>JBBDHI010000001.1:15894446-15914840 GCA_037177115.1 Craterocephalus stercusmuscarum
ACATAAAATAAAATGATAAAGAAAGAAAAGTATGTTGACCAATAGTTGAACATTTTGGCAAGTGATCTGGACGCCCCTAAAGCTAAATGTGGAATCTACTTTGTTCAATTTTGTGTTTACCTTTACACTGAAAAACAGAATGATACCTGATCATCTGCATATTTCGGAAAGCTGCATAACTACAATAACTACAATTTTCACATATAATTATTTTTTCTTGAATCTCCACCATAAAACCTGAGTGCAGTTAGTTGGATGCACGGAACCACATTGATGGAAAATATGCTAAGTTGAAATGAAGCCAGAATTCTCTTTTAAAGCAGATTTGTCCACTTGGAGTCTTTGTAGAAATCTAAATATTTGCTAATGTGTGTGGCTTACTGATAACATCATAGATAATCTCCGGAAATGTTCAAAGTCCCACAAAACATCCTGACTTTGATTTATAACTTTTTGTGTAATATTGTTTTTCTCCCAGCAGATATCGACTACAGGTTCATTCTCGGTGTGTTTGCACTCTGTTGGATTTTTGCATGTGTTCACATCACAGTGGACTAAAAATGGCTTCAAACCTACTCATATCAACTATCATATTATATTCCACAAACTTCCTCAGCATATGAACATTAAATCAGCCTTTTGCAGCAACATTTAGCTCCATGAAGCCCACAGAACTGACTGAGGCAACAATATCAAGACCTTTTTACCACAGTACGAACTGTAAACAAAGTTATAACAGTGACTTGCTGATTTTATGTCATTTTTGGACAGCGATGAGTCACATTCAGAGTAAAGAAGAAGCACCATTCGTAGTTTTGAAAAATCACAAAACAAAGTTACAAAAGTAATATTTCAAACTTGTGTTTATGCAACAACTAGTTACATTCCTGCTTTTTTCAGCTGGCCTGCGACATAACTCACCAAGGCCTTTCAGGAACTTGTTAACTCCACTCTGCTCCGTGTCTGGCAGCTCCTCCAGGTACTGATCCACCCTCTGCTCAAACAGCCCTGTCAACAGGGTAACAGACATAAAGAAAAAAGGTCACATCATATTGCAGTATTCCAGGAAGTGACAAGCTCTTTGTCTGCCAGGAAGAATTTAGTGATGTGGTAAGAAAATATGCGGGTGAAAACTCTCAGCCACTAGAGGTCAGTAGAAGTGCAACACTTTCTTCTGCACAGTGAGTGCAGGGATGGAAATCCTGAGGGACAAGTTTACAGCTCTTACTTAAGCAATCCTTTAAAGAAGAGGGGACATCATAATCAGCCAAATGACAGCCAGCCAACATCAGACTACCTTTAGCCCGTGTTTTCCTCAGCTCCCGATCTTGAATGAATCCTGCAAACATCTGAGACTCCATGAAGACTCCCAGGAAACGACGGATGCTCTTGGATGCCACAGACTTGCGGAAAGCCTCTCTTTGGAAGACGCGCTCTCCGCGTTCGTTCTGAGTGATGAACAGGGAGTAGTGTCCAATAGTCTCAAGGAAGAAGCGGATAAAAGCCTCTGACACCAGGCTGTTTAAGGAGTTATATTCTGTAGACATTAAAAATAAGGGATCAGAAACTTTTATATACACTGGAAACATGATGATTTGATAAATAGACATGTGGGACTATGTGAGACGCAACACAATGCAGAATATTTCTCATTGTTCAAACCGTCTCAAACTTGTAAAATAGATGGCGGAAAACCAATATTGTGTTATCTAATTGTTTTTTCTAGCACTCTTACACTGGTTTTGTCTGCGCAGATGAAAAGTGAACTCGTAGAGACTGGAAAATCTGAGCAAGCTTACAAAGACAGACTCGGGCAGAGAAAATTCACAATGTGAGTAACTGAAGTTTGAGTACAAGAACCTTTTTAATATCCGGAACTGTAACTCCCTGAAGAAAAGATCAGAACAACAGGATCTTTACAAAACGTTATGTGTACAAGTCTCTTGATATGGATTCCAGTGTAAACAGGCTGTGATTGACATTCCGCAGATGTTACATAACCACACACAGGCAGTAAGTCTGTCACATCAAAGTTTCTAAATAGTCCTCCATGTCATTTTATCTTCTGATTTGAGGGGAAACAACAACATTCACTCTTCAACATTATAGTTTCTGTTGTATATCTTGTCTTTGAAGACACTTTAGTTCAGTGAACACATTAACATTACCTCAGTCACCTGGACAACTTCAAAACACTGGTTTCCACACCAAGAGTCAAAGCCTGGCCACCTGGGTGAAACCAAGAAACCTAACCGCTAGACCATACAGAAATCTCTTATCAGTCTTTGCCACTGACAGTAGCTTGTGAGCCGTAACTCCTACAGCATACTTCATTATTGATAAAAGTTATACTAATATGTGATCTGCAGCTAAATCATCAAACCTTCCAGCAGACATCAGTGTTAGCTACAGATTTCCACTAAATGAAATAAACTTTACATGTATCAACAGCTTTGTAGGTTTGCAGCCAGTGAGGAGTACAATTTGGAAAGGATGAAGTAATATAACATCTTTCAGTTTCTTAATATATTGGTGATGAAAAGAGACGTTCAATGAAAGCTTCAGACAATTCGAAATCATGTCATATGCAACACAGAGCCAGAAGTTGTAACACCACAGTGAACTAACCTTCTCCATCCCACACCCTGCATAGACACAGAAAAACTGGATGCTTTTTTTGGCTGCTGATATACCTTTGCCACGCATCTGCTCTCCATTTTCAACTCTAACTCGTATAATTCTGCAATGACTTTGTGAAATATTTATTGATATATTGTATTCCCACAATGTGGGAAATTGGATATCATGCCGATGACTATCAGGAATTCATTTCATGTGGATGGATCTAATATACTTATCAGACAGTTACCCGTATGTGGAGGCTTAAATCTGAAAATTTATCACCTCTGCCAAGCGAGGACGTTGTGTTTTTGCTTCTGTCTGTCTGTCTGTCAGCAACATAACTCAAAAAGTAAAGGAGGGATTTGGATTTTTAGGAAATCTGCGACATGGTTTAAGGAGCAACTGATTATATTTTGAGGTGATTCGGATCATTGTTTGGATCCCCATTTAGAGCCACCAGAGGGGGTCGTTCTGGCATCAGTGCAGCTCTCTATCGGAGTGGCTAATTGGTCTGCCTGGCACTGACACCTGTACACGAAATAATATGCGCTGTTCAGCTGTAACTAATAATGGCGACTGATCAAAGTGATAGAAATGTCTTGTTTAACAAGCAAAGCACGCAGAGACGGAACAGCTGAGATGCAGAGAAAATGGCGAAAAGACCTCTGAATGAAAAGATGAAAGGAGGAAGACATTTGGGGTGGATAAGGGCAAGGGTTGGAACATTTCACATATTTTCAAATCAGCAGCAGGAGCGAGCATGTGAGCTCACACTTTATCAAATGAGTGATAGAGGAGAGATGGCTGGTGTGTAACACGCTGTTAACTTTATCTGAACGTAACATGATGTAATGAGTACTAGAGTAATATAAAGTAATATAATATAAGAGTAATATAAAATGAGCACTAGCTAAGAACCTCCGTGGCTCTTTCTGTGCAGCTGGTATCATGATTTTGGTACTACTTGTTGTCAGAAGTTCATTCTGTTGTTGCTGTTTTATCTCTCATCAGCCCACACAGAAAAGCTTCGGGTTATTCCAGCTTTGGATTTACAGGGAGTCATGTATGAGATTTCCTTATATTATGGATAAAATTAATAAAGATAAAGTTAATTTTATGTGCTGTTAACGTGACAGGGGGAGATCTCAGCTGAACTAGTCCTAACATATTGGCTACTGTCCACATCTGTCCTTGTCCAACTCAGGAACAGCTGTAAACTGAACCAGTGAGGAACATTTTATTAGTCCAGCTTAAAAGCTGATGAGGAAACTTTCAGGTATTTATCTGGCTGGAAATTACGTGACAAAACATACTTCCACAGGTGGCCTGCTGCATGGAAAAGTCTGGGAACTCCCCTTAAAGTTGACTTTTCATTATCTAACGCTGGCTGAATCACATCAGGTGAAACTGCTATTGTCTAGCCGTTTAGTTTTCTTCTTTTGTTTGTTTGTTTATTTACTGTTCAAGTAGGTGTTGCCGTTAGAAAGTTTAAGATTTGGCAAGTTTCAACATAACTGTTTAGCCTAATCCCAACTTCCCAGCAGTCAGGTCACAACGCCCATCGTGATGATCAGTAACACCATGACCTCACCTCCAGCATCAGTCCCTCTGAGTCTCAGACATTAAAAGTCTGCACAGAGGTTTTCCTTTCCCAGCACTGCTCACACAGTCACTCTAATCAGCCTAGAGACACGTAATAGAGAGAGATGATCTGTCGCTTAGTCACCTTCATCTGACTCGCTGTCGGAGTCCTGGTTGATGATGTCATTCCTCTGCTCAAGCGCTTGCTCAAGAGCTGCTTGAAGTTTCCGCGGCAACAGTGAAGCCTCGTCATCCATCTATAAACAAATGGAAGCACCAGTGATGAACCGCAGCGATTGGAGGATCAGCTACAAAGGCTCAGCCTTACAAACAGCAACATGTTTTACAACTCGCTTAAATCTCCCTCTTCATCGCAGTCTGACACACACAGGACTTTAAAACTGCAGTTTTACTACGTCCGTTAAATGTGATTGCTGATATTCCGTGGTATCCGTTTGCCACATGATGACACAATTGCCACTGCTCAATCAAATTAGATGGTGTGGGTGTAAGTTCAGGTTTTTCTTTGTTGTTTAGCAGGGAGCACCGACCTGTCGGATGAAGCGGTCCGTTCCCAGGTCGACCATTAAAGCCTGAGAGAAAGGAGAGGATATGTCATTGTTTTAGAAGGAGTTATGACACAGCTTTTTATCCAGTCAAGAACATTTTTTTAATAAAAGGAGGAATAAAATAAGCTGGCAAAATTATATTTAAAACACTAGAAGAAGTCATTAAACAGCAGGAAGAGGGGTGTGAACACAGAGCTGATGCTAACAGGTCATCGCTAACTGTGACCTTCTATCGCTTTCCACTAAAGTCTCCTGTCAATCTGAAATGTAGAAAAAAGTACTTTTTCAAACTTTTATTAGGCTTGTTCTTATTGAATATCCATCAATAGTTATAATGAAGATTGGGATGAGAGGAAAGGTTTTTTGCTGGTGGCCTCCAGACTCTGGTTACACGGCTGCCTTCACTAAAACTGATTCAATTCTCAACAGATTAATTATTTTATGAGCTAGTGATGAGGCAGAAAGCAGCAGCAATTTGTCCTGAACTACGCTTTGTAACAGCCCTTCATCCATTTAATCAACCAGTCGTTCCATTGATTAATTCATTCATTTTTTTGGCATGTAAAATATTTTCAAATCACAAAGTCATTTCAGAATGCATTGCATTGATAGGACCCAAAATCAGTTTCATTTTATGGACGGGTACAGCATAGAAATGTTTCTGCAGTTTTTGTAAAGATGAAACAAAAAAACCCCACAAAATACAAAGAACATCAAAATTATTTTCAATGAATGTTATAAAAGTCAGCAAAATTATTCCTTTTTGATTTAATCTTTTTCTTTGTCTCAAGTCACCAAAGAAATAAACCATATAATGAGATTAGAGGCAGAGGAAGCCAAACAGTCACAGTAACAATCTCCAGTTAACAACGGGATAACTTTGACTTTTTTTAACATATCAGTCAGTACACAAAAACCCAGGATTACAACAGAGAGAGATGTTAATCAGGGAATAGTAATAGCAGAGAGACAGAAACAGGGCATTCAGACTGATTCTAAACTGCAAACAATGGACAACAGAAGACGCTTACACACCTCCTCCACAGGCAGCTCTTTAAGTTTCGGCAGTGAGCTGGACAGCAGCCCCACCAGGAAGGGAGTGGGACAGCAGACTATGTCCAGCATGGACCCTGGCAGTACGGGGATGAAGGTGTGTTGCCAAGAGAAGGGGTAGAGCAGTGCCACCACTGCATGCATGCAGCTGGATAGGGTACTGATGATGGGAGACAAAAACCAAGACACATGTATCACTTCTTCATTTTTACTCTATCCCTAAAATATTACATGCTTATAAACTGAAAACATACATAAGGTTGAGCTGGGTTTTTTGTAAAATAAAGGCTAAATAAGTGAAACCCTGAATATCCCTTCCTTCATCGATGAGAAAGCAGCTAACTGACATTTCTGAAAGCTAAATTACATATTCTTTAAGAAAGCATTTGTCAGTGATGCACGAGATTAAATAAATAAAAACAACAGTCACGTGTCCAAATAAGCTGGCTCACCTCTTTTAAAAAACTACGTAATCACACTATTTCCAAAAATGATCAGAAACCAGAGCCCTGGATCAATGTAAATATAGTAAAAATTGACCATTTTCTCTTAGTATGTTCATAAAGAATACCACCTACAGCTATCAATAACTTAAAAGTAAATCTTTTGATAGCTTTCTATAAATGCTTGGATAATCATTATTCAATCACAAACTGGGCTGTGTATAAAAACTGGGGGTCTAAGTGGTGCTTTGCCATCACAAAGCTTTTCACCCAGGTTAATTGCTGTTTGATCCTCTTTTCCCAGAAACTTTTATGAGACAACATCACTCTGTACTTTGACTCTTTGCACTTGCTGCTGCTCATCTGAGGTACTCGAGGATCTTACGCATTTTTCATGAAGGAATTTTTTAAAGGACTTCAGCAGCTTCTGGACAAATGACAGCCTTGATCTGCTACACATTTCCCACTAGGAGTTAAACACCATCTACTACAAACCACAATGACGAAGGCAGAGTCCAGTAAAAAGCTTCATTGTGACATTACCATACTCTGCATGTGGGTCTGGTGTGAATCATACATGCTGCTATACTGTAGTTTAGGTGATGGCTTGTTTTCACTATATCAAAAAGCAAGAGTTCGGTCTAACTTAGACAGCTGTGGTTTAACATCGAGATCACAAGGAGCAGCCTGTCTTTCTCACGATCCATCGCTTATTGACAGTGGCTGACCCTCCTCCTCTCTATCTTCCACATACTGTCCAGTCCATGTACGCAAAAAGAGTGAAAATAAACTATGGGCCCAATCTCTCTCTCACACACACACACACGCACACACACACACACATACACACACACACACACACACACACGCACACATAGACCACTAAATCAGTATGGATCAGGAAGAAGACCAGGGATCAAACATGGTATGCAAGTGCACCCTATTTGAGATATATACACATTTTTAATGAGGAATGTTTTCTTTCATCAAGCAGAGAGAACCATGAAGTTGCTACCTCTCATGTGACCTCGTTCACTTTCAGCCCAGAGAAACTTTACTGGCAACATACTGGCAACATAGAGAACTGGGATCAGTAGCATAATCAGCATGCTGAGAAAAGTACCTCCCTCTCCCTTTTCTGCAGTATTCATTCAGGCTACATGCTTGCCACAGGCCTTTTCATCTTGACTTCCCATGAGTCAAATTGCCAAGATTAAAAAGTGTTTTCTTGACAAGGCAAAACAGAATTACACCAGCAAAGCCCAAAGGCTACAATAACCACCACATTCAGACATTTTCAGGCCTCTTCCAGTTCGCTCCTAACGCGAAGCACTTGCAGCTTTACTTTGGCCAGTCTGATTTCCATTTGCCTCAGGAGTGCTTGATAATTCCTAACAGATCCTGTCTCCTGGGTTTGACGAGTTCCAACAGGGAGTGATGGGGCACAGATTTCAGAAAAACCTTCGCCACAGGCTACACGCGGCCCAACACACCACTGATACCAAAAGGATCAATTACACTCTTTCCCTTACCACACACTCCTGGGAGAAAATGAACTTGCTATGAAAACACGCTGCACTAGCAGAGGTTGCCACTCAACTTTGGAAAGAAAGAGGGACATTCCCACTAGATCCAGACCAAAACTTTCGAAAGGTATGGGTCATAAAAAAGAAATAACATGTTTACTGGGCTCCACATCCTCCATATTCAGTGGTTTGCAATTATTAAAGCAAAAAAATAAAGAAAAACAAAAAAAAAGTTAAAAAAAAACATTCTTGTAAAAAACATCTTCACTGTATACTTTAATTAAACATAATCAGTGTAGGGACATTTCATTGTTTTTTTTTCTACACTTGAAGATCCTTTTCTGTTTCCATCTATAGCAAAATGTAGGCTAGTTTAAAAGCTGTAATGTGGTTGGATTATCATGTTTTATGCTGGTTAGGTTGAGTGTTGTTACTAAATGGGTTCAAATCAGGTCAATATACATAAAAACATATATCCACCACAAAAGCTAACTCCACATATTCCACATTGTTTCTGAAAACACAACAAAAACATCAATAATATGATAGTAGGCTACCACAAAAACAATTCAGAAAACCCACAAGTCACAACATAATATTGACAAAACCTAAAATATTTTTTTCTTGTAAAACATTTTCGCAATCCTGATACTTTTGCATAAACCACTGTTTTCTGGTGTTTTTCTTGTATGTAAATCCTTGTTTTTCTGTTTGTGGCTTCTTTACATTTTTGTTTTTTGTTTTTTTTCAATTTTGTTGTGTTTTGACATTAGGTAAACTATGCTACTGAAATGTGCAGGCACCTGTAAGACTAGTGTAATTTTCATAAGGCTCAGGGTTGATGCATGCAGGCTGTTGTCCTAGTTAGCAAGTACTAGCATGCAGAATTACATGGCTAATTTAGAAAACATCAACATTAGTATTGTCTGTGCTAGCAGCATGATGACATTTCCTTAACATTCATAAAGCGGTACTATGTAAACATACTGTTCACAGAGTTGTGTGCTTTACTGTATGCTTGCTTGTCTTGCTTGCTGTTATATAAATCCAGCAGGAGACTGAATCAACATGCTCTTCAGTGACAACATCGTTTGGAAAGCCAAAGTCCTACTGGTTCAGCAGTGTTTGCCAGGTTTTGGTTTCTGTAACCTGTTACTCAGGTTAGCCATATTGGTAATACAAGTTGTTTAAAACCCCCAAAAGTAAAATACTTTAGGCTATTTTGGACACAAAGATATCATAGCGTGTTTTCAGTCTTGTATGCAAATGACTTAACAACAGACAAACTGACAAACTGTTTTTTACAAAGATATACGGAGATCACGGTTTGTGAGAGTCTTCAGATTTTCCAGATCATAAATAAGCTTCATGGATTATTATTTCAAATGTATTTTTCCAAAGTCCAACAAATTCTAACAGCTGAAGTGGTAACATATGCCCAGTAACCAGTTTGGACAAAGAATTGTCATCTGGCCACACTTGGCCAGTACCATTTGTACCAACAAGTGTACATATGAGGCTAAAGATGTCAGTGTCTTCGTGGAGACCATTTTCTTAACTTAAGCAGGTTAGTAAATTACTTGCTTTTTGCTGAAACAAAGTTTGTGTGACAGAGGTTTTAGAGCAAATGTTCCAACCACTGTAAAAAAAATAATAATAATAATGTGTGCCTCAGGCATTACCAAAAAATCTTTGATTAGTTGGAAATTGATTGCACATTTGAAAGCCTATGATACTACAGTATGCACAGTACAGAAAACAACCCAGCTCTACAGCTCAGAGCTCTGCACAGAGCTGCTGTGTTTTAAGGGATGGCAGTTAATCCTGACATATTAGCTCTCACAGCTTTGCCAGGTCTGGCTTAATGTGTGTAAGCCTGAACTGGCAGATACCCCAGGAGGCTTTGTCTGTGAAGCCCAGAGGAGGAGCAAGAAATATTTCAGTGTTTAAGAAAAGAGGAGGGACATGGACAAATGCATTAAAATCACATGTTTTAAAGCTCTGCACTATGTCAATCACACAATCCTTACAAGGATTAAACTGATTCCACAGACGGAAAACAAGGACAACAAGACAGAGAGCAACCCAAGCCAATGCTGTCAGACAACATCTGCATTCAAACACTCCACAGAATCACTTTTCTCACTATCACAGTCTTTCCAGGCTCAAAATAACACCTGGAGGAGGACATGCAGACCTATAGGGAAAGTTGCACACGGTGTATTTTTATCCTTTAGCAGAATGTTCTCTGCTTTCTCCCTTAGTCTCCAAATGGTTTTCCCTCACTTCCTGTCCATAAGGATCTGTAACCACCAGTTCTAACTCTAACAGCAGAAGCCCTTTTACAATGAGAAATCCCATCCCAAAGGAAAACTATTTTCTTGTTTCTATTAAAACCACAATAATGTCTGAATTTGATCAGGGATGTCTGGAGAGTAAATGAAATATGTGCAGATGTTTGTGTTTGAAGTGCCTACATGACTATCTGAGTGTCTACATGTGCGTTTTTAACCTTCATGAGAAAGAGATTGATGTAAAAATCAGCTGGACATGACTCTGGTAACAGCCATCAGCATAGCGCCTGCGGGGGCAGAGGGTGTGACCGATCCAGCACCCACGCTCAACAGGGGGCCCCTGCTGAGCTACTTTCTGGCAGAACCAAAACACAGGATGTCTGTTCCTGGGAGTCTGTTAAACCACTGGTCCCCTGAATACCATGCTACTGAGTGATCTTAACTAATGGAGAGGAAGAACAATTTAAGTGCATCAACAGAGAAGGGGCAAGAACTGAATCCTCTGTCTGATACTTTTCATCAGTTTAAAGGAGCTATACCTGATATTAAGTCAGGCTAATTTAGTTAGCGAAAGCGGCTAGTTTTTAGCTTTTTTTAACTAGCCGCTTTCGCTAACTAAAGTAGCCTGACTTAAAATCGGGTATAGCTCATTTAACATCGAGACACTGCAGCAACAGCAGGAACAACTGGGATTGTTGTGATCTGCTGTTTGATATTTTTCTGCATCAGCTGTATCTAACAGAACATTTCATGCTCCAAATGGCCTTCCGCAGTGTCTCAGGCTTCTGGTTATTCCAATGAAAGGACATTTTATTCTTGAGATGCTTTCTGTGGAGGATTTTTTTTTTTTTTTTTGGAGAGTCGCATTTCACAATATTGTACTGGTGCTTTGATGAAAGCCTCTGAATACTTAATCCACCGCGGGAATGCATCATCCCCCTTTGTTTCCAAACTCTAGCTCTGCCTTCTGATAAAATCCACATTTTGCTGGACTTTTTGAAGAACACAAACATTTCAAGTGTTTACTGTGCGTCAGTTTCACTCTTCTTCACAAACAAATATCACGTGGGAATCAAGTTGAGTCGTTACACAAATTTTTGGTTTCATACCAGCTCTGCAGAGTATGTAAGATAAAGTGTTTGACATTGATGGAGGATAAAATGGCATGAGCACGCTACCAAACCTGCTTGGAAAACGTCTGCTACAGCACCGATAATTCTGTTGCGTCTAATCTTTGATCATTAGCTGCATAGCATGCTGGTGATCTACATTCTCTGTGCTATAAAATGGATTGCTTCAAAAACATAGCAGGACACCACACACTCAGTATACATCATAAGTTGTACTTCTAGTCATGTTGTGTAACCACAAGGGGAGACAAAAGTGTGTTCTTGCAGAAACCCAAGCAGCATTCTTTACCACAGAAAAGTGAGCTTGATTAATTCACCATGACTATGAGAAAAAAAAGCTCTCAGCCATTGTTTAGTTTCCCTCTGCAGCCTCCTCCATTTTATTCTTTCCTTTCAAACACAGACCTCTAAAATTTCAATAAATCCCCTACTCTCCTCCTCTGCCACCAAAATCACTTTTCTGTACAGGCACTTTTTGTCACAATACAGTGATAAACAATTCAATAGAGATAAATCTAATCAAAATGATGCAGGAAATATTAACATCCTCTTTTGCTCATTCTTGAAGTAGTGGAAGAAATGTGCCTGTTAAACTGCCAAATACAAATTCTGGGTTTAATGTTAGTTTTCCTTGACACAAAGACTCCAATAGCTGTATACAGTAACAATAGAGCCACATCAGGAAAAGCCACTGAGATCTAAAATGTAGAAACACATTAACTGTCAGAGTACTCTCTGTGCTGAGAAATTAACCCAGACCTGCACATACAAACTTCTAACTGTTGTCAACTGTAGCCTGAGCACAGACAAGACTGTTTACATAAGACCAAATCAGTGACTAAGCTCAGTCAGCACCTACAGGTCAGTAGAGTTAAGCAGTTACAGAGTGACATAGCTGATGATGAATTTATCTGATTAGAGATCAGACATGTTATTACAGGCAGCAGATGGTGGATGATCACTTAGAGGAAACAGTCTCTGCAGACTTTCATGTGGAAGCAGCTACCTCTCTGGAAAAACAAAGCTTTTAGAGTAATATTATAAGAGTTCAGGGAATGCAACAATTACCTAAAATGGCTTTCTTGTTCCTGCATGTGTTGAATATACATATCAGAAGGAAGAAACATAGATCGCCCACTACAGCTATGGGGGTACCAGAGATCCTGAGGGAGAGGTTCTTTTATCATAGTAGTCGTTCATGCTGCAGGTAGGCCCTGTCACTACCCTCAGATGAAACAAATCGAAACGAAATCGTATCATGACTGAATTTGAGATATCGGCAAACATCGAATCGCTGTATCACTATATCGATATAATATCGTATCGTGATCAAACCAGTGATTCCCACCCCTACCGCATATGCCGCGCCGATCCACCTATCGATCTATCACTCCATTCTTCCCTCACTCATGAACAACACCCTGAGATACTTGAACTCCTCCACTTGGGGTAGAACCCAATTTCCCCTTGGGCTATGACAATCCACCTATTTTTGGCTGAGGAAGATGGTCTTGGATTTGGAGGTTTCTGATTCTCATCCCAGCTGCTTCACATTCGGCTGTGAATCGCTCCAGCTGGAGCTGGAGGCAACATCCTGATGAAGCCAGTAGAACCACATCATCTGCAAAAAGCAGAGACTCTATCCTGAGGCCACTAAACTGGATCATCTGCAAATTCAACTGGAAATTCTGTCTATAGACGTTATGAACAGAATAGATCAATGAACAGTCCATCACGCTTCTCAGCCTCCGTGGTAACGTCTATTAAGTGTCCCAGAGAGGAGGGTCTATCAGATAGTTAAGTTTCGGATTGAGGAGGAGCAGTGTGGTTTTCATGCCGGTTGTGGAACAGTGGACCAGCTCTATACCAGTCTACATGTGCTTTGTGGACTTGGAGAAGGCGTTCAGCTGTGTGCCTTGGGGATTCCTGTGGGGGTCCTATGGAGTGCCTGACCCCCTTGGTCCACAGTATGTCAGATCCGCTTCCTGGTGAGGACTGGACTCTGTCAAGGTTGCTCTTTGTCTCTGATGTTGTGAAACCGTCAAATAAATACTATGCATTTATGCTGACGAGCACTAGACCTGTTTCTCTTCTTTTTTTTGTGCCATCCAGCAAATCCCTAAATAATGTAATTAACCTGTTCACGTGCATGGTTCACGTGTAAAGCACTACTAAGTATGCGCATAGTAAATCAGGAAATGGATCTTTTGATTCAATTTATCATTGCAGCATCAATATCAGAACAGACCATGATGTTGTTCTGTCCTCAAGTATCTCACTTCAATTTCGACCCATATCCAAGTAGTTTTTTAATGTGCAGAATAGCAACAATGTGTCGAATGGAAGTGCAAAGAAATAGCTACAGAAACAAAAACAATTCAAAATAAAAATCCTTGAAGACAACACAGGTCAGGACGGGACTCTATCTTGGAACCAAGTGTGTACTCCATCCGCCAACACGACCTGACCTTGGAGTTTTTCACTTGCTAAATCTAACCGATAGCCAAAACATGACCATCTCAGAAAGGCTACTGTGACAATACAGCTCTATATACTGCATATACATTTTAGGTCATACTGCTGAAATATCAAAAGCTGTATGTGCCAATCATAAAGGAGTCACAGAATAGTTGTTTTTGAGCTTATTGTCATTGTCATGATATTCTTGATTCCTCCGCAATAACTCTGTGCTGCTATCGCCTCTGATAATGAGCAGCAATGAAAAAGTTTTTGTCCAGGGACATAGATGGAGAGGTCGCCTATATGTAGGGAGTGAACGTGGCATCGTAAGTCAAACTGCGACAGCTGAGCCACAGATCACAGAGGGCAGAGTCGCACACACAGGAAGTGCATTCCTTCCTCTCACAGTCACTGCCCCCACTGATGTTTGTTTAAACTGGGCTCTGATATGTGGAGAGATTACTTCTCTACTAAAATCTCCTCCCACCCCACCCTCGCCTCCAATGCTCTCAATGCACCCCTCTCTTTTCTGCAACAAGAGGACAGACTTGGACACAGAGTCCTCAGAGATTCTTCAGATCTTATCAGACCCCACCCTGTTCTCCCCTGGCATTGACTCACTGGTCTGACCCATGTCACCTCTGATATGACCGGTTGGATATCGAAATACCTTGGTGATATTATTCCACGTGGTGCATCCGTTAAGCTTATAAAACTGCAGTGTGAGGCTATATTGCAATCATATATTGAAAAGTCTGTCCAATTCGACCATCAGCCTTGATCAGACTGAATGGGAAGGCTGCTTAACACAGTTTAATTGTCAAGGTTTTCTTTTCAATCAAAAAACACCAAAAACACCAAACACCAGGTGGATTATTTCACAGCTATTAATGTTCACTTGCAGCAATTGTTTGGCATGATTTAGCATGAATGTTTCAGTTAGAGAAGCTGTGGATGAATTCTCCACATCGGACGACAGTGCATGATAGACAGTGCAGTTAATAAAGAATAATGTGAAACGGTAAAAACATTCAGAGAATCCAGAGAAATCTTCATTCAAATCTTTGGCCAGTTTGGTGGCATTCCAGATAGGCTTCATAAAAACAAACAAATCTGCGATGCAAATCACAACGTGGTCTCAGAAACACTCCGAAAACCCAGTGAACACAGTCCACTCTCAGAAGAAACATAAACAATGAGATCTGGAAACATCAACAACTTGTCTGAGCTAAAATCATTCAGGGCAGATTAAAATAAAGTGGAAAACTACCCTGTGGTCTCACAAGTCAAAACTTTCCTTTTATTAAAAAGAACAAAAAAACATGTGCTTTGTAATGTAGGCTATGAAGAACAGGATCATCTGGTTTAACTCAGGGTTAAAAGCCATCATCCACAATGGCACAATTAAGCACATGGGATGGCAACTGGCACCTTTATGACAGGCATTAATACTGAATATGACAGTATTAATGGCTGCAACATACGCTCGGTCTTGAAGGAGGTCTTGCTGATTTCAGCAAAACAATGTGATATTACATTCAGCTCATGTAATGCATGGCTGTGTGGTAAGAATAGAGGAGCAGAACATGTCAAACAAGGAAAATATCTGGCTCATAATAAAATAACATGTGAATCCAGCTGAAATCTTATATAAACAAAGCCTGAGAAAGTATTTTCCCTAAATAAAAAGGTCCCACTTCCAGTTTAATCTTCTTACTTTGTTCATTGTTGCAAGAGTTTGCATCACTTAAACTCTAGTTTTTTTAAAAGAATGTATACATAAATAGAGATTATAAATTGAAATCTTTTTTTATGAATTTCAACAGGTCCCAACTTTGTTCAGAGGGTTGAAATAAGTAAAAGTAAAGATCAAACGACTCACACTAAAAAAGAGTAAACACATCAAAGGAGGAAACCAACCATTCACTTCTGGCTGTGAGAATTGCTGAAGAAAGTTTGCATATTTCAAAATCCCTTTTCCTGCTAATGATACAACTTCATTTCAATGAAACCTTCATGACTCAGTAGACTGGGAGTGATTGAAACTCACCTGAGTTTATCAGCCACAAAGATTACTCTGCGCTCCAGCAGCAGCGAGGCAAAGACTCGTATCACCTGCCGAACGCTGAGGCATTTGAACAGACTGTCAAAGTCCACGTGTTCTAGTCTCGAGTCAGTGGGCCGCCTCAGCTCAATGACCTGAAGGACCACAAAGAACAGCAAGTCTAAGAAAATTTCTGAAGCACATTTCCTGCAGAGCTGTATCTGTACATTGTTTGGGTTAATGGTTGCAATTAAACTACTGAAAACAGCTGTGTTCTGCTTCGGCAGCAGCTCTGACCTCGTTTCCTGCTCCGGGCAGGAAGGTCTTGACTTTGATAATCTTCCCTGGTGCAGGGAAGGGGGACTCCATCAGACTCCTCATGAAGGGATAAACGAGTGCTGCTGAGATGCCTCTCCGTCTCTCCACCTCATCCAGGATCTGAACGTGGGAGGAAAGGGTCCAGCTGCCTTCACATGCTTCAACCATCAACAGCCATCAAGCTTATTGATAACGGTGACAGTTAATCTAAACATATTGTTTTTCAGTACTAGCAGCTGTCTGGAACGTCACACTCATTTTCTGTTTTGAAAAATAGCAAATGAATCTATTCCTATGCCCATGTGAATGGAAAATTCCACCCAGTGTGCCTGTCTGGCTGTTTTTATTCAAGCTGCCTCCTGTCTGGAAAGTTAATTGGGAGAATCACTCATTTTTGAGGTCATATGATATCGCCTCACTCAATCTCTCCAACCGTCCATCTCTTTCTCTCTTACACAACTCCCTCTGAAATCAAACGCTGCCGTCCTCCTTTATCGTCAGCAAAACTATTAAATAGCTTCCTGCTCATCTGGGATTTCCTGCAGTACTGTTCTCAAAGCTCCTAAAACATCATGCGATGTGAAAATAGGCAAGAGAGAAGAGTAAACAGGTTACTCACACATTACATACCATAACTACAGCGTGTAAATACCTCGGCGAGATCGTCCAACGACTTTGAAATATTCTGTGTTCCTCAGTGTTTGTTTTAACAATCTGGATTCACTCACTTTGAATTATTAAAGTAATCAGATAAGGCTGGAAAAGTCAAACAGAGCGACTGCTCTGCTCTTTGTTAACGCTAGTTAGACAAAAGTGAAGGAAACACTTGACTTGGGAACTTAGAAAGACTGAAGTTAGGTCTGCCATGGAGCGGGGGTATGGCTGAAAGTAATTTCCATCAGCTGTCAGATGGTTAACCACAAGTACAGCCCCACATACGGCTAGAAGGCTTCGGCTGCCTTTCTTTGACCATGTGTGTGTTGAATAGATGTATGTTTGATCAGAGGACAGGGTTGAACTCACGGTGGAGAACAAATCAAAGCAGCCCAGCCTGCTGATGACACAGTACACCTCTGGAAGGCGAGGTCCTTTCCCATTTGGCTGGACAAGAAAGAAAACAGAGATTGGACATGAAGAGAAATGCATCTGCAGTTGCTCCTAAAATCAGCTATAAATACATTTCAGGGGCAGTCCAGTAGTATTAGTATAAATTTCATTTAACCCCTTAAGGATCCTGGCCTAATGTAATCCAATGGGAAAAAGGCCCGTCCCAGGGCCGTTGGATCCTTAAGGGGTTAAGATAGGGGTCTATAGTCAAATTTAAATTGTAAACACAAAAGTCAAAAGCATCCAGATATATTGAAGTGTTAGAAGTGAATTGCAGCCTACAGTGTGGCACATTATGACAATAATACAGTGGAGAACTAGTGTTTAATTTCACTTATTGGAATCCCCTCCATTGTTGCGCTGCTTCTCTGGTGGCAGCTCACGTTATTATAAAACCACTGGCTCTATGCCAAACGTCTGTGGTCTCCCAACTATGATAATGACATCATTTTTCTGAGTCACATAAGACCCCTCTGTTCACTTGCAAAGAGTAAACTGAACTTTGACAGTGAAATCTGTGTATATATAAAAACAAAAATATATAAAAGGGTCCATAAAAAGCAACCAGGACGGCGCACCACTATAACATAAAATTTAATCTGCCATCTGAGGTGAAAGTCTTTCATGTGGTTGCCTTCTTCCAAAACACAGATGGTTTATCTGCTCCTGCTGATCATATCTACTGTCCTCTCCACTCTCATGGACCATTATAAGCTTCCAAAGAGCAGGGGGACAGGCACACACACTCAGACACAAAGACACAAATGAATACTAGCTTTCAACAAGCGCCAATCCACTTGTCCATATTAGGTATACAATTTTCTCCTCTTGTTTCTCCTCTGCTTTTCCAAATGGATGATTAAATCAACTGTGTGGGGCTTGATTCAAGTCCTCAGGAATGCTTGGTTACTGCCAGCTGCTGGACGGACAGCAGGGAGGAAACAAAGTTACTGAAGGAGAGCAGCTCACGTCTCTGCTTTCATTAAAGTCTGCTTCTGTGGAGGTGAATCTCAGATCAACAGAGGGCATCGAGCGTAACTGAAGGTTTAACAGATTTCGGCCTTAAGTTCTGAGCAATCAGCACACACACAATAGTAAATGCACTCTGTCATGGAAATACACTCTGCTGTAGCATAAACACACTCAAAAATACCAAATGGCAAACAAAATCAACAGCACAGTCACAAAATCCCACACAGTCATGCTCTCTACCCGCAAGCTAAATGGGAGGCTTAGCAAAACACTTCAAAGCGCTCCATTGTCTCATTATGGAGAGGAAAGGCTCCAGAATGACAACATTTAGATTTTTCATGGTTTCTCTTTGTCTTGCCTCTCCTGAGAAACTCTTGCTAATTGGCTGAGTCAACCCTAATTTGGTTTTTTATCTTCACTTGTGTTTTTAGTGCATTTTCTATTACTGAATTATGACGTATTTATGAATGTAATTAAACATAATATCACATTCAAAGATGAACTAAAATTGATTTTCTTAAATGTGTGGCTTGGATGTTTGTTATTCTCTTGCTAACAGCATGGAAAGCTATTTCCTGGGCTGACACTAATGCTGATCAGCTGCTATAACAGTTACAATCATAGTCCATTTCTACACAAATTTTTTTCCCCCGCTGATTTTAATCTCTAAATCCTGTTTGATACCCGGTTCAGTTTTGCAGCTTTTTTTTTTCTTTTTTCTTTCTTTTTTTTTTTAATGATTCATTTCCTGTTACCACAGAGCATGGTCACACAACACACTAACATCCCCGCTGGAAAAAGCCATGGCGTGTTCAAATAGAAGCGTCTGTCATAACAAACAGGGCTCGGCAGGGTGTGAACAGGGTGCAGAGGATGAGGAGCTGGACGGGGGCTTACCAGCAGGCGTCTGCAGTACCCGAACCTCCTGCTGCCGTCCTCCCCGGTCAACATGAAGGAGAAGGTCTCGCTGCAGATTGAAATAAATGATGATCGACAAAAGGCAATCAGACACAGAGAAAGTGATGCTAATATTATTAGGATGCAATTGTTCTAAAATATATTGCATATATTTTCACATGCAATATATATGTTGCATGTGAAGTCATTGCTGACTGTAATAGAAAAATTATTTTCATTTAAACAATCATTAATGGCATGTTAAAACATGGAAAACTCCACCTATTATCCACACATAAGGGATCATCAAAATGAGTGTAATTACACAAAAGGGACAAAGGAAACAGAAGATTTTTGGCCCCACCTGGTATACTCGGAGACAGGACTCCAGTCTTTTGCATCTGGGAAGCAGAACTGAGGAATAGCTTTGAGCCTCTGCTCTGCTTCCCTCATCTGCTTGGTGGGCCTCTCCAACTGTGAGAGGAGAGGAAAGGAAACAAAAGGACAGGAGTTTTAGGCAGCTCATTCTCCCTCACTTAACTGCAATCCTTTTAAAAAGTCCCAAAGGATGTCCATCTGACCTATAAATTGCCAGAATAACATGTCTTCTTTTGGCCTCTGCAGTCCGCACTGACTCAACTACAGAGTTTGCGCCCCCCTGGTTCTTAGACACACCAACTGAACCATCCCAAACCTCTAGAATGGGTTTTCTAACAACTTAAAATATTTCCCTGTCCCATGGATTCTGGTCATTTTTCTAACTACTAACAGGCTCCTGGATATAAGTTATGATTGCCCACAAAGTTTCAAACTGTCAACAAATGACATCGTCACAAGTGAGAAACCCACAGAATATTTGTTGGTATTACTGGCTCATAAGTAATCGATCGCTGAAAGATCACAGCGGTGAAAGCTTAAGAAAAGTTATCATTAGTGCTATTACCACAAATATCAACATCAGGGAATGGTGTTTTAGAAAGCATCCAACATTGGTCATATCAGATTTTAGAAACATTTAAGCTCTGCAGATGTTTCTGCAGGATGATTCTGGCCCAGCTTATCTTCTGTTCACCACATTTTGACATACTGGTGTCCTTTCAGTGTTTTCACTATGTGCATGATGCTATGTTCTATCTTTGCATCTTTCTGGATAAGAAACAAAATGATCAAATGAAATGAACTACAAGAAAAAATATAATTTCCAAATATTTAACTGGTAAAAGGCTGCTTTTACCTACCTGTACAGACGGTTTTGTTTGAAACTGATTATTATCCCTATATCTTTCTAATCCTGCCTCTGGCAACATACATGTACATGTACAGACTGTATGTTATAGCTTTACAGCCAGAGGTATCGGGAGGTCTGGGACATTGTTAA
>JBBDHI010000001.1:15967999-15985913 GCA_037177115.1 Craterocephalus stercusmuscarum
ATTTCTGCAATTAAAAACCAAAAGTTTTAATTAACTCATGTAATTCAAAAAGGCTTTCATGCAGTCTGCCATATAGCAAAAAGTGGAATACAACACTGTAACACAAAGTGAAATGCAACACAAATGTACATAAAGGGAAATTGTGAACAATAAGTCAGAAATAAACTGTCCAATGTTCTTTTGTGCCACTTTAATACACTTCAAACAGAACTCCAGTCTCCTCAACGCTGCTTTCAGCACATTTGATATAATGTAACATGGCTGTGCATCAAGGAGGAACTTCTAATGCCAGCATAAGCGCCCTCACCTCTCTTAAAAGCAAACCCAGATGTATATCAAAGAGGGGGTATTCCCCTCTTATCTCACAAAAGTGCAAAGGCTTGATTACAGGGACCAGAACACCGTTTTGCTTCGGTCCCTCCCATTCAAAATGTGATGCCTGTAATTAATTTCGGGAATAACTGTGTCTGTCTGATAGTTTAAAGAACTCGACTTGAAAACTGAAGCTGATGAAGAATAAATCAATTAAATCCCTTGGTCTTTAGCGGAAAATGCGCCTGAGATGCTGCCTGCTTGTAAAGAGCCACTAATTCTAAAAGCACGGTACACAAAAGCCTGAACACAGATCGGTTATATGTGGCCTAGCGAACTGTTGGATTTTCCTCTGAGGAAAAAAAAAAATGTAATTCTATCAAGAGCAGTTCATTTTTGAAGCCTATTGTTTATCTGAAAGCCCATCATTGCATTGTCCTCTAACAGCTTTTATTTGACAGAGAGAAACAGTCAGGGAAGAGCAGAGAGTGAGAGTGAAAGAGAAAAAAAACCTTGAAGCTTTTCAAATGCAAAGAACACTTCTATAGAGTCCTCGAATTGATGGCCCCAAAGAGGTTTAAAAAGACCTTTCACCTCTATTCAAGTCCCCGGTTTTTGCCTACTTGATGACATAGGAAAACACTACGGTATCACAGTGGTAAGGAGCTGAACCCAATAAAAGGGGTCAGGTTTCTGAATCCCCCCATTCTGCGTGGCCCAATCGCTGCTCGCGCCCATCAAGCAGAGGCCCAAACAGCTGATGCTAATTGATTCCCATGGTGTGGCTGAAGTCAATTCTCTTTAGCAGTTTAGTGGCTGGGGGTCATGCAAAGTGGCCCCAGCTGGGGTGTGGGTGTGTAGGGGGGGAGTGTGGGGGGGGTGCCCAGCACTCAAATCTTGAATCAACAGTACTTCCCTAAACATCTTGGATCTTAAAATAAACATGCAAACAAGTCGGCTACAACGCTCAGACAGACACTGGAGGTGCAGCACGGCGTCCGCAGATTCTCCAGGTGTGCTGTCATATTCACATGTAGAAGTGTTACAGTCAGAAATAATTTAAAAATGGAACTAATCAAGACTAAATGAGTAGATGTAATTGAGCAGATACAATATCCTGGAATAAAAAGTGCAATGTGACCAGTAAGCAAAACACAGCACAGAATCTGAGGGCTGCTCTGAGTAGTTCACAGTATTTCCTCTGAATTCACACAAGCCGGTTCCTCTGAAGGAGTAAGAGAGTGAGCCTCAAATGGGTTTTTCAATGGAGTGGGCAAACTGAAAAGGACTAAACTGCACTCTGCGTTAAGCCAGAGTGGGAGGTGGGGGAGGAGGGGAAAAATATAGCTCCTTTAAAGAGCTGGAGGTTAAGAAGAATGCCTTCGCAGACTCCCCCCTTCCTCCTCTCCCAAATTACATGTCTACACCCCTGCCATGGCCAATAGACTGCTTAATGTTGACCTGAAAGCAGACCAGGGGAGTTAAGGAATCAAGGCATTTAGGGTCCGTCTCACTGAAAGATGGAAATATTGAACAGCGGAAGATCTGGGAGTAAAAATTAGCGGTTCATGTGTTGCACAAAGCGTGTATTGTCTGAATGAATATGTAAACATGTAGAAAGGAGACGTGCGCTATTTTACCGAGAAGATGTTTCAGCAGGCGGCGAACTCGCTGTGAGGCCTGAAAATAGGGGCTTTCAGCTGCAGCAGCCAGGAAAAATACAATCCAGCTTTCAGCTCTCTTCCCCTGACAGTGTGCGGTCGTAGTTAACAACCATTTTCTCCATCGCAGGTTGTATATAAAACTCAACCGAAGGCAACAGCTACCAGGAGACCTGCCATGAGCCCTAATGCTGCTCTCTTATCCCAGGGTGATGCTGGAAGATCTCACAGCTTGGAGCCCCAACAACAGTCTCTCTGTTCTTCCACACAAACTCGCTCTCCCCTCCGACTTGCTCATTACAGCATGTCTGCAACCAAATATGGCACTCATCTGGCCAACACCTGCTCCAAATACAATCATTAAACCAACTTGTCTAAATATATCTCACCATTTCAATTACTAAAAGACACGGCTGTGGGTGGACCGTGCGCATGGGGGATATTCAGGAGCCAACGGTGCCTTGCAAACAAAGAGGGTGGACAGTATAACTGATTGCATGGTGCGTGCCCTGATCTTTGAAATGCTTTCAGTTCTGAATGAAAAGAAAATCCAACTCACCACATTTCCTGCCCACCAGCACCTGGCCTGCCGCGCAGTGTCCCGGCAGTTCTGCTGGGTGGCCCAGACTTTTGGATAACTCGTAGTCGGTCCCGGCAAAGTGGAGATGGAACTGCTCCCGGTTGATGGATTTCCTCAGAGTCCTGATGGTCTTCCTGAGCCTCTTCTCGGAACGCCGACGGACGCAGCTTAAGTCACAGCTCTCTGCTGAGAGAAGCACTCGATACCACAACTGTTTGCGAAAGCAAAGCTCTCATTTTGCATGATTTCATGCTTGGATCCCCGCATGCTTATCTCACAAAAAAAAAACCTTGGTTGTAAAAACTATAGACAACTAGAAGATAGAACACAAACCCAGAGCCCACCACCACCAAAGCCCGGTCAAAACAGGAGATACTTTAACAGTTAGCTTTGTTGAGTGACAAACGGACAGAAGGGCAAGAGAGACAGACGGAGAATAAGAAGCAAGGGCCACACAGAGGCAGGCAGGGAGGGCAGAGAGACCAACCTGTTACCTCCTCAGGGTTCACATCCAGCTCAAACTCAGCTGTGATGGAGGAGCCGTCCTCCTCGCCGGCTTTCCTGCTGTGGCGGCTGCGCATTCTCTGTCCGGACGGAGTGCAGCGCAGGCTCACGTAGCTGAACTGCACATTTTCAGTGAAGAGGAACCTGCTATCTGTGAACACGGGAGACAAACGACCCCCACATGACAAGGCCAAAGCCGGCAGACTCAGTTACATAGTCACAGAATATCTCAGCTATAGGTAGAGAAGTTTTTTAGAATTCCCTAAAATAAAGCTTTGACTTTTTTTAGCAGAAACAAATAAGATGTGACTGAAACAATGCGCATCTGAAAGAGTTCTGCTCCCGCTCAGTGACAGAATCCTTTTGGAGAGGCAAAATAATCCTACAATCAAAAAGCCATGTGATTGATGGCTGGGTCAGCCCAACTGAAAGGCATGCTATGGCTAATTACATCCTCCCCTGTCACTGCCAGACAAAGTGCAGCTCTGAGACGTTCAAAACACTCCAAACCACATCACTTTCACCACAAATCTTTTTCACATTTGCCCTTGGTTTTTGGTTTTCTGTGAAGCCGCTTTCAGGTCTGCTTTATCTTTTTCTCAGATGCAGGCAGCTCTTGGTAAAAACCAAACCAGCTTTTAACCTGCAGCGCGAAGGAGCCTTCATTTTTTCATTTTGGTTATTTTTCTTGCGTTTGTTAATCTTCCTCTGTACCTGAGTGCGCTGAGTTTAAGCTCTCCCGGAGTTTCTCCTGACTTCGTTTCAAGTTGCACTTGGCGGCGCCGGACTTAAAAGTGGCCGTGGTCTTAATTCGCGGAACGCGGGCCTTCCCTGAACAAATAAGAGAAAATCTTGTCATTTTGATCTATTTATATATCAAGTTAAAACAAGAAACACAAGCCTGAGCTGTTCCCGAGTTACTGTTTTGTGCGGCAGAGCAGAAAGATAGATGTAAATCTGCAGGGTTTTGTACTTGCCTAAGCAATGCGAGCCACTGTTGTTCCTTTGTGCGTCAGCCAAGCAGGGCAGAGGCATTCCACAGGTCACCGTGTAGGAATCCTCCGTCCCTGAAAACACACAAGAGGCCATGACACGCAGACCAACGCTGACAAAAGTCAGGGCCACAAAAGCCAAGAAAGAGAGCAAAGAGGAAGCATGTAGGGACATGACGAGTCGCTCTGTCGGCTGAGGCTGACAACAGTTCACACAACAAAATCTAAAACAGCTTGACTTAAGCCCTTTTCAGACGTGGGATTCGTAACACACTGATGTCTTCATCAATCAGTTAAAGCTATGAGTCATTCGGACATGAGTCACTTTATGTTATGGATGCATTCAGGTTTAGCGACGGCAGTGATGGAGGACCGCGGTATGTAAACAATATCTGCCATCCCAGTGAGACTGGACAGGTGATTGAGCACATTCTAACATCAAAGTTAGAGTTTGTGCACAGCAACATTTAACGTTGCCATAACATTAATATTAGCCTACAATGCGCTGTGGGAGTGCTTATTAGCTTATTAAACAGTCAGTGTACCGTGATGCTTTATGGATTTCTGACGTAAGAGGATTTCATTGCATAAATGAACCGTAGGCCAAGCACTCAGAAATGTGTCGTGCTGAAAGAAATTTGTAAATGTATCTAAGCCCGACCTAGTTAGGCTCCCATATCTGAAGGTTTTACAGAAAAGCACCAGGATGCACCAGGATGCTCATCCTGACATGTGGACATGGGGAAGAAGTGCTTGTCTGAGAGAGGCCTGACTGTGCTGGGCTGCTCCGAGACGTAATGATGCACTTAACTAAAGGGCATCATGTCATTTTGATTTAAATAACTCTTCTTATTATCTAGCAAAAGTACAGCAGATTTATTGGCTTGTCTGCTTTTCAAAACTTTCCAAGGAGGAGGAGGTCACATCCTCATTTGCTAACTGTGAAGCAAATATAAAAAGTAGGGCCAATCTCAATCCCAGGCTATGAACCTCTGTTACAAAGTTAGATCCAATTCCATTTTGGTGTCAAATGAATAAACAATTCTAAATGATGAGCCTGATGCCACCGTATGAGGATGGTTAAGCTTTGTGGAGGACAGCTGAACTTCTGAATTCTTATTCAATACAAAATTTCTGTATCAAGAATGGAAGCCGGAAAATCTTTTGGTCCAACTCCACACACTGGTGCTGAAGGTGCTTTTTTCCCTCCTATATCTGTTTGCACCAATCTGCACCAATATTAAACTTCAACAGTGACAATGTTACTGTGTAGTGCCTGCTCATCAGCAATGAACATGGATCACATGAGGGGGTTGAAAGAGATGAGGAGGGGGCACCCAACTTCAACTCCGGAGACCTGTGTTTGAGTCCACCTATGAGTCTGCTGTTTTATCTGTCTTTACTTTAACTTCCTTCACTCAACCACCACTTTGTTGTGTATTTAAAAAGCCCTAAACATTAAAAGTGTTTGGTTAAAATTTGGAAAACATGTTGGTTAGATGGTAAAATAGACAAATAAATAAAGTTATTGGTCTTAGAGTTGTTATTAGCCGGTACAGGAAACCCTGAAAGGGTAACTTTGGAGATCAAATTAGCATGTTGGTGTGAGGATGTGATGAGGTGTGAGGAGCAGTTAGTGCAGATGCGTGAGGAACCGAATAGTTATTCTTATATACATCTTCAGTAGACCAGAAGAGACAACAACAGCAGCTCAGTCATGCTAGATGGAGATTCGGCTCAACTCACCGCTGCTGATGTGAACTTGAGACTGACAGGTCAGGAAGCAGCAGTCCCCTCCGTGCTGCTTGCTACAGTTCAAGGTAGGCTTAGAGGGGGGGGCTTCAGGTGGTAAACCCTCAGCCTCTAGATAAAAATCACAGCAGAGCTCAAGGGTAAAAAAGACCATGTTTGATCACAGCAGGGAGGAATAATGCACACGAGGTAGAGGCACCAGTAAAAAGGCAAACCTGCTGCAGCATTTTCGCACTCTGGATGTTTTACTCAAGAACAGGTGAGAACAAGTGAAAGATTTAAAGAGAAAAGAAAATAATTCAAAGTATCTCCTGTTTTTGTCCCCCAGTTGATGATGTTATAAAACCAAACAGACAACCAAAAGAGAGAGGAAAAGCACTGAACGATGCACAAGAAACACACACTTACCGATGCAATCCTTCTTGTTCCAGTGCAGCTTATAACCTGGACGGCAGAAGCACTGAAACCCACCCGCGGTGTTCTCGCATCCCTGCTCACATCCGCCATTGTTCACGCTGCATTCATCTGTGTCTGGGATGAAGCGGGAAAAGAATCCTTACAACACGCCGGCGAGCAACAACTAACATTTCTTTTGCTTTTTTTGGACAAACACATCTCCCAAGTGCTGCACTCA
Organism: Craterocephalus stercusmuscarum; assembly: GCA_037177115.1. Classification (NCBI taxonomy): domain Eukaryota; kingdom Metazoa; phylum Chordata; class Actinopteri; order Atheriniformes; family Atherinidae; genus Craterocephalus; species Craterocephalus stercusmuscarum. The sequence continues at coordinate 15,974,435 of JBBDHI010000001.1, forward strand.
GATGGGGATGTGTCGTCTCCTGGGCCCGGTTCAGTCTCACCTCCGCAGTGGGCCAGTCCGTACAAGGTGTAGCCTTGGTTGCACAGACACTGGAAACCGCCGGGGGAGTTCACACATGTGTGATCACACGTGCGTTCAAAAAAACACTCGTCTGTATCTGTAATCAGAATCAGGCGGACGATATAATAGCAGGGCAGTCAGTTGCAATCTTCATCAGGAGGAATTTCCCACCCCAGCACACATCTCCCCGATGAGAGACGGGAAACGTGCGCACTGTGTTGCATCAGGTGTAATAACGGCTTTGCTGAGTAGTGAGCTGTTCCAGGTTCATACGCACGTACATCATGTCATCCAACAGAAAAAAATTGTTTTTTTCTTTGAATGTGTTTTAAGGCCTATTTGTGCTGCAGCATCCTCTTCTTATGTCAGCTGATTTTGTCCCAGTCTGTTAGCAGAATGATTCGGGTGATGAAGTGTGCATTTTACCTTGGCAAGAACGTTCATCTGACAGCAGCTTAAAGCCTTTTCTACAGCTGCACTCAAAGCTGCCGATGGTGTTCTTGCAGAAGTGTTCGCAGCCGCCGTTATGAAGCTCGCATTCATCAATATCTGTATGGAAGCGAGTGATATTTTCAACACTCTGAGGCAAAAAGTTTCCTTACAGATCAACAGCCTGAGTCTTTTAGCGTGCTGCTTCCCTCCGGGAAGGCGTTGGTATGGACTGGGAGTCTGACCTTTGCATGTTTTCCCATCTGGCTGCAGCGTGAAGCCGACGGGGCAGCTGCAGCGAACCCCCGTGGATGTGTCTTTACAGGTGGAATCGCAGCCTCCGTTGTTCACCGCACAGGTTTCTGAAATGCCGACATACATCGCTGCGTATGAATAACCCTCCTCTTTCCAAACGGCGCTGCGTTTACATTTCAGACACAAGATCTTCAGCTACAAACACAGAAGCTTCCATCTCTGAGCCCACACTCTCTGTTTTGCTACATACACACTGAATTTGCGTCTTATTGGTGGAAACTGACAGATGCTAAAGGTAGAACAGGCACTATTTATAACGCCAGACTCCCTGAGCTTGGACGGTTGTCCTTTCACCTGAGAAAGTGCCAAAAATATGCGACGCTCTACATGCAAAGCGCCACCCAGAATCACAGCACTGATAAACACAAGCTATGCAGGCAAATATTCACACGTTGCCCTTCCCAAATGGGAGGAAAACGTGAAATGTACCACACTGTCACAAAGGCATATATTTCATGAGGGAGACTGGGGGCAAGATAGAGTGTGTGCAGTCATTTCACAGTTTGCTTAAAAAGCCTGAGGAATGTATCGCTTACATTACGCCTTTTCCCACTCATGAGCGCTTCCTGGCAACTCAACACACCGTCACATGAGACACAATGCAAGCCGTTAGTCTGTGCGGGGTGCTACTATTACCCATTAACAGTCTTCTTTTGACACGTTTGTCCACCTCAGTAAAGGATGTGGCGATGTTGTCTAAGGATTCAGTGGTGGCTTCGTCTCGTTCTGTGACACACAAATTACAGTTATTAACAAAGCGAATCCACAGATCCACTAGGTTTGTTAAAGGAAAATAAAAATAAAAATAAAAAAGCACTCTATCACAGCCGGGGACTTCGGCTCATGGTGTTTGTGTCACCGCTTAGAAACAAGATGGATTTTCAAATATTGGTGTGTGTCAGATAATGCGGCAGATCAGAATCTGGAGACAACATTGCTGTTACATGCCTGGACCTCACACACACACACACACACACACACACACACACACTGCTCCTGCTGCAGGAAGAACAGATATAGTCGACAATCTGACAGCTGATCCCGACCCCTCAAAACATTTGTGTGTAAGAAAAAGCATGCTGCGTAACAAAACAGCCCATCCCATGTTTTCAACCATTCACCAAGATAGACTCCACATTATGGGAGGGGAGGGGACAAAAAGGAAAACAGTCAACTAGTTTTGTTATGGCAGCAACACAAATGAGCGTTCTGATAAACAGAGAGCACTGGAATGGGGCAAAAAAATGAACTACAGATGAACTATCAATGTTTTCGCATTTTGTTTAGCAAACGATGCAAATCCATCTCATTTCCTGTGTTCGGGTGTGTTATGTTTGTCTTCATTTAAGCTTAAACTGTTGCAAACACAATCTAACTCAAACATCACTGGCTGGAAATAATGATGACCCTATAAACAGCTTTTTGGATTCGTCCCCTTCCTGAAGTAAGTTATGCGTATAGAGGACACGCAGGGCTGCACACCAAATGGGCTTACTCTTCTCACTGGACAAAAGTACTCTCCAGGCTTTCGTTCCCATGTTTAATTAAGTCATTATGGAACATTATGTAACTATAATGCCTGCATTATGGCTAACCACAAATAAAAGACTGAGCGTCTGATTGGAGCGTCTGATTTTGGTATTGTGGTGCCTCCATAGTCCGAACAGAGTTAAATGTTTGATCATGTTTCACCTTCGGAGCGTTGTGCCTCCATGCTTTTCACACTCTGTGTGCTTACCTACACACGACTTCTTGTCAGGCTGCAGCGTGTACCTGACGTGACACCTGCATATGGGGCCGTCCTCCGTCTCCTCGCAGGTGTGTTGACAGCCTCCGTTGCCATGGTTACAAGTCACTGCAGAGTAAATAATGAGCACAAATAAACAGGGCGTGCGCGTCTCCGCCGGCGTGTGTGCGACTTGGGCTTTCATTGTGGATCCCACTCACAGATGCAGTCTCTCTGGTTCCTGGCCAACTCAAACCCCGGACGGCACTCGCAGGCCACGCCCCCCTTGGGTGTTTCCTTGCAGATGTGGGCGCAGCCGTGCTCCTTATTCATACAGTTGAGGCCCTCTGGGATAGAAAAGAAGGGAGAGAGGTACACAATGAAACTCTCCTGCAGTGACTGACCAGCTGAACACAAAGGCACTCATACCAAGAGATTAGTCTGGCATCCTTAAAGACACCGATTGTTCTCACGCCTTACGCCATCCAAAAACATCCACCACTTTGTTTTTTTTAGCACCTCTGCAGAGGAAAAGAATATATGGCGACCAGACCCACAGCTGGCCTGAAAACAAATCACAGCAGCCCGTCCAATAGTGAGAGGAGATGCGGCGGCATTTATATAGATGGGTCACAGCTCAGCGGTCAGGTCTGCAGGATTTAAAAGGGCTGTCAAGACCCAATGAAGTGGAAAGCACTCGCATTTAAGTCGACTTCAGTCAAGAAGACAATACAAAGGCACTTCAGACTAATCTGTGACACAGAGCACATAGACCAGAGTGTTGCAGTTATTAACTTATTTTGTTCTCCGGGACACACTGAGCTTTTCCCACAGCATGTAGCTGCAGCGCATAAAAGCTGAGTGACAAGAGCCAGCTTGAGACTGTCACCCCTCACCGCTCCGTCAATAAATGATTTGTAGATGATTATGGAAAAATGTAATGAACAATCTTTTCAGAGTTTAATACCACCGGGACATAAAAAGGAACCAGAGAAACACAAAACATCGGCCGCAGAAGTGCAGGACACAGTTGTGAATTTGCTGTAAACTCACCCGCGGAGCGGTGGATGCATGTGTGCTGGTTGTCACTGAGGAAGAAGCCCTCTTTGCAGCGGCATTCGTAGCTGCCCATGGTGTTGACACATGTGTGCTGGCACCCACCGTTGTTGAACTTGCATTCATCCACATCTACAAGACAGCGGGACTGCATTAATAAGATGTTCGCAAAACCTCCGGAAAAGTGTTTGCCATTATCACAAACAAGCTTTTCTCTCGTATAAATCAAACACGGCTGTTTTGCTCGGTGTCATAAACACCGCAGATGTGACTGATGTTTTTTAAATGAGTGTGGGAAACTTCACACACAGCCCACACAAACATGCATTCCTGAGCATCAGAGCTGATGATCCCAGCTCTTTGTCACAGATCGTTATTCTTTCAGCGGTTTTCTTACCCAGACAGTTGTGCCCATCGTGCGCCAAATTGAATCCATCACAACAAGTGCAGCGATAATTGCCTGGAATATTGTTGCACTCATGCACACAACCACCATTGTACTCCAGATCACATTCATCAATATCTGAGGGATAAACAACACCACATGAGTGAATGTTTCAATGGAGAACATTTCAGTCTGAAAAGGAAGAGTAAGGCATAAGTGTAATATACAGATGTACAGCATCTAACATTAGGAAAAATAAACTAAACTATATGCTACAGCTGGGTGAAGTGTTCCCATGAGATAATATGAAGTTACTAACACTCAATAGGTCCTTGCAGACTCTTTGATACCATTCTAATTGATGATTTTGACAATGATTAGGCTAACAAGCAGAAATATTACCTTCACAGCGTTGTCCATCTCCTTTAAAGCCAGCTTTACACGTGCACTTGTATGAGCCTTGAGTTGTCTGACAAATGGCATCGATATGACATCCATCACTTCCCTCTGTACACGGATCTGCAGAATTATAGAGGTACGCAACGTAGTTCAAGAAGACATCGGCTTGTTATTTACTATAAATAAACTTCTATGTTTGCATATTTTGTGGGAATATGTGACAGAAGAAGATGGGGAGAAAATCACAAACTAAAACACAAGTTTTCCTCAAGATAATAGCAGCCTACACACGCAAGATTTTAAAAGTGAATTGAGGACTAACTTGAAAATAATAAACGACTAAATTTGGTTCAAAAAGTTGTATGTGCATAGAGCACACAAAGTGATACACCAACGGGCATTGAATAAAAGCCACAAGTTTGAATTAGAAAAAATAAAATAAAAAAGCTGCCTTTGGTTAAACAAGGGCGCACTGCTGAAAGCGTGCGTAAAGCAGCATTCCCCACGACTGAAAAACACAACACATACACATGCACACTGACTACAGTCCCACCTCGAATCTCTGGAAGCGCTGCGCTTTGACGACTATTTAACAAGAGCAAAAACAAACAAAAGTCCTGTGCAGCCCAAATAGCTCCCATGGTGATATGATCCAAGTTTAGAGGTCTTCTCAAAAGGACGCGTACGCACTGAAGTCGTGACCGAGCGTCCGCCTCATTTTCATCCCAGCCTGTCAATCTGCTTCACAACGGGCGCTTGAATAGAGAAAGGAGTGAGTGACTGAAAAGGAGCGAGAATGAGAGCGTGCGTGCGTGCGCGTGCACGCAAGTAGGGGGTGGAGGGGGGTCTTTTGAAGCGTCAAGAGTCAGGCAGTGAATAACCGGAAGCATCAACAGTGTGTAAAATGTTTCAGCGGGAGTACTCAAGTCCATGTTTTATTTGTGAAAGCTACGCCCGGAAATTGTTTGATCATCAGGATCATGTCCAGCTCTGTCACATCCATAGCTTTTTAGTGTTTTTCTCACTGTTGATCACTACATTTTTGTCATTAAAAACTGCCTTTTTAATCGTCCGCAGAAGAGCGGAAGGAAAGCCTACAATTTGCTTCTTTAAAGTAATTTACCACAGTTTTAAATATAGTTTTTTCGTCCAGTTCATAACTATAAACTCGTGGGGTGCATGCTGTAATAGAGAAATTAAAAAAGCTTAATGCAAAACATTACTTTCAATTAAAACTGCGACCTGTTTTTGTATAAAGTAGTATATGCAGCTAAAGAACATGGCGCCACTAAATTTAGCAAAATAATTAAATAGTTGCTCATTATTATTCCTCTTTGAACAAGTTAAATTCAGCATGGCACGGCTTTGTGGTTTAAAATATTCCTTCCTCGTAGTTACGGTGTGCCTGCCACCTGGCGGTCAAAATAAATACTACAGGCACAGTTTTTGCCCCCATTTTTTTTTATTACAGATCTACTTTGTGTTACAGTATACAAAAAAAGCGTACAAAAAAATACATTGCATGTTCAAAAGAAGTGCACAAAAGAATAAAAGTAGAAAAATTTTTTTTGAAAGGCTTTACACCAGTTACCTCAAAATTTCAGTTCAAAAATGCTGTGTAATAAATTAAATATAAATTACATTAAAAAAAATCATTATGGAAAGGTCAGGTCATTCAATAAGGCACATCTTATATCCCAAAATGTACCTCGCAACAACACTATGGCAATCCCTAAGGACGAAAAACAAGCTTATTTTCCAGCTTAAAAGGAAGCAGCATATCTCCTTTCAATGAGAATAAAAAAAGTTCAGCATTTAACTACCCTGCCGCAGAACTGTTTACATATATTAAGCAATTTTACAGAGCAACGCCTGTCAATTCATCTAGATTGAACTTGGTTAATAAATGTAAGGGAAAAAAAAAACAAATACAACCGTTTTTCACTACTTTGTGAATTTGAGACAGTATGCACCGTAGCAATAACTGTGCAATATGAACATAATTTTTTAACATATCTGGACAGTGACTTATGAGAATGCATTATTGCTGAAATGACAGATGCTTTTTGCAAGCCAATTTGGTTCCGTAGGATCCATCACTCTACACCAAAATAGCAAGTGACAGAAAGCCCTATAGCATTTCTCACATTCAAAATGTCTGCATAGTTTGAATCTTTGACAATTGCTTTTAAAGATAAACCACAGCCATGCATGACAATCAAATACTTCTCTCTAAAGCAGTTTCGTAATCAAAATGGGCCACGTCCCCTGCTCTTTAAGTTTGCAACGCTAATCAAATGGAGTACAACTGCTGATGCTGCTGCCGCTGAATTTCCACTTTTCCCTGCATGCCACACTCATTGCTGCAGAGTGCAAGCTACATTGCCTGCCTTCAGAAAGATGCATGGGGAGAATGAGATATGAAAGTGAGCAAACTGTGGCGGCATTCTCAGCACCTTTCAGATGTAGTGGTTTACTGCTTCTGTCATTTTTTTAAAGCTTTGGATATGCCATTAACTAAAACGCTGAATTTACAAATTCCACTGTGAAATGTTGGTCTCACATGCAATGTCATCTCATTTGAGACAGTATAACGTAAATAAATAAGTCACTGTTGTCATTCCTAAAAGGAAGAGGGGTGTACTGCATGCATGGTCTAACCACATCTATCCCCACCAATGTGCACAAACTGCTGAACAAATTAAAATGGAGTGTTTCCAACTTGTTGCAAGCTTCAGATGTGTACATGTCCAAGGAAAATGTGTCCTATTTACATACTTACTAAAAACTTGTTAACATTAAAGTTAAGGATAGATGTGCTGATGATCCCTGGTGTTAGAAAAAGCCATTTGTGTGATTAAAACCTTTTAAAAAATAAAAAACACTTGTTTGCACATCAGAGGTAAAAATGTACAGTGAAACATTGGAACAAGATGCTGAAGACCAACTTCAACACATACACAGAAAAGCTGGTTTTAGAAATAGCTGGTGTCTTTCATATGCACACTTACAGTTTGACAGATTATAAAAAAAGACCAGTCCTGATATGCAAGAAAGTAAATGACAAGATATTTACAAAAAATTATCACTTGATACAAAAATAACCTAAAGTAAGTTGAATTCAAAATTAAAATTTTGACATTTTTGTCTTTTTCCTATAAATAACACTAATGCCCAAGTTTCTTTATCTTTCAGTAAAAAAAAAAAAAAAAAAAAAGCTCAACTCTATACAAAAGAAAAAAAAAGCCCCACATTAAAAAATGACACTTACGACGACACAACATCTAAATGATCTAAAAGAAGAAGTGGAAATGAGGTCTGCCACTGGAGACAAATCCAGGTGGATGCAATTGATAACCCCAAAGTAGGATTTAGCAAAAGCATTCACCAGGTTTCTCTCATGTCTTCTGGAAGCTGTGGAGGAAGTGCATCTGGCAAGTGTGTGGCCACTTGTGTAGGTGCCAGCGTCTTCTGATTTTTGGAACTGCAGCAGGGCTTGAAAAGTCTGGGATCAATAATGACCTCTCCAAACCGACCCTTGTAGACAATCCCACAGCACACCTTTTGCCTAAAAGGAAAAGACAAATAAGAGTTAAAATCACATTAAAGAGGGAACAGCCTATTTAGTCTGTCCCATCATTGAGTCCAATGCAAAGCTTGCCTTTTCCAGTAGGAACGGTCCAGGAACGAGAAGATGGAGGGAGTCGAGCGCCTTTGTTTGGACTCAATGTCTGAGCCATCATCTGACTGGTTGCTGTAACTGGGAGACTGGGCGGGAGACACACTGGAGGTTGTGCTGTGGGCATCCGAGTCTGCTTGGAATAAAGGAAACCCTTGAGCACAATCATGACATTTATTTTATTTTAATTTTTTAATCACTGAATCTATTTCCAGATAAGTTTTGTCATTTCTGTTTATTTTTATTCTTAACCTATGAAAGCTTTGATTCCATCACATACAAAGTGGGCTACCAGGTTTTATTTAAAGTAAGGGTAACTATTAACGGTGATGCTGACTATGGATTCATCTACAGCTTTTTATATTACTATTACTACATATTACATATAATATTACTATTGTTTGTAAAACTTGAAAATAAACTAAAAGTTTGTTTTTTTCCAAATTTGTCCAATTTTTTGGTATTCAATCAAATTATTTCAGTCCAATAAAGCACTGCTACTACTACTACTAATAATAATAATAATAAATTTGTTTTTGTTATTATCATTAAGTATGATGTTTTTTCTTTAAAAGTAAAATTCCCATTTAATACAATTTTTCTCGAAGGTCCTATGAATTTCAGTTCCCAAATTGTAGTTAGTCCCTGACTGCTTGTACTGACTTAAAGAAGCCACAAGATGCCACTGCATTCATTCACCTAGGAAGTTATTTCAGGCTAAAAAAAAAAACCCATACCCAACCTCAGACTGGTTCAGAGTGAAAGTACATTATTTAAGGTTTTATTTTGGACTTTTTAAAACATTCATTACATTATTATTAAACAAATTTAAAGAGATTTTTTTTCCAATACAACAAATCTATCCCTTCAAATATAAATCAGCAGAAATAAAAAAAAAAATAAAAATCTACTTACTTTGTCTCTTTAATTTGTGCAGCTTCTTTAGCTTGCTTTTCTTCTTTCCATCACTGTTTTTGATCTTCTTGGGTTTGGTCACCTTAAAACCTGGCCCGGCTCTTGCATCCACCACCTATGTAGAAAAGGCAAATCACATCAGCAAATAATTTCTTTGGCTCATAAAATGGCTCCAAATATAAATGTAATGAAAAAAGACAACACTTACATGATTCCAGTTCTTCTTGGAGCCATGAGGCAGCTTCTTCCACCTCTTCACCAGTAGCACACATGCATTGCAAATGTCTCCAACGCGATCCTCCGACAGCCTTAACAATTCAAAAAGGAACGAATTAGCACAGGAAAAAAGTGTAATCAACTCCCCAATATACTATGGGGCAATACCAAAATAATTTTGCTGACATGCAGCCAACAAAATGAATTTAAAAAGAACTTTTACCCGAAACACAGCCTGAATGTCTCCTCATATCGACTGCTGTCTGTGAAGCGTGAACTGGAGGACTTGGTCTTGCAGATGCAACAGCCGTCGTTACTCCGGTAGATCTTTGACTTATGAAAGCCAAACATACTCTATTTGTTGGTCAGTATATAGCCAAAAATAAAAGAAAAACAACCCTGAGGACAAAAAAGAGAGAGAGAAAGTCAAAAGCCGTCCTAATCCCTGCACCAGGGATGTCTGGACACTGGTGTTTTCTACTGTTGAAAGGGGGCGGTCCCTACACGCTCACACATACAGACATAGGCAAACCATTTTAAGCCACGGTTATGACAAATTGTTCGAAAATACAGCTTTTAAGTTTAATTGTAGTAGCTCGACAATGTACAAGCATCTAGAGCAGTGTTGCTAAACAAGAACTCACTCCATTCAACTATCTTACGGAATTTAAGGCCAAGTCACGGGAACATAAAAAGCGCCTTAAATAAAAGACAACACTGACAAATTAACCTTAAAGTGGGCTTTTCACGATTTGTCATTATTACGCTTAGAAAACTTTAGCAGCAACTTATTAATCTATGTGAATCAAAATCTTAAACTTTCCGCTCACTGCACTACGAACGTGAGGACGGTCACAGAAACGTTACACCCACAACTCAAGTACTGTTTTACAAACTACAAACTAACGTGAATGTCGTCTTTATGAACAAAGACGAACGGGCTGGAAGCGGCGCCAATATGCATATGCAAACATAAATAATATTTGAGTTATAATTTGTTGGCAAGCGGACGGATATTTGTTTGGAGCAAATACGCGTAACAAAAAGCGGGCAGCTGCGCTTTCTGATGCCAAGAAACAAAAAGCTACAGCGAGATTGGTAGATTTATTCGTGCCTACATAATATGAGCGTCATTATAAATTAGACACAATTCGTGCATGTTTTTAAATATTATTGTAAAATACATTAAGAAGCGGGAAGGTAATCCTTCCCTTTAAATCCAAACTTTACCCGCTAGTGCGCCAAATATGGCTCATTGTTGTTAGCCGTTAGCATGAAAGCTAGCCAATGCTCCAAGCAGTACCACGCCACGCTCTCGTTCACTTCCACGTTATCCCATTGTCGACACGGTAAGTCTTTGTACATTTAGCTCGCAACAACATGAAACATAAACGTCAAGTTAAGATTACTTAACGATATGATTAGTTTTCTTACACATAGCAAGTAAGTAAAAGTCTAATAAAGGGAGTTTTTGTATAAAGGAAATAACAGAGTACTTACTGAACAAAAACTTTGAATCTTCGCCGTCTTCTTTTTGGCCACTGCGCATGCTCTTACTACTACTGCATACAGCTGGCGATTAGAATGTCATTTGCATAAAAAGCCGGAATGAAATGGTAAGCATGCAATGACCATATAAGGAGTGCAGCCGTTGAGTTTGAACCTAGATCCAACCAATCACTGCTATCCTTGCGTCCGTATCGGAGCACATGAATGATGGGAGGCGTAGTGAACGAGCGGGAAACCATGGCGCGTCAGTTGTTGTATGGTCTGCTTTTATACTCAAAATCCCATAAGCCACTTGGCCACAGGCTTCAAAGAAAAACAGCTACTTGACATGGCGCGAACGAGTTTGTTTACATTTTCACAGCTGAAAGCACATTCAGCGGAGATTACAAACATGTGAACAGAAACTGTATTAAATATATTTATAAATCACGCGTGACACTCAAGCTATGATTAAATAAGCATAGTGAAACATTTAGACTACGTATTTTAGTTCTATTATAAATAAATGTCTGCGTGAATTTATTTTCAGCTATTTTGAATAGGCGCGCAAATGTTGAAAAGGTTCGAAAATTACAGAAATTTAACTATTAGCCTTAAAATACATTTTAAAAGGTGTGTGTGTATAGGTCAGTTTCATAGATCTTCAATTTATCATAAACTGAAGATCTATGTACATTTGAGTGGACCTCCCCTTTTTAAACAAGATAGCTCTTTCATTAAGATCCAGTTAACTTCAAAATCAAATAAATCCAATGCAACACATTACAGATGCTTTATTCTTTAATATATT
>JBBDHI010000001.1:16073578-16086654 GCA_037177115.1 Craterocephalus stercusmuscarum
ATGTATAGTGTAAAAAAGAAGAAAAAAACCCAACAATTTTTCCATTATAATTACATGACCTTGTTCAAATGTCCACTGCTGGACTTCCTACTAAACTGATAAAGTAAGAAAATGTAAATACAATTTCACCCAACTCACTGAAAGTCTATTTTAGCTTAAAGGCTTAAAGTACCACATCACACTGGTTTAAGTTGTCTGATGGAGCCAGAACTAACATTCAAAGGTCATTTTGATGTTACAGTCCAAGCTTTGCACCTTGGGCTGACCTTTCATGTGATCACATAAAAACTTCCAAGAGGAGTATTTGAATTAGTAGTATTTGGTGTCAAACTCAGAACAATTTGTTCTGCACAGCAAGGCTCAAACTTCCGAGTGGGATCCAAATAATGACAAGATGTAGAAATTCTTTTAGGTGGAAAAACTAATTTCTTGTCAGATGGGAACATTTTAACAAAACTCTTGTCCAGTTTGTGTCATCTTTTGGATGTGTGAAAAAAGTAAGTGTGTTCTGTGATTAGACCAGAAACCAGCCACAGCTCTAGATAAAAAAACAGCTTTAGTTTGAAGCACATCTAATCAATATTCTAACCTCAATCAAGAGCCATAAAGTCAACTAAAGTTGCTAATAAGGGTCAGAGCTCTGAGCAATGTCATTAATCAGTGGTTGGACGTTATATCCACGATAAGAGCTAGACATGCAAATAATGGGAAACATACGGTCAGAATGAAGCGAGAAACTAAATTTCAGCCATTGATACTTGTGTTCAGAGACTGCATAGCACAAATATGACAGCAGCTCATGAGTCATCTAATGAGTCACTCACTTCGCTCTCTGAGGGGTTGAACAGATAGTTAAAGAAGATGGGACTCCTCTTGTGCATCCTGTTGATACACTCCCAGATGCAGATGCCTCTCCGGGCCTGCTTGTCACCTTTATCCTCAAACAGTAGCCCTGAAAACAGAGAAAGCTATTGAGCACGTGGCCTGTACAGACTTATTGCATCATAAAATAAGTAATTAAAAAGGTTAATCAACACGGCTTAAAAGGTTTTCGACTCTGGAAAGCTGTTGTTAATGGCAAACCTGAGCCTCACAGTTGCTTTTATTTAGGTGTAATGAACAAAAAGCAAAATGAAGACGAAAAATAAAATAGTTTCTTTTTCTCCCTTTTGCTTTTTCCCGCATATTTGCTGCTGTTTATTTATTTCTTGAAACAATAAAAGACACTGACCGTGTTCCAAGCGCTCATAGTCTGAATCCAGCAGGAAGTTCTTGAAGCGGTTAGAAATGTGATGGTAGGCCAGAAACTTCAGATAATACTGATTAAACTCAAACTCCAGAGGATATTGCTCCAAAATCTGCAAGGACGTGAAAAGATGGATTAAGACAGTTAGAGGCCGGAGAAGTCAGTGTGTGTGCGACAGAGGAGTTGTGTCTTTGTATGGTGGCTTCCCATCTCCCCAGCGTATAAATTAGAAACAGGAAGGAGCGTCTCCTGTCCGGGTGAGGGCAGAGGTCAGTAATATCATCCCTGCCAGACACAATCCACACTGAGCCAGCACCACTGCTGCTCCATTGTTCCCATCCAGCGGTGAGAGGTGGCCAACAGGACTGCTGGATATTTGAGGCCACCTGGGTCTGCTGGCAAAAACAACAGCTGTTTTGGAGATGAGGCACTTCTATTTTGAGCTCTTGTCCGAATTTCCTCTCCCCCGTTTAGTACTCTCCAGACCCCGAGGACCCTCGCCAAACCGTCTTCGCTGCCAAGACTGCACTTTCAAAAGACAAATGGAGAAACTATGTATTGATGTCAGTGCATGGGAGTGGGTCCGTGGGACCCCTGGAGACCTCACAGCATTCTCTCGAGTTAGCATTTCAGAGCGGACATAGCTCTCTGGCCCTCAGCTGTGTGAGCTTCATTCTTAACCCGACCCTCCTCCCCTCCCAAAAAATAAGAGAAAAAAAAGGCCTGAAGCACACCCAAGACTTCCTAGAGACTCTCAATCCCCAAATCGGCAATTTTCCACACACGGCTTTAAACACGCAGTGAACGTGAAGGGATGCTGAAACACGCGAGCACGGACAGCTCAGCGCTGATCAACGGGTTCACCGACCATCTGGGCAGCAGCCTCCCTCCCTGCTCAACACTCCCCGGTGCATACGCTGCTGAGATCACATATTCAGTGTTGAGATGTGCTTAACTAATGTGTATTGTTAATGACGGTTCCGTTTTTTCACTTCTTCACTCACTCGCCTGCTTGCTTTTTGTAGGAATGTCATGAGCTCATAAAGCAGCTATGAATGAAGCTAAAGCCATGGAGGGAAAGCAGAGGAGAGTCACGTAGCAGAGGCCGAGTTGCTTCAAGGGTCCAACACCGGTTTTGGGGGGGCGAAGCTCACCTGATGCACACAGTCCAGGAACTGCAGGAAGATAGGTGTGAAACCGCTGCCCTGGCTGCTGGGACTCAGGTTGCTCCGTTGGCAGAATTTGTGGCCAAAGGAAAGCCACTCTTTCTCCAGGAGCACCTGGAAACCTTCTAATGTCCGGTAGAAAGGATCGCTCAGAAGCTGCACCAGAGACACCACCTGCAGGGAGAAAAGAGTGAAATAATGCGTGTGAAGAACAGAACAAGCATCTTTGGCCATCCGCAAGCAAAAATCTCCTCCTGCTCTACGCCATTCTGCTGGACCGTCGTGGCTTTTAGTTTTGATGCAGCCTAATTTGTACAAAAACCAATAAATGCATTTATTCCCAACAAACAGGCCAAGTGTATGATTTGTGGACAAGTGGCTCTAAAGGCCAAACCACAGTTATAAATGATAAAAAAACACTGAAGAAATCATCCAAAATGTTTAAAAACTATAATAGTGGAATGTGAGCATTTCTGAGTGACTCATGAAAAGTTCTGTGATCGTGTCACATTTCCAAATGTGACATTGCAATAAAAAAGACAACCGCACAGGACATTTTAGGGCGATGAAGTAACCGAAACCTTGACATTAGCTCTGGATTTTTATGGCGAGGCCAGTTTTAATATGAATTTAATGACAATCAAACTTTATAACACTATAAAATGGGACGGGGATGTGCTGTATGCTGAGTATTTGCAGTGCAAACTTCACTGCACTCACTGATGGACAAATGTATTGTTTCTAAAAGACCTAAAACATATATTCCACTAATTTCTTTCGCACCTTTTTACTTGCAGTATCTGCTGCAGCTGTAGGCACAGGGGTTTGGAAGCAAGTAGGACGTTTCACTATTGCACCGGTAAAGCAAAGTGGCAGCTGTTTCACCACAAGTTCAAAAATCTGCCTTGCATGAGTTTCTGTAGAGCAGAACTTTGCTTAGTACACCTAATAACCTGAACGCAGTCTAGAACCGAACCATCATCTTACAAAACAACGTGAAACAGCTCATCTGCTATTGATATAACACCGCAACAGTCTTCAGGCATGCTTGAGCTCACTCCACAAAATACCAGTTGAGAACCACTTGTCTATACATGCAACACGGTTGGCCTGCTGCACCGCCCGCGTCTCCTCCAACACAGCTAATGAGCCCTGACGCGTGTGGAATGAGCAGGAAAAACAGTCCGTGGCTTCCCCGTGAGCTTTACAGGAACATCCAGCCTTGAGTCGTAGAAAAAGCCTCTTGAGCCCTGGCAGTGAAACGCCCCCCCCCTCCGCCCCCGGTGAGAGGTGAGCAGGGTGGGTATGAGTGGGGCAGAGGATGAAAAGAGAAGCAGAAAACACACAGAGGGAGAAAAGCTCTGCATCCTGTCTGCTGGGTGTCTATGGTCCATGAACTGAAGCAGAAGCATATGGAGCCTATTTGCCTGTGCGGGCCGATCAGGATCCAGCCTGTTGGAGCTGGTGGCCCGAGAGAAAGATGCTCAGGGCCGAACACGTGCCCTCGCATGAGGGATCCAAAAAGTCCGCTTTTAAACAGCAGCCCAGGGCTCTGCAAAGCCTATAAACACATTTGAAGGACAAACGCTTGCAACACAAACATGTGCACTTTAACAGGTCAGCGCGGAAAACATGAGCTCAGAAAGCAAACACGTAATGAAATACTGAGATCCACACAACTGATTGGGATTGAAAT
The DNA here is from genome assembly GCA_037177115.1 of Craterocephalus stercusmuscarum. Classification (NCBI taxonomy): domain Eukaryota; kingdom Metazoa; phylum Chordata; class Actinopteri; order Atheriniformes; family Atherinidae; genus Craterocephalus; species Craterocephalus stercusmuscarum. The sequence goes on from JBBDHI010000001.1 coordinate 16,077,687, forward strand.
AGACTTTTTTGTTTACATAGCTTCAAAATCAGAACCATCAGCCTTCGAGATTACAACGAACACAATTCAGTTATTTAAGACCGCAAGACTTCAGACGTGTGATCATATCTGCATCAGACCAACAGTAACAGAACTGATTGCGAGATGAGCAGGAGAAGCACGAAGGGGCGGCAGATTTATGAGTCACACATGGGCGCTCAGCATGAAGATACTGGTCTCTGCTTTCAATTTCTATAAACTGCGCTGGAACACTGAAGTGTGACACAATGGGATTCATGGGTAGCATTGTATAAACAAATCACCATCACAGCAGCCTGTTGATAAGAACTATTTTATCTGGGGTGGTTAAATTCATGCCCCGCTGCTATTTTTTTTTCTCCAACTATTGGAATTCTTTTATCTTTGGACCTTTGTGATGAAAACACCGTGCAGCACATATCGATTGTACAAGAATGTGCCAATAGAAAATGTTAAACATTGCCGTTTAAACACTGCCCAAACATACATTACTAAGTAAAGAATCATGAATATTCTAGCTTTGTCATCCTAAAATGTGTGACACCATCTAAACGGTGAGGCTTCACACGTTAATACGATATAGAAGTAACTAATTCAAAAAGTTATCTTTTAATAGCTTCATTAATAACTGTGATAAGAGTAGCTTTAACCACAGGACTACTCCTAAGATGGTATCATGAATATGTCTGGACATCTCCTACTGTTTTTCTCCATTAAACACACATCTCTCACTCATTGAGTGGGGGCATCTGAGGGGCTAAGAGCGTTTCAACTGATTATTAACTTATTAATAACTTCTGCTCAACTTGGACAGATCTTTCCAAAAACAACAAAAGAACTGGCATATAGGTTAAAAACTCATTCTTAGAAAATGAAATATTTAGTCTGCGTGGATGAATATGGTTATAAAGTGGGCAGTAAACATATGAACTATGTTTGGGCTGCATCTACCGGCATGTCGGCAGCAAAGCTCCACATAGAAAAAGATTAAGATGGATGATTGACGATCATGACAACGGGAAAGGATGCCAGGAAATCTGTAGAAACACTTTGAGAAAAGCAAAACAATGGGCACAAGCTTATGACAAGTTAACAAGTTAAAATCTGAATTCCTGAAAAGATCAGAGCAGAACCTGCTGGTAAAACACACAAGAAAGAAACAAAAGATGTCTTGGTTTATCTTAGATGCAAACCTGCAAGATAAAGTCTTCCGAAGAGCAAACTCTAGAAATGCTAAAAACAGTGTTTCTGGTTAGAAGTAACATGATTAATGCGAGATAAGGTCCAGCACTCCCAAAACTCCTGCTGAAAATCCAAATTAAGGGGGCTGAGGGGGCTATAGAAGAATCACATCAGCTCCGACTCTCTTAACTTCTAGCAAAATATATATTTGTAAAAAATATATGAATGGAACCACAAAAATAAACAAATGTTGAGTCAAACCCTGCACAGTGTCAACACAGTGCTTAAAAATCCTCTTCCCAGCAGTAGTAACTCATGTTTTTTATGAAGCTGTTATTAATTTTTCTCACTTGCGTGGTAATGTCCCAGCCGTCCTCCAGGCTGAGCAGAACAGATGAGCCGCTGTCCAAAAGCTCCACCAGAAACAGTGCCAGCTGCATGATCTTGTGAAGCTGTGGGAGGTCAACATATGTGAGAACAAATGTGCAAACAGCCACCAAAAGACACAATTAATCCACTCTGAATATATTACTATGTTTGGTCTAGCGGTAAATGACTACCTGAGCACTGCTCATTTCCCACAGACAGTATTTTCTAACAGCATATGCCTGATATAAGCCTGCAGGGGGTCAATCAGATAACCAGCATGCTGTTACCCCACTGCTGAGAATGTGCTTCCCCTGGGAAAACGGCTTCAGAGTGGATTTATTCACATAATTTGTCCATGATGTGAATCTGATACACAGGATGAGGAAGACGAGTGGAGCGCTGGGTCATTCTCACACAAATTTTACTCAGGCTCTGGGGGAGTTATGCGATATGTGCTGTATGAAAAGAAAAGATGAAGGGTGATTTGTCACCTGTAGGATCCACTCCGAGTCCTCCAAGGCTTTGAGGAAGGAGTCCGCCGAGTCAGAGGATGTGGCGCTGGGAGCACAGGCCCTTAGGAGTTTTTTAAACGCTGCTTTCACCTGCCGAATGTCTGCGAAGTCCACCGGCACCAGTTCACAGTTCAGAGAGGAGTCCAGTCTGAGGCCCTGGAGGATATTATATCACATGTAATATACGTGTAAAAAACATGCAAAATCCAGAACATCTACACATACTGAACTAGTGCTGCTGTTTCTCTTTCACTTTGTTGGAATAATACTAACAGAAACACAAAGTCTGATGTCACACACATCCTGCTATGATGCTAATACACAACTTTATTCTTGTATTGCTGCTTTTGACTGGTTGGATAGTGTAGTTATCATTGCAACATTTAACAGCTAAATGCTAATTTAGCTTTTTACTCAAGTATTTGCTGGCTGTGGGTGTGAGAGCAGCTTGATGTCATTGGTACTAGTAAACATTTCTCCCAATGTCTCTTTGAGTAAACCCATGAAACTATGACAACTCTACATGATCAGTGATTCTGATAAGTTTTCACTGATGTTTTCAGAAATCGATCAACATCATGATAATGAAGGCCTCTACTGACAGTCGACAAAAATATGGGATTGAGAAGCTGAATTTGAGAGAATTACAGAGTGCTGTTGGACCGGCCTGCAAACAGTTTCTCATGCGTACCATAATAATAAAAATACAATGCAAACATTTATAGTAAAATATAATTTCATCCCTCAGTAAGCAGGAAATTCCTCCCTCTCACCCTTAGATGGGACTTTTCGCCGAAGACGTAAAGGGCAGCCTGATGTTTGAGAAGCTGAGCCTGCAGACTGGTGCTCCCTGCAGGGGGCGCCAGATCCTTCCCTGCTAGTCTGGCACCCACATGATCTGCTGATGGGTGCTGACTGAGTCTGCTGCTGGAGCGCAGGCTGGCCCACATACCTGCAAAGACACATTTGCAAACAAACGTTACGCACAAGCACAGGTGCGGGGCTGTTTGAATGCCACCAACGTACACAGGTTGTCAAATAAACCCAGACAGAGTGATGAACATCAGATGACATGCAGATGAACTTCACATGCACAGCAGTTCAACGGGGATTATGCAAACACCTTCATTCCTTTGGTCCGACAACAAAGCCTTTGCCTCTAAAAATCCGGAGCGTTGCAATATTAGAAGCAGAAGTGGTTGGAATTTTCAGCAAGTCAACAAGTCTAGAAGCTGTTTCTCTGAAAACCAGCATGCAATGACTTCCAAACAGTGTGAATCACCATCAGGAAGGATGTGATTTTTCACAGTAATCACTTTCAGGCCTTTTTGCATCTCATTTGTATTATATGGCTATCAAACTGCATCGACTATCATCTCCTTTTAGATGGCGAAGCTTCTATCAATTAGGCTGTAATAGATTTTAGTTAATCTGCTGGAAATGTCTCATGACCTGAATTTAAACTAGGACTGAACCAGTTTCAAAAGGCTGTGTGCGCCACTATCCGCAGATACGATCACTTACGTAACTGTTCACACCTGAAGCTTCACAAAATGACGAAATGAAAACGGCTGCAGAGATGACTCACAGGTAAACAATGAATCAAAACAAGGGGATCAAAAAAAACAAACTGACTTGTTTTCACCTGGAGTCTCAATCACAGCTGATCTGACCTGTCTTCACAATGTTGCTTGATCGTTGCCGGCTTTATCATGTGCCATGATAAAACTTTCCTCTCCAGTCTGGACCCGGATCTTATCCGACCACAGTTAGCTCTACTGAGCCAACGCATCAACAATGGAAAAGGCCACATCAGAGCCGCCTCCGGTTTGTGAAAAACCACAGCTCCCAGACGAGCACCCACAGAGTCAGAGATGATTAGTTCTACACTTCACAAGATCTGTGGAAGGGGTTTGTAGCATGACACACTACAGCACTGACCTGGCTGCTAAGCGTTTGCGTTGGTTAGGAAGCAGAAATGGTGAGGCTCCACAGATGTGTTAGAAAGGGAAGAAGTGCTGTAAGAAGACTGGCAGAGGAAAGCAGCAGTTTCACTCTACCTTGATTGTGGTTTCTCTCCTTACTCACGGGCTTTTGGTGCGAGTGAGTGAATAGTTTGTCTTTGTACTCAAGCACTGGTTGGTTGTTTGGTACAAGAGAGAGGATGGGGGTTAAAATAGGGTTAGGGTCTCAACATCACCATCCACCATATTACAGTCATGTAAATTACACGGTTTATGGTCAAGATTTGTACTCAGATACAGACAGGATGAGACATTACTGCGACATAAATGATGAAGCGAATGGTTGTCATGTCAGCATGCATTTATACGATTATCCATGGTTATGCTCGCTGCAGACGGAGAGAGATGTTTGCCTCCAGTAGTAGATGCACTTAATCAAAGTTGCAGTTGGGATCATGTTTTCTCCTCGCGATTAACAGAGGTCTGCTTATGAGGCTCTGCATCCAGGGAGGAGCCATTCAGATACTGTAAACTGATTTTGCATGAGTTGCAGGCAGCATAGTAAGGAGGGAAATCAAGCACGCACAGAAGTAAACTTTCATGTAGAAATTTCTGCTAAAGGAAACTATGACACACAACCACGATCCTAAAACAGAGTCAGAATTTTATTGTTTCACTTTATTCACCACACATGAACTTTTAAAAATAAGTTGCCTGACTAAGAGGAAATCACAGAGCATCAGGAAGAACTTTAAAACTTTAAACCAGAAAGGGACATGATTCATACTGTCTTACTGTGAATGTGAGACCTAAAATCTATTGTTTCCTGCCACATAAATCCAGCATCCATAGGGGTGATGAAAACTTACTGAGTCAGTTTGAAAAATTCTTTTACCTTCGACCTTCATCTGAAGCGGTGACTAACAGCTCGGACACGCACAGACGCCGAGACAAAACGCCAAGCACTGAGGTTTCTTTTCAAGGGTTCACATTCCAAAACAAACAGTCACAATCATGTGTCAGCTTAACAGTACATTGACTTTTCATCTGAAACACAACATTACAGTTAATTTGTAATGCACCAGGAGAGCTACGGGTCACAAGTAGCCATGACACGTAAATCCTTCAGTTTCACATAACAGTCACCTAATATTTGTATTTTATGAAAATAAGCTTCAGACTCTTTTAGGAATAAACCATCGATTAAAAACACTACAAAAGCCAATTACTTGTCTTGTGTTTCTTCAACTGCGGTTTTATTGTTTTTTTTTCTCGGTTATCCTCCAGAACTTTTGCAATTCTTGTACTAAATATGGAGAATTAACATATTGTCACAAATGTGCAGTTTGTTTGCTAACAAGCCTATGGGGATACTAGTAGATCTCAGTGTGCGGATAATACACAGGCATCTATACCTCTAAATCAGGCATCTAGATCTTCCTCGTAACATTTACCTTAAGGGATCGGATGATGCTACAACACTCATACCTGCAGTCTTAAGATGACAGCTGCAGCAGCAACAACACACACGGCACGAGAAATACCATGGAAAAGCTGCAAAACTCACCTCCTCTGGTAAAGCTGTTGGAGAATGGGATGTCTAAATGGGCAGGAGCCATCTTTGGTATCCTGGACATCCTCCTTTCACTGCCTGAAGGCGAAGCATTGACAGAGTATGCAGGACATTTAAACAAGTGTCACATCAGTGTTAGTGTCAGATCTTGAGCCAGGGTGGATGACAAAAACAGATTGCAGTGATCAGATGTTTATCTCAGCTCATTATCATCAAGCTGCACCAGAGCAACATGTGGGTTGTATGGTCAGGGATAAAAAATGACTGCTGACTTATGGAGGAGGGGGGATCAGACTGATGGTATTAAGTGCAGAGTTGTTGAACTGAACATGTTTTTTAGTAGGTTCAGCTCAGGACGATGCTCACCAGCAACTCAGACCTCTTAGGCACCCAGTAAAAAGCCTTCCTGTCCCATTCCTAGCTGCACCTCAGTCATTAGGCATTACATCGCTGTCATGTGGAAAAGTCCAGCAGCTGAACGGGGGCATTTGAAGTTAAAGCCCCACTGATGCGCCTCTGAGCCGGAAGTAGTAACTGGTCAACTGGGCCTGCCTCACTGTGTTCCCACACACATCAAGCCGAGATTGTAAGAACTACCACATGTATTATAGACTAGCTAACAATTACACCACCGTGTGTCTGAGAAGGTGATGAGTACAGCAGGGAGTTTCTTTTCACTAGTCTGAGTTCCAGAAGAATTTGGTCTTGTGTCGTCCCCAGTGAGTCCGGGGGGGACCGGAAGCTGGTGCAGGACAACGATAGAGCGCTGTGCAGCACAGCGGAAACATTCACCTTATTTTAATTGTGAAAAAGACAAAAAAAAAAAGAGATAAGCTGATCATCATTTCTGTCTCAGAAGAAGAGATGATAAAGGTCTACAGATACTTAGATGTTCAATTGAACAATAGGCTGGAGGGAAATACTACACTGAGACTAAGTGCATGAGGAAAATGTGCAGACTTTGCTTACATTTCCTGGGATTAAAAAAGTAAGCTTCCTCAAAACACTTGAAAACGGAGCTAAACTCAACATTTCCCATGAAGAACCATTTATGATCCGGGTACTTTACAGGGCAAGTGAGGATGGAACAAAATAAATAAAAAGCAAGTGCATGTTTTGTGTAAGTGCGTGTGTGTGTGTGTGTGTGTGTGTGTGAGAGAGAGAGAACGCACAGAGGCAGGACGGGTAAAGGTCAGAGGAGATGGATGAGCCGGGCAGAGACCCCAGGCTGGTCCTGGGATAATTACGTAACGTTTTATTGTACGATTTTCCTTTAATATCTAACCATATAATATCCCCCCTCCTAACACACATTTAAAGATACATAGGGTAAAAAATAACAGCTGACTAGTGAAAAAGCACAAAGGATGCAAATCATTACCTGATGACAGAAAGAAAACAGAACTGGAGTGGATGAAAATAACATGAGAAGTGCAAGTGTGCATTTTTTTCTTTATCAGAAGAAATGAACTCTACATGGCCTCTTGTCCTTTTGTCAACAGAAGTTTTTTTTTTCCCACGATAAAGCCAAGGCCAACCCAAAGTAAATTTAGGTCAGGTGGGGGCTATGGAGGCAGGTTATGCCCATCGTTTCACAGGCAATAAGTTCTACAGTTTTAGGTAAAAATATTGATTTAGTTCATTCATTTTGAGCCAGTTATTAACAAAAGTTACCCTTAGACACTATTTAAGACACAGTCTTATCATAAACGAATAATAGCAGACATAATACTGAGTTAATATGATTTGCTGTATTAAATCAGTTTAGTTATCAGAGTTTAGCTGATATAAGGTGTCTGTCTGGTTGCTTCCTCGCTATCTGGAAGGAAGCTGAGTTGATTTAACATCAACACAAAAATAGGAAATATGGGCAGCGCCAATGTCAAGTGGAAACATCTTAAGTCATGTTTTGGCTCAGGCAGACCTGGTGAAAAAGGCGAGATATGTGAGCTCACATCGAGGCAACAAAGACTTTTGTCCTGTTTGGTTTGCACAGCCCTTTCTCATGCCCCTCGCTCTGACTAAAAGCCATCAGTGCTAACAGATAACATTATTGACCGTGCTCCATTTACATGCTCCAGTTTTAGCTCTTCTCTACAGACAGGCTGCGTGAAAAATGCAAATCAACTTAAAGGAGAACTTCGCTTTTTTTAAACCTGGGGTCTGTTGTCTTAGGCGAAAGAAAAGCAAAAGAAGCAAAGTAGATTCATTTCTGTAAAGTTAACAGTTTAGATTATTATCAGTTATTATTTTAATTCATATTAAGACATAAAAAAGCAAATATTTGTAGGACCACATATGAAGAGTCTTTTTTTTTTTTATCACCTATCATTGTTTAGATTCACAGGAAAAGGAATTTCGAGCCATTTCCTGCGTCAACGTGCATTACGATGGCAGGATAATAAAATGATTTGTGTAACTTCTCAGTCATTTCTCAGCTCATCATGGGGATCCTTTTGGGAAGAGAAGTCACTGAAGACCCATGCAAAGAAGACTAGCGGCCATGTATTTAAGTACCTGGTGAGAGGCCAATGAGGGAGCGGTTGGACAGGGTGCTGTTCCCGTTCATTTTAAAGTAGATAGGGATGGAGTCGAGGATAGCCTGCAGGTACTTCTCCTGCTCAAGACTACTAGAAGAATCTGAGGACGAGGTGGGAGCTAGAGGCAAAAAAAGAAGAAGTGAGAAAACAACCTTTATTTTCATTTGAATAAATATTTTCACAGGCAGATCTAAGCCACTAGAAATCCTGGCAGCATCTTTATTTATTTATTTTTTTTAATGTTTTGGCCATCATTCATTCTTTGTTCATCATAAGCAGTTAGCTAAAACACTATATTAAAAGACATTGAGAGCTGTAACCTCTGCCTTTCAGAAAATAAGCATACTTGTAGAGGAGGGGTTCTGTGACTTGAACAATCCCACCACACTCTTGCCATGGAGGCCTCCAGAGCGCAGCAGCACAGCTTTGGTCCGGGGATGTTTCCAACACACAACAGGCAGGCGATTGTGTCTGTAGCAGCGGGCTACTTTGTGTAAACTGCTGTCCTGCACAGCCTGAGGAACAACAAGCAGCCCCGGGTAGCTGATGAAAGAGAGAAAAGGAAACAATGGATCATCTCACAAACATAAACGAAAATTTCTACCATTGATAAGCTATTGAATAACAGCTTTGCTGTTGCAAAAGGAAACACAGGGATGATAAACAGAGGTTTTATATAACAACAATTAGACTTATCTTTCCAGATCCTGGAAAATCTTATGTTTAGCCCTGCTGCTACGTGATTTGTGACATTGGCACAGATCAGGAGCTTTCTGCTCTGATTCATGGGTGACATAAAGCCACACTGCT
>JBBDHI010000001.1:16112346-16125087 GCA_037177115.1 Craterocephalus stercusmuscarum
ACAAAAGCTAAAAAAAAATAGCCGCTATCGCTAACTAAGCTAGCCGGACGTGAAATCGGGTATAGTCCCTTTAACTTAAACTCACTATGACACAAACCTGTCATGCATTCAGTGCAGCTGGGAAATCACAACTCACACACTCTACTTCGCACAAAGACAACCAAAATATCAAGAAATAAACCAACTGGGATTAATTATGTGTTTAGAGTCTCTGTGGCGTCTTAACAGCTTAAATAATAATTATAATAATAATATATAATTATTACAATATACATTTCCTGGTCAAAATATCTTAAGATAAAATAGCTAAAATAAAATACTTAAAAAAAGATTGAAAAATTCTGCAATTAAAATGGATTTAATCGCGAGTTAAATTTTTTTATCGACTGACAGGACTAATCTTAACACCAAGTGAAATTTTCCTCTTTTCTTTATAATTGTTTAGGTAAAAGGTAAATAGCTTCATAACTGAACCAGATGACTGAGCTAAAAGTGATATTTTCAGATAGATAGAAGAGATATATAACCAATGAAGGAAAATTAGCAAAAATAAAGAAATATTGTCTGTCTACTGACGGTAAAAATTATTTTTCTATATAAAAAACTACTTATTTAAAAAACATATGCAAAACATTTCTGTGCTTTCGTAAGTGTGCATAATTATTCTAAATGTTTCCAGTGATTTATAGTACATGCCTAGTGAATGAGGACTTATGTTGTACGACTAGTGTCATACCTGAAGGGCGCAGTTCATCATACGAATGGTGTAGTCAAACTGTTGGTGGTCCAGTATGGCCCGGTTCTGCTGAACATGGAGACTCAGTTCATCTGTCAGACACTGGCGTGCTGCCCTGCCTTTCAGCGCACGTAGTGCAGCGGGCAGCGTCTGTTAGGTCAAAGTTGAACAAGGAGGATTTTAGAAAGGAAGACAATGAAGCAGCTGAGAGAAGAAGCTGATTAACAGAACAATATGAAATATGAAACAGCTTTATTTTTTGGTTTTGCTTTTTTCAAAGCAGACATTTGTTAACACCTTTAGGCAGCCCTAGGCCATCCCTGCACAGTACGTCCACCTGTGCTGACCTACAGTACGGCTAATAATGTTCAACTGGCCATTTGGCATTCAAAGATTTACACTCAACATTTGGTTAAGCTGGCATTTCAGAGGATGTCTGCTACGCATTCTTACATTATGGACAGAATGCAGGCCTAGATTATATAACTTCTATATGAAGCCACAGGGATACATAAAAATAAATGGCTGCCATCCCATTTGGAACTCCCTGGATGCATACAGAGTAAAATGCTCACCTATGACCTCATAAAGATCAGAAATATATAGAGATAAATTTGAGAATGAATCTTTGTGTAGTGTAGATGCACATTAACACAAACACAAGCTACGAAATGTTGCATTAAGGCACAAATAATTGCAGAATGTTCGCATGAAAAACGATGCAGTGTGACTGATGAATGGCCTATATAATCCTGCGTTTGAGTGCCAGCTGGGAGATATTAGGACGATGAAGCTGAGAAGAGATTTGCAGCATCATAACAGCTTGCAGGAGTGTGTAACTCAGAGCATGGATGCCTCTGGTTAATGAGCTTGTTTAATGGTTGATTAGCTCCCCTGATGAAAGACTACTGCCTCCACTGTGCATCACCTTTTCAGTCTCCAGGGTCTTATTGTCAAAGATGAAGGAGATGCAGCTCCTCACAACCTCCAGCCTGCGAGCGCTGTTAAACACGGAGCCACTCTTTCCCATTATGGACACTGGGATAAACAGGGAGAAACGGATGCAGGTTAAAATCACAGCTGCCACTAAGGCATATAGTACGCATGGGAAGGATTTGAAAGAAAACACAGCTGTGGCAGCAGATGTTCACATGATCACATGTATTGGACAAATAGCAGTTAAAAGTAGGTCATACCAACAGGTGGCCCAGCGGGTACCACGCACTTCTTCTCAGCTCGTGAAGGAGGAGGTGTGCTGCTGTGTTTTGCTACACCCTCCTGCAGCATCTTCTCCACTTTGTCATCATCTAGCAAGGGGAAGGGTACCTGATGCACCCGTAGGTGGGATCCTTCGGACGGCCGAGGCACTTTTTGGAATGCCATGTGGGGGTTTGGGTTCTCCTACAGCCCACACACCAGGAAACATGTATTTCAGCAATATGCAACTGTATATACAGTGGGCATATAGGAACATGCCTTACATTTCTGTACAGCTGCTCAGAAAGCTCCCTGATGTGCTTCTGCAGCTTGGCAGGTTTGACCTCCTCTTCCTTCAAGCTGTCAAAGTCTAAGGCCACCAGCTATAAGGTAAACAGCCAACCAACAAGGAAAACACATCAAAAGAGTAATATCCCCAATAAATGGTCAGACATCTATAATTGTTGCTGTTAATAAGTAATCAAGTGGAGGGGAACCTAATTATCAAAATGCAATAAGGTAAACATTACACATGTCTTTTATAAAAACTTTTTATCATGTTATAACAAAATATACAAATTTTCAATGTTTTTCACTATTTAAATATACATCAAATTTTATACAAAACTAGCTTGAAATGTTAAAAAATAAAGCTACATATCTCATTTTAAATCTTTAGGTTATTGGTTCAGCTAGAGGAAAACACAAACTTTTTCTATGCTTGTGTAACTAACTGACCCCAACTAATGGAAACCTTATACTGTAGAATAGGTTGAATCTCTGCACAATACAAACTGGTTGTTAGTCAAGCATTAGTTTACACCCTCTATTGTTAATTCAAAGTTAAGGAGAGCGGTTTGGTACCTCATCAAAGAGATCACAGGCTCTGTAAGGTGGACCTCTCTCTGAGACGAAACCGGCAAAGGCCATGCCATCCAAAACCTTGGTTAGGAAATCGTTCTCAATGAGGCCTCGTTGGCCCAGGAAGGCAGTCTGGATCACATCAGAAGTAGAGTTGTTACATTATCGTGCAGATAGGAGTGAGCAATGTAAGTTTGAACATATGAACTTCCTAAAAACAAAAAAACAAGTGTAGTAAAACAGCATATTTTACAAAATTAGTGCAAGAGAGAGAGAGAAAAAAACGCATCTTAGCAGGAGAGCCTTCCATTGTTTTAAACACGGATAAGTCATCCAGCATGTTCAAAAGCGGAATAAATCAAGTTATAAATAACTACATGCAAATGAATTTCATTTACTTGCATAATTATTTGTGCTCGTGGTTAAAGGAGATAAAACATTTCACTGAAGCTTTCCCAACTCAGGGATTCCAGGCAAATAAGCAGCGCTTTTGTTTCTAATGCGATCCATGTGGGGTACTTTGAGGGTGCTGTTTTGCCAGTTACCACGGAGACACCACAGACACGAACAAACAAAAAAATCCCGACACAAAACAAAAATGTAAACCTAATACGTTTCATATGGCACATTGCCGGGGCTTTGCCCCAAATTTATGGGGTCTTTACGCGAAACCTTCAAAAGGACAACATGGAGCAGGAGCCATTAAGCCTCCGTGACACATTTAAAACAATGCGCACACTCACACATGCAGACACAAACACAAACATTATACATCCCTGACAGGTTTATCAGTCACATCTTTATGTTTAATGTTGGCTGAAACACTTTTGAAAGATTAAAGGAAGAATGTGTTTGCTGAGGAGAGATTGCTTAAGGGGTTTAATCTGAGGTCACATATCAGGAAATTAGGCTTTGGCTAAATCTCACCACTGGGAATTCCACTATCTCGTTTTCTTACCTTGTGAAAGTGAATTACAGGTTCAGAATGGATGCGGATGAGCTGCAGGCACGACCTGTAGCCCTGGAAGAGTTGTGCAAACAACCTGAGAAAGACGGCCCTCACCTCCTTGTCCTGGGATACATGCACACACCCACGCACACACGCACACACACACAAAAACCCCATTACTCATCAGAAGGTTATGCTATAAATGTAGTTTGATAGGTTAATTATGCATCACACATTTTTATTTGTCTTTAGGGTAATGGGTTGCTGTCAGCCAGGAACACACTGACCTTTTTCTGATAAGAAGCTATTTTTAGGCAGCCTGCCCTCCACGTGTAAAAATAGGAGGCTATCACTGTTTAAAATGAGAAATCATGAGTATCATGAGTGAAGGGAGGACATGATGACGCTCACTTACCAACAGTTTGAGGTTGGAGGCTGCGGTGCGGGGCGGAGGGAATGCATTGTCTGCGATCGCCAAATCAGGGTGCAAAACCTGAGGAGGAGGATTCACTTCTATGTGATTTGCCCTTTTCCCAGCTGACCTATTATTTCATGCACATCTGCTCGCAATAATTGTGTTGCACCCACACTGCCTGTGTGCAGGATTATTTAAAGGTAATACAGCAAAACCATCACAGGACAGGAGTCACAAAACGTAAAGATAATAAAAACAAAAAGATATAGGTGAGATTGTTTTTATTGCATGCTCGCTTCTAATACCATGTTCCCGTTTTTTACATGTGGCTGTACTTTTGCGAGTGTGTGTTTTTACCAGGGACAGAGCAGCCTGCGTATGGTGTAGCAGAGGTTCAGGGAGCAGGGACAAGTGGATGCACTCGGGAATCTTTATTGTCCCTCCATCCAGGTCGGCAATAATGACATCCAACTGATCATAACGTGAAACAGACATACAGTGGTTTTATTAGTGCTAAATATAATACAACATGTGCCTTTAAGTCACCTGTCAAAGGCTAAATAAATATACTTCATTTTCACTTGTAAAAAATGTAAATCCTGAAAATAAAGGGCCACAAAGGGTTGCAAAAAGAAAACTATATTCTTTCCTGAAAAGAAAGAAAAGCCTTACATGTCACAACTCCTCTAAGGTTATCAAAATAAGCCCCAAAAGGAAACGATATTTGTTAATGATTGCCAGGTCATCACGTGCACTCACCAGATCCTGGATTTCACTTTGAAACATGGAATGCACTCCGATGATGAAGGGAGTGGGTGAGCTCAAGACCTCCAGCAGCCGGGAAGGCAGAATAGGAATATATGGGTAACTGGAGAAAAAGGACATGAAAAATATATCCATGAAAAATGTAGAATTTCCCCGAGTAGACAGGTTAGGAAGAATTATGAAACGAGTGTGAAACTGAGAAATGTACTTTGGTGCAGAAGAATTGTGTTGGACTGCAGGTTATTATGAAACTTTTATGAGTAGAGTAAAATGAGCTCACAAGGGAGCATTTAAAGTTCAGATTGTCTTGGCAAATCCTGTAATTAATTCGTTTACAACTTTTGGAAATTTGTAATTTTTGTCATCATCTACCAGAAAGTTGAGCTGATTTAAGTGAACAGAATCCAAGGATAAGTTTACCACATGTAGGAAAAAAAGAAAAAATTAAACAAATCAGTTCTCCCCATTATCCCATTGCTTCCCTTCAATTCTATTTCTGCTGAACATCTTTATATTTTGAGCCTTCCATAATTTCTTGTTCCCTTCAGAAAGAAGAACTTAAAATCAGGTTTACAAACTGGAATATTGTTTTTTTCATGGTTTTTGCTCATTCCTGTTTCTCCAGAGACTCCATGGAATCTGTGATGAAACTTAAAAGTTTTAAAGACTGACCCATCATTTCCAAAACAGCACTTGTTACTGTCCATTTGTGAGTTTTATGGCTGAACACAGCTGACATGTATGATATTTGTAAATTATCATCTCTGTGCAACACACTCTACCTAGTGCCTACCTACCTACCTCTACACTCTAATTTTTTTATTTTAGAACTCAAAAAAAGGAAAAATATGTTGGAAACAAACTCCACAAATATCAGACCGGGAATTTACCAAAAGCAAACTCCAACCTATCAAGACTGGACAGAAAATTTGTACCATTAACACTTTCTCACTTTCTTGACATCAATATATTGATGCACAAGTATATGAAAAGGCCGAGAGGCTTTAACCAAAACCATTATGTGACAGCAAGGACTGGTCAAAAATGTTAAACGGACCTTCTGTCTCAATCTTGGCTTTTATGAATCCGACTTTTTTTTTCCACATAGTCATCATGATGTATTTGCAATCGCTTAAAAAAATCAATTTCTGCTAACTGCCGAAAATCTGCCTAAGATCTGTTTCACAAGATGGAGTGTGATGCAAACATGAGTGAGAAAAAGGCTGTAAGATGGGAAGGGGTGGGGTGGGGGGTAATGCTAAGTAAGCATTTCTAAAAAAATGAATATTAAAACCATGCTCCAAAAACATTTTTTCTGTTCCGATCCGCTACCTTTATCATTTTATTAAAAGGTCGATTCAGTTCATAGTTCATTATAAATTTTATTTATTATAGACTTTGATGAATGGTAATGTTGTTACTGCCATTCAACAGCCTAGCATATGTTAAACTATAAAACCTCAATTAACACATGAAAACAATTACTTCCTTTAAATTTTTTTTTATCATTAAGCAAATGAACTCAAACAAAGAATTCCTTTAAAAAATAAATCTTGGAATTGGGCTTAAACTGAATGATTCCCATAATGCACATCTAATTCTAAAACTCGCTCTGTTATTGTGGTGGCTTTCTTTTCTTTTTGCACGTTTTTTAAAAAGCGTTACTGTTTGATGTTGCTGCGGTTCGTTGTGCCTTTCCATTAACCCTTTAAAACTAAATACTGATGCTGGTGGCAGAAAATGGAAGAAAATGACAAACATTCTTAGAAATACCGTCACTCACTGACCGTTCATGCCGCCGACATAATTCCAATGAAAAGCTACAAGTTGAAAAGTGCAGCTTTGCACTGAAATACTGTACATATAATGGATACAAACTCCTCATGCTCTCTCAGGTGATGGAGATCTGCCCTTCATGTTAGGCCTGTTGCTGTTATGCTAGTAGGACTCACTAATGAGTGTCCCTGTGATGGATTGGCGAGCTGTCCAGGGTGTACCGCCCGTGATGGATGGATGGCGTTACTTATGCATAATAATGTCAAAATTGCTGACATAATGCTAATGCTAAATGTTTGCAAAACAGTGACTCATGTGTAGCTGTCCTCTGCCAATCGACTCACGCAGGGTTGTGTCGCTACCTGTGTCTGTGTGTGGTGGTGTTGGAAAGGAAAAAGAAATTATGATTCAGTTTCCATGTTCTCGGATGGTGTTTAGACAGGAACACTCGCCAAACCTGATCCCCTCATCTTTGGCAGGGTCTGATAATGTCGGTATTGGCCCCGCTCGGATTAAAAGAGTGAATGGATAACCACTAACCAGAAAATGTTCAATTGAATTATCTTAAAGGGAAGAACTTGTGAAGTGAAGTTAGCTGTAAAAATTACAGTAACAAGAAGTTAATTATCAATCAGACCACAAGACCTAGAAGTCATCTAGGTCCCATGACTCTGCCTGAGCTGCAAGGCTAAACACATATTCACCTGTATTTCAGAGGGAACATGAGGGCTTCCAGGGCGCGACAGGCCTCTCCGAGCCTCTGGTAGCTGGTGGAGTGGAACAAAACCTTGTGTTCTGTCAGAACCGCACAAAACAGGCTCAGAACATTTTGGATTCCTGAAATGAGAAAAACAACAGCTGGAATGTGACATTCACACAGCTCCAGATCATTCCTCAAACATTCGCAGCCATTTGTAGGGGACAAATAACAACTAATGTCATCCACTTTGGGAGCTTTTATGGATATTCATGGGCGCTTCAAGACTAAGTGTTGTAGATATGAAGTGCTGTGCAGCATTTGTTTTGCTCTGGAAACCAGCTAAACATGCATTTAACTGTTTCGTTAGTGTAGTCATCTTAAAAAAGAAAGAAAAGAGAGCTTGATCTGGGCAGCTGCATAAATAAGGGTTGATCACTACAGTGCTCACTGCTTTAACCTGCTGGTTCCTGATGACAAGAAACGATTAATTTCCACAATCAAATGAGACAGCTGACATTAAACTGAGCGTAAGCCTTGGGGGAAAAAGCCATCTCCGAAAAACAAAAGGAAATTACACAGTCTCGCACAGTATAAATAATATTTCAAATACCAATGTAACAATCATGAAGACTTCTAAGTTTACAGTTCCTGTTATTGTTTCCTATCAAGCAACTGACAGACCGATCCATCACACACTGGAGTGATAAGGAGAGAGGAACACTGGCAGACATGTCTGCGCCGCTGGGGGCGCTGGGTCTGGATGTTTGGCTGCCAGAGTGAAACACTTCAGTTATAAACAGGAAACGAGAGCCTGAACAATATATATAGTTTGAAAGTGAACAGAGTCTTAACGAGAGATAGCAGGCCCAAATGACGTCGTTTTGGTGGCATATTCTATCAAGAACAGAGGTCTCAGGTGCACACCTTTGGTTCAGGTGTTTACTTATCTTCTGGAAACAGCAGCACATTTCCCAGCTGTAAATAAGAAGTGACGGCAGCAGCCCCGGGCACGAGAAGAAACAAAGGCAGCAAACAACAAACAGCAGGGCTGATGATGGCCGGTTGTGTCTCAACTCCGGGGGGGATGTACTTCCTGTGCAGTGTGACATGTTTAACATGCCTCTGTGGTGACTCTGTGACCTGCGCACATACACTGATATGCCGGCCTCCCCCCTGCACAGCCGTCCTTATATGGGCATGAGGATGACCTAATAAGTGGAGATGAGACACTTGTTCCCCCTGCCTACGTGTAAGTTATCAGTTGACAGGGGATAGTTGCCCGTCTATCAACATGAAGAGAAATCTGCACTGGTGGTAACTGTGCACTTTTTCCCTGTGTGCTAATAACATTACATAACACCAACCGCATAAATGGAAAAAAATTCATGATAAATTTTGGGGAATACAACTGACATAGTTGTAGTTTTAAGTCTGTGCAAGCCTTTAGAATTAAAATTTCAATACATCACACCCTTGTTACATCAGGGTCCTCGCTCAGCTTCTGGCAAAAAAAATGAATAAGTGCATTTCCTTAAAAACTACGAGCTATTTCTTTAATCATATCATGCTCTGAGAGCAGGAGAGAAAACAGAGGGAGCCTTTCCTACTATTGTATTGCGGCTGTTTTGCTCCTATATGATCAAACAGGTCTGTATGCTGAACTCTGTTGATTAGTGGAAGCAGGCTAATGAGAAATGACAGGCAATGGAAAGATATTAAGTCCACATTGTTTTGTGTATCCAGATTGGCCACGAATGAATAACCTCTGTGTAACCCCAATCAGACGTATCGTGCAAGTACCCCCCATGTGCATGGTCGCCATTCTGTCTAAACAAAAAGGGGATGGTGTTAATACACACAGAAAACAGAAACCACACTGATTTGAAGCGCATTCTTCTGATTTAATGAGGCTAAAAGAGAGATAACTTTCCATTTCAAAAGAAATTTCAGATGAATTATGTTTAATCTCACTCTCGGCTAATGAAAGCATGCTGCAAAAATGAGACATAAGCCTTAATCGTCAAGAAAGACTTTAAATATGTATTTACGCAACAGCGTAGTCTATGACCCATGCAACTATCAGGGTAAGGAGAGTAATGGATATTCTCTTCAAAAATGGATGAACTAAACTTTTCAAGGAGTCACCACTGATCGTGTATGAAATATACAGTAAACGGAGCATATACTGCCTGTGCAAATCGCTTAATCCTGAATTATCAACACGAAACACCGACACGTGAAACCCGAACCGTACATGAAATCTTTATCACATGCTCATTTTAGTCCATGCAAATTATTAAAGGCTGATGGGTCACAGCAGAACTGCATAGTCTTTCCACACACAATGCAAACTTATTATGACTCATTGTAAGCCTCCTGACTGTAAACAGTCTTATAAAGTCTTATAGAGCTAAAGATTACCATCATGTGACCAACAAAGTAGAAAATCAACCTTTCAGTGAAAGTCAACATAAAACGTCCGATAGAACAAGCTGCTTTGTCAAATTTACCAAAACATTGCTGTCACTTACACTTTGAGTCGGCTTGTATTAACAAAGACTCTACACAATGTCTTAAACCTTAAATGGCTTTAAATCTTTCATTGATTGGGTCATTAACTTGGGAATGTGAAGATTTGTGTGTTTTTAATTTGCAAAAAAAATAAACAGAATGGATGGGTGGATGTTTTTATGATATAAAGCCCTTTGTGCATCTTTTTTCTATGAAACATGCTATATAAATGAAATCTGATTTGATTAAATACTCCTGTCTGTGCACATAACTTGCAGCAGAAAGCTTCTAATACTGTATTTTAATGTATGCAGCAGAATTATTCATGTTGATAAAAAATATATATATAAATAAGACATTTAGCCATTTAGTTTTGCTTGTTACTTTAACCCACCCAGCTGCTGGAAGAGCAGGGCAACACTCTTGTATGTGATTGGCAGATTGTCATTTAGTGGTGTTTGAATGAGCTGCCGATCTCCCGCTCCTAGGCTGAACAGCTTCTGCACAGAAAAACAAAAGTAGAAAAAGGTCATAAAGTGGTCATGGTAAATTTCCAGCACAAACAGATTTACAGGGTCAGGCAGAAAAACAACCGACAGTCATATATTCAGATTTATAGCTGAGTGTGCTGTGGCTGCATCAAATAAGAACTAAACACACTTCAGCTGCTGGAACAAATTAACAATGTTAATTTCCTTCACTTGACCAAAAAAAAAAAAAAAAAAAACAGCCCCAATTTGATGGTCATCAAAATAAAACCACAGTAAACAGTTGCAGCAATATCACAGAATCCTTCACTAATTTTCTAGCATATTCTGGTTTCCATAGCGGCCAGCTCATCACTGCTGAATCAACTTTGGATGGTTCATTTAAGTACATTTTTGCAGCCGAACAGCACTTAACCAGTGTAAATGAGATTTAAAGACACATCTTGCAGATGAACTGAAAACAGCCTAAATCTATTCTTCTGACAGCCCATCCCAGATTTTCGCCTTAAACAATAATCCTCTTTTATCAATGGAAGCGATAAAGACGATCTTTGGGGGATCTTCTGGGACATAATATATCTAAAACCTCTTTTAATCATTGCTTTTGTTTTACAAAAGTTCTGAGTTGTCTATTTTTTTTTTCCTGCATTAATACTGTCGCTCTCTATTTAACAATTAATCTAAGCTTTGTTTATCCCGGTTTAAGGACTCGGACATCTTCCTCTACTTTACACTGAGGTAATTTACTCTGCATGATGGCATAAAAATTCTACAATATACTCCATGAGGTACAGCTGCACAACATATTTGGGTACCACATGATGTTCCTCACTGGCCGCACAGCAAACATAAATCATTTTGGTAACTGCACCTCCGAGCCTCAGCCATAGCTTTTTATGATAACTGGCTCACAGTTATCACTCTCACTGATCATCTCTGGCTGCTGGTGGTCTAGACTTCAGGCACCCCTCTGAGCAACACTACAGTACAAAAGCAGAGCAGTGATATTTTCTGCAGAATATGGGCATGCTGGGCTTCGGTCAGACTTACCTGAGATCCACCGGCCACAGGAACCTGGAATGAGAAGAGGTTGGCCACCAGGCCCTCTAAAGGGAAAGTCAGGGTGTCGATGTGCACTGTGTAGATCAGACCCAAGCATCCCTGTTAAGACAACATGCAACACACAAGTAAGAAAAAGACTTAAAAATGCTAAATACTGTAAATGTAACACAGTCATTAGCAAAGTTTAACCGAACTGTGACATCTGGGCAAGTCGTGTACAGTTTATAGGAGCAGATAAGCAAATACCATAGATAGCATGACTGGGTGCACAAAAACACAGAGCGTAATGAAAGTTTGTAATGAAAAGACTCGAGGTTCTCCAGCTTATATGTCTAATTTACTTCACTGATGTGTATGCTTACACTTAATCTAACTTGACCCACGCTACAGACAGTACAAAGTAGATCATAATCATCTCAGGATCACTAGATAAATGCATGACTTGACAAAAATTTGGGGAATTTCTTTTGAATAAACTGAAAAATATTTTTAATCAAGATTTAATCATATGGTGTCTTATTACCCGAAATATTTCAGGATAATCCAGCCTGGACACGAGAATGAGACTCTTTGGTGCAAACACTTGAGCTGGCTGGATCAGGCCATCCTCCTCTGCCTCCTCGTCTTCATCTCCATCAGCCTCAATATTCTTTGATCCCTGAAAAATTGAGAAGAAAAAAAATCATCTATGTCAGTGAAAGAGTTCAAGACAGTGCCACAGTCTTTAAAGCTTGAACCTGACCGTGCAGGATGCCAGCACCGCTGAGCAGGACTGAGCCCTGGGTTTAGCTTGTGAATACACAAAGTGCCCCAAACTCAACACGCTGTCCCGAACTAATCTAGCATGTATTACAGATCACGTGCACATTGCACATTGTCTCGGAGAAAGATAATCTATTAATTGAAAAACAGTGTTATTCGGGTGGAGGTTAATGACTGTTTCCTTATTTTCACTTGAGGAGTTTGTCATAAAATGAACTTCAAAGTAGATCTAGTGGAAAATATGTTTCTTGCAACCACAAAATAACAACCACTGGATAAAACTCTTGCAGCAGACAGAGATGCACCCCCAAAAGTTGGTTTTAGATGGGACAACATGGAGGAGGCATTTTTCTAAAAGGTTGGGCTCATTTCCTAATCTATTTTAATTTAACCCACTTTCTAATCCCAGCAGAACATGAAGGAATGAACATAGCGAAGTCTGAAAGGTCACTTAGCATAGAGAAAGCATTTAAAGAGACGGAAATCAGAAACGAAGCAAAAAATCACATGAACAATATT
>JBBDHI010000001.1:16148674-16159901 GCA_037177115.1 Craterocephalus stercusmuscarum
AGAGTTTAACCTGAGCCAGGCCTCATCACAATGCTAATCATATCGCAGCCATGCAGGTGTAATATGACATTTGTTTTATAATATTTTGGTATCGGTACTTGGTATTGGCCGATACCAATAGCACAAGTATCGGAATCGGTATCGGGAGGAAAAAAATTGTATCGGAACATCTCTAATTTAGAGTGACCAATTAACCTGACATGCATGTCTTTGGACAGTGGGAGGAAGCTGTAGTACCCGCTGAATAAAAACATACATACTCCACACAGAAAGACCAGTTTCACACTGCTGTACTAACCACCACACCACCATGCAGCCTATGTTCACTCACGTGTATTCACCTGTGTAGGAAAATTTGAAACAATAACATTCAATAATAACTGGACAAACTCAGCAGTAAGGTTGAGCACATAGTATGGAGTTCAATAACTATGTTTTCAGCCAGAAAACAAACCGTATATAAAGAAAATTCCATTTTTATGACCAACAAAGCAGCATCTAATTAAAACATCTTCACATATATAAACAGGCAGGGTGTCTTCGAGGCAGTCTGTGTTGGAGCTGCAGCCTGTACATTTCCTTATATCTATATGCCCCAGTCTTAGACTGGTCGACGTACTGGGAAGTAAATCTGACTTCTCTCTGTTTGAAGCTGCTGTATCAGAAAATAAGAAGAATTTTAGTGTGAAGTGCTGTCAGCTGAAGGAGGACAATAAAACCAACTCTCTTCAAACGATGGGTAAAACATTGTTTAAAAAGAAAAAAAGAAAGTGGTGCCCTGTGTCATCCTGCAATCCTTGTAAGCCTTATGGGCAAAGAGATTTGTAAAATATGGAGGCAAGTGAGAAGACTTTACGTGGCTCTATGAGTGCAACAAATGCGGTTTAAAAGGGGGAAAAAAAGACCTTTTATACCACTTATATAAAACTATAAACAATGCTGGAAAAATGTTTTTAATCATTCAAATGAAAGAAAAAAAAAGAAGCACAGTGTAAGTCCAGGTGAAAACAACATTAAAATGCCAAATTAACCAGGAGAGGTCACAGGACTCAATGGTAAGACATGAAGAAGGGTGCTATCAGTACATATAACATAGAACTACACAATAATATTAATTGTTAATTATAAAAGAAATAAAAATTATTTTAATTTACCATATACTGTACAAAATGTAACGTTTTTATTTAAAATATATTTTTCAAAACTCAGTGTATGGGGTTGGACATGGGTGTTAGAAAACACTAAAAAACTGTATTTAGAGGAATTAATTATAAGATTTAAGAATCATTTTATATAAAGCATTTTTCACTCCTTCATTTCACTTTTACATTATCCAGCTTTGTCATGTTTTTTTAGAATTAAAAAGGAATGAATAAAAAAGGAAATAGCTGTTTAAATTTATAATAACACAGCAGTAAAGAATTACCATAAAATACAGAGCAACATGCATGATGAAAGTTCTGTTTAGGTCAGAGTAATTGAAAGATCTTGGTTTGATGAAGATGTCAAGATGTTTAAGAGGGGAAGATTTTCATTGACTGAAACATGAAACAAATGCAAAACAGATCATGAGAAACAGTTTGCTGTCCAACCAAGGAGCTCAAAACGTCTTTTCCTCACTGTTCAGAAATCCATCCATAGCCTTCACCAGCTGAACCTTGGAACCAAAGGCTGAAGAAAACTAATACTTGGTTAAACTTTTTCAAAATTCAATTTTTAGCAAATTTAAGTATATATAGTCCTCAAAACTACAAGCAATGGTATGTTTTATATACAATTCTGCACAAATCTACACAACAAACCCTCACTACGTTTATAATTAATGTTGAATTCAAACTATCGAGACATTTTGAAGTTGCTAAATGAACTGAGCTTAATACAACAGAACTTGTTCTTCATCTTTGTAAATGCCTTGAAGGAATATATGTCACATTGGTCCAAATATGACCCAATGTACCAAACAAACCCGTACATGTGTGTGATTACAGTGAGTATTCGCTGAGAAGGACAGATGGATACTGATCTTTAGCAGGTGTAGTGAACTACTTATTTAGCTACACAGATTTGCTGGGTTGACCTCTGAAAGCTGTACCGCTGAATCACCTCACTCATATTTCCACAGGACTCCATATGGCTGCGGCTTGCTAAGCTCAAATACAAACTACAAGTAAAAACTCATGTCAACATGAGTGCAAACGCAATATTTATTTGCAGTCCATGCATAACCAGCATTCGTATTTAGTAATCTTGAAAGTTAAGAAAAAAGGGAGTTTGATCCAATTAAGGAAAAATTTCCTCCACCACAGTGCCAAGAACAGCATATTCAGGTCTGTTTCACAATAAACACTTTGTCACAATGTATCCTCTGACCCAATGACTTCATCTTAATGTTATCTTAAACTCTTACTCACTCCTTGACTGCTAGGACACACTTCCCTATTCATCAGCCCGAGCAAAAAAGCCCCTCAACTAGAGAGTATAAATTGAATGCATGCCTCCCATGTCCGCTGATTAATTGAGTTAATGTGAATAAATAGACCTACATGTACTCTGGCATTTTTGCTTACACAATGCAATGATTATAAAAATCACAAATCACCAACCCCAAAGTGTTCTGGCAAGATATTAAAGGGAACTTATCATGCAAAATCCACTTATTTTTGAAAAACATTCTCTGCCGATCGTTAGCGGCTAAGAGGCTAAGGGGGCGGAGTGGAGACGAGAAAAAACCACGCTGTAACCAGGAAGAGTGAAATGTCTGCTAAAAATGTAAAGAGACAGCATCAAATCGACCTGCTCTCACTGACTGTAAAGAAACACCTCTTAACAGGGGTTAAGAAGGCGATTTCAGATTACACATTTATAACATCTGGAATCCACTGAGATATAAAAAGTCAGTGAATGAGCAATTCTACGCACAGCAGAATGACTTATCAAACAACATAGTGTTCACACTGTCCAGCCATAAAATCATCATATCAAGCTTCTGCATGTGACCTTTAAAATTATTTTTGAATACAAACACAAGTCAAGGACTATGCCGTATTAGAAACAACAGACTGCATCAGGTAGTATCAAGTTACACAACGTTGCATTAAAAGTAATGTGTGCATCCTGACAGTGCTGGTAGTTAAAGCTTAGACACCGTATGCAACTGAAATGCGGTTCGTGTAACCAGTGGAAAGACCCTACCATTGGAGCGTGTTTGTGCACCTGTACCTTTGTTACACTAAAGGCAGCCCAACCGCTGTAATATCTGCTGATGCTCCCAGTATAACTCAATTACCAGCAAGTTTCATGAGAATATTAGTTATTTTTTTTGTCCATGTGGGACCTCGACCTGCAGCACTGATTGCAAAGCCTTTCTAAATATATCTGAGTCTGTGAGCTGTTTTGCCGTCAACTTCATTTTAGCAATCATGACTTAGCACAAACCATGTTTTAGCCGCCTCCTCAGCAGACTGGCCATGGAGCTCCCACCAAGCCAAAATTTTACTGATTTTAGTTTAGTGTTGATTCTCCAGGGAGGAGACTTTCCACCGATTGGTTTGGCTAGATTGGATCAGCCGATATTTCTTTTTTTTTTTTCAATTTTTCTGATCGGCCAAGTCTTCATTCACCGATCCCATCAATGACGCCATTGTGAATCTTGCAGCTGCTTGTGATGCTGCTTGTGCACATTCCTGAGATCGGATCAATACTCTATGAATGATGATCGGCCCCTAAAATCCTGACCGTCCAAAGCCTACCAGGGAGGCACAGTTGCTTCAAAAAACAGGAAAAAGATCAGCAACACAATATGGAAATGAGCCACGGTCCTTTAGCTGCAGCCAACCCGATCCGCAATCCTGCTGCCAAGTCCTTGAAACGTAGACCTCTACGCACGGAGCGACTCATCAGTCATGACGACGCTCTACATTTGAGTTCACACTTAAAATATCAAGATTCATATAAAAATTTGTAACAAGGGTCTTAAAAAAGATGGTGAAGCCTCTCTGTAGCTCTGATGATAACATTATCGAGTCAGTACAGGATAAAAACGACCACAAACAGCCTTTATGCACACAACTGTGGCAAGTTCTCTGAGATTATAGAAAAACTACGGAATAACAGAAAGCACCTTAAAAACTGGTTGTGGGAGTAAAAATCAAGAAATTAGGGGAAAAGATGCTGACGGAAAACAGTAATTCTAAATGAAGTGACAAAATGTTTCATGGCATTACTTTCAAAGTCATTCTCGCATCACATTCAGATCTCAAATTTCAAAAGAGGAAAGCTGGATTCTGCTTATTCTTTTGCCTATGATCACCTGCAGAGTCGAGCCGAGCGTGTCCAGACACAGCACAGCGCTAGGACACCAGCCTGTCTGACCGTTACGTGTCTCCAGGTCTTTACAGCTCCTCTAATTAAAATCACATGCCTCGAGTGTTCCGAGTTCTAATTTTCAACCACAGATGAAAATAAATGACAAAATTCCTCACATTCCGCGAGGCAGCACTCGCGTATTAAAACAAGCCGCGCTTTCAAACACTTACCCCCCTGATAACTATAAAGCACCCCCATCGGGGAGGATAATAGAACCCAGGCCTGAAAAAGGCCACGCTAATTTGCACATCCGCCTGCACAACAACAAGGAGATGAAGTCCAAAATAAAGTTTATTCATCCATTTTTGGCAGAAGCTGATTAAAGAACAAGAATCAAACGTGTCCAAGGCCACAGCATGCGTTTAGAGGTTTAAGACTGTGGCTCATTTCCAGTTTGATTCAGCGTGCACTGTGTTCAACAATACCGCGTTAAACTCACCCCTTAAAAAGAAAATCTAAATGCTTTTCAGTTTTCTGCTGAAAAATGATTCATATCCACATACATGCTAGGAAGAAAGCAGAACAAACATTGCTTTAGCAACATAATTAGATAATTATCAGAATAAGTGCTGTAGGAGATTTTCACATTCTAGCATAAACACAGAGCCTCTTTTACCAAAACACTTATATGTAGAGATCTCTCACACAAGATGGAGACATCTTGTTTATCAAGGGGTTCCTTTCTTCTTCTTTTTTTTTTTTTCATTCCTCATATATTTTCAAGAAAATAAAGAAACAGACATTACGAGTGGTCGGGACCACTCATAAAATGATAATATGCTCACAAATTCCTGCTGGAGGTTTTGTGGCAACTCCTAGACCAGAAAACAGCTTATTAAACACACCCAGTGAGAAATGTGTATCAAATACTTCAATTACATTATTGGTTTTTAACATAATATATCCAATTATCTCCCCCCTGTGTGCCACAGAAGCAGACATGGTTTACATAAATTACATCAATCTGCTAACATTATTCCAGGAAGTTCATTGAATAGCAGCGATCATCTCATTAAAGCCTTGGGTCCTCTCATTTATGCGGATACTAGTTTGACACAAACTAACAGCAAAACATGAGCTCATTCATATACAGATAAGTTAAACACAACACATGCCTTTTCCTCTCAGAGCGATTATTTAACTCGGAGTAAATCGGGTGGGTGGCAGGCTTCACAAGCTACACTGCACATTTGCAGAAAGACCTCATTCATGGCTGCGGCTGCGATAATGAATTTCTGTTAAAACCATTTAACAAAATGATACTGAACGCCAACTGTTTATGAAATGTTAACACTTTTAAAACATTTAGGGGCTGACCAGAATAATCCCAAACACTCTTTTAAAGACCTGACACATGACTGCAAGTTAATACAGGCACACAATTATATTGACGTACGCACAGATATATCTGTCTAAGACTAAACAAATTGAAAAACTGATTGCTGAATAGCGTGATTTAACACAGTCTCAATAACAAGGGAAAAACCGAGGAGGAAAAATTGTTAGTCTTTCTTGATTAGAGCAGATGTTTCACCTCCTGGAAAAGAGGAACAGTTTATCTTTCTGATTTATCTTACTGCTGTTGCTCTTGATTAAATCAGCCAAACGATTTGTCTTAGCCATATATGGACCAGCCACCAGTGGACCCTGCCAGTTTATGTAACATTCACGTCAGTCGCTAAACTGATTTTGGCCTGATTGCGCATGAAGGTGGACTATTCTGGAACAAGCTTGCAGGTATCACTTCTTCACTTGGCTCGACTCCACAGTATCAAAAATTGTGTGAAAAAAATGAGACCACAGAAGCTTTTCTGTTAGTTGCTTATAAAAGAGTCATGAATCCTTCAGATGTGTAAAAGATGCCCACTATTCCATCACTAGGAGCAGCAGGATAATAGATTTAATCTGTCATTTGTCTCTTGACTTGATAGCAACACCAAATTTAAATGAATATGTCATTTCTTTAAAATCACTGCTGAACTGTGGGGGAAACCCAGTTTGCTCTAATGAGAGATGATCATCAGGAAATAAACTGCCCTGAGTGTTCTCTGTGGATGATATGCAAAGGATGACACAGTACTGTATGTAGTTTGCATGGAAAAAGGGTACCAGAGATTAACTGGTGATGTCACAAATATCAAATTCAGGAAGCTGTCCAGCTTCAAAAGACAGCTGCAGGATAACTATGATAAAAGCAAAACACTATTATAAGGTCATGTCCTGGTCAAAATGTGGGAAGGAACAAAGATCAGAGTGGAAAGGGGCTTAAAAAATGTACTACTCACACGGCACATACTTTTATTAAGTTACCCTTTTCTAATGGACGTTTGGTAAAACTGATCACAAGCCTGCTAACTTCAAAGAAAAATAACCACTTCTGTTTTTTCTCTCATTTCTTGAAAAATCTAGTACAGGCAGCTCATTGATAGTCTTATTTATCAGTCAGTGGTTTAAAAAGGGCTTGGATAATGTTTTCGAACTGCAAAAACATCTGCTGCCACGCAAAGGAAACAATTGAGAATAAGCTCCAGTGGCAACCTCTGTCAGATAATGCAAGCAAAGGTCTACAACAGTCGCTTAGGATCGTAGCACCCCAAAAAAAAAGGTTAATCCAAAGGTCAGCAGTCAACGGCTAGCTTCGCCACCAGATGATGCAAGTTTGATGTTGGGCATGCAGAGCAAACGAAGGGGCCCAGAGATGATGGCTAACAACATGCTTCAGTGTTGATAGAATTTGCTGAGTGTGAGTTTACCCATCAAGGAAAAACCATCAGCACAAGACTGAGGCAACTTTATAATGATACTGTAGACAAGCTGGTTACTCAGAGAGCTCTGAAAATCTGTTTCTTACCACTGATTTATGCCATGGCGCTTACAATGGGATCGTATGTATCCATCATGTGTCATCAACTGAACTGCTCTGCAGACCAATGCCATGTCAGAGCAGCACATCCCAGGACACCATGCAATATGCTTCCTTTGGCTTCTGAACACTGGAGACTAAAAGCCAAAGTAACAACATGTGTACATAACAGGGATGCACATGGATAATCAATTAGTCGCTTAGTACAGTGGTTTTCAAAGTGGGGGCCGCCAGGGGACACTTGGGGGTCCTCAGGATTCTGGGGGGAAGCTAAGAATTGTTTTTTTTTTATCTAAATTTCCAGTTACAGCATTTTTGGTGCATCTTTGTCTTTTCATGCTTAACAAATGTCACTACTCATGAGCAAAAACGCTAGAAGAAGGAAAAACTACAAATAATGAGTCATGTGCCAATGGTGTTCAGCTCGCCTGGTAGGACAATCCCAGTATGCAGGGTGTCGGTGGAGGGAACGCACTTATGATGAATGATATTATTTGGCCTGATTATTATGGACACCCTCTAACTTTGGGCCACTAGCGGTGCTAAACCAACTTCTCACAGGCCACATGACGCAAAATGAAACAGTCTCTCTCTTTCTGGCCCCATCAGACACAGTTTTCACCTCCTTACTTCATTCAATCAAAACAAACTTTGGATCAAAGGGGAGGAAAGAGTAGCACAAAGCAGAGATCTCTGTGTTTAAAAAGGGGGAGCTGTAACGCAAAGCGCTGCAGGTCACATGATCCCATTAGAGACGGATCCGCTCCTGTAAAGTTAAAATTTCTGGTTTCTGAATAGAGCAGCCCCCTCACAGAGCCAGCATGTGTCAAGCACTGTATATCAACCCCAGAAATCATCCATTAGTACTCACAATAGGCAAATATTTAGGAGAAAAGTTAAATGGGGTCCCTTCAATGCAGGGATCTTCAAACCTGGTCCTCCAGGGCTGGTGTCCCTGCAGGACTCTTGCCCTGGGGGACCAGGATGGAAGATCCCTGTTTTAAAATCATCCACAGGACATAACAAAGAAGAAATGTCAAATTATTCCCAATGGTTTCAAATAGTATCCCCAAAGTGCCCCTTCTTTGTCAGAAGATCTCTGACCTCTTTTTGTGAGCAGCAGCCTAAATGAAAACTGTGAAAATGGGGACTGTTCGTCATTAGTGTTATTCCGGGATTCAGACAGCAATAAGATGCAGCTCATTTTACAGGATATATTCATTCTGTTTTATCCAAAACAGAGTTCATCTAAATAAGCAGTGGGAACCCTGCTCCTTGATGGCTGCAGTCCTGCTAGTTTTCCATGATCCCCAACTCCAACTCAACTGATTCAAATCAAATGGATCCAACAGCATATTAACTTCTGCACAGTCACTCATTAATATGAGTCAAGTGGGTTGGAGCATGGAAACCTGGACTTCAGCCCCACTGATCTAGCTTTAAACAGTTATAAGGATGCACATATTGTAGTCTCACAGTTACTACATCTCATTGGATTAATGAAAGATAAGCCTGCTACTCTGATCTAATAACAAATGTGGCTGGAGTAACAATTGCCAGCGGACTTTCCCCTCATATCAAGTTAAATTAAACTAAAACAGAGAGGGAGGAAGGAACAACTCTGTGATTGGGACACCTCTCACCACAAAGTTGGAATCCAAACAAGAACATGCAAAATGTGAAACTAAAAGGAAAACAATTGATGGAGGCAGACGATCCAATATGCAAAGCAAAAGCAAAACAACTCTTCGTCTGCCATTTTACTCCGAGTTAGAGAAATAATATCAAGCCTTTGTTCACCGCAAGCAGCTAGCCAGTGGTGAAGTGATCTCAGCACTGGTATTTGGGATGAAATGAGATCCTCCTTTTTCTGATTAAACCCAAGGGGCATCTTGCAGCTAATCAGAAAGCTGAATAAAGTCAGGTGTTGGCTGATGTTTTTCCCATTTAACCAGTTTTGCACCACAGAGCAAAAAAAGATTTTCTTCCATCAAGATGACATGAACATTCACGATCATATACATCTGCAGTCAACCGTCTAAAGTGGGATGATATTCACCAGAACATTACTATTTACTATTTTTTTTTTCCAAATGTAAGTAAGTAAGGCAGTTCCGGGGACATACTGTGCATTTGCAGTCTATCTACTGACAGCCAGTCTAATTCCTGTTTTCAGCAGTAATAAAAGCATGGCTGCTTCACTTCTGCAATCAGCATGAAATAATGACTGGGACGTGACCCGTTCCGCGTGCAGCCTTACCAGCAGTAACACAGTTGGTATTTCCATTTTCTTTCCTTTTCCTCTGAGAAGTCATCAAACAAAAGTCCCCATACATGCACTGTAAGTTCCAGGCACCAAGTGGGATGTGAAGTGAGGAACATGCAAATTAGTCTGTCCACGAGGAAGGTTGGTGACATTCCAGTGCGCAATGGATGACTGCAGTCAATGATATTCTGACAGCATGAAAAAATTCATCACATAACATTATAATGGAGATATGAAGTCACAAAGCAGATTAAAGCCTATCAGTCTTATCAGCTGGGGTTATTTCCCCCCCCAAAAAGCAAACCTGCTCACATTAATACTTCACAATACGTGTCCATGTAGTGCATGCTCCTACATGAAAGTTGTACTAGGGATTATTGCAGTGTGCTAAACAACATGCTAGAGTTCTTGGTGTTTCTTTTAGTAAGGTTTACCTTGGTTTTTAAACGAGTTGCAGACATAGCCAGGTGGTTTAGCTGAAGTCAATACTTTCAGCTTTTGTAAGCTTCAACCTACAAGTACTGAACAGCTTTATCCAAGACATGGGTTACCTAACGAAGTATTTAAATGTACACCACTCCGCCACCCATGATATCCCATATTGGACTTCAACAGAAGCCGTTTAGAAACAGGACGGCACACTTCAAAGTTACTTCCTGTATCTATGTCACACCTTTATCAGATTACAAATAAAATTCAGATTCTACTTAATGGTATTTTATTGTCATCGAGGCAAATTTTGTTCTCAGTTGACACTCATAAGATCTGTAACAGGAGATCTCATAAATCTTTAGAATGCATCTTTTACAGTACAAAAAAGAATATAGAAAAGCATGATGCAAAAATGACCCAGGTGCATGTAGATTTTGACAGCAACTTGTTATCCCAGTTGAACATGTGAAACTGAGGCACCCATTTCAGTCCATGCACACACAATTCTGAACAGCTGTAATGTCCACTTGAGGATCAGAAGTGTGTATCAGGCCATCAGCAATGCTCACAATCTTCTTTTCCATGCTAGATCTTCCATTTATATGAGCCATAATGTTAATGGTGCATTTTTAAAAGCTTAGTTTTCCTAAACAAAAGCATTTACCTGCATTTATTCTTTTCAAGAAAACAATCCCCAGATGGCTGAAATGGCTAATGGCCCTTTAAGACGGAGTCCAACAATAGCACCATTGTGCTCTGAAACCCATTATTTTCCATGACTTGCACCACACAAAGATTGGTTTGCCCTATTTAAAGGAAGGCACACACAGCACGTGGCTAGTTGTGGTTCAGCCAAATAACAAAACATCCATACAGGGACAGAGAGCATTAGGGAGGAAAAGCTTAAAATGTAAACTGTGTAACTTAACTTTGCAATTATCCCTCTGGTCCCTGCTGGATCCCCATGCAAAAGGCTCACACACTTACACTGTGTTTCACATCATAAATAGTCACATACAGCATCCTCTTTCTTTTCTCACTGGCTTGCACCAGCAACATGCCAGGACAGTTGCATTTCCTTGTTGGGAATATACACTGCATACAAACAGCCTAACAGCCCCTGCCTAAACCCAAAATGGGATATTCCGAGTAATGAAAACTCCCCTTATCTTATTCTCTACTCTGCAACATTTCTGATCAGCAAACTGATCTACTGGCAATAAGCTTAAAGGGACTTAAGGCAAGATTTGTGAGAAACTAAACATGCATTTCCAGCATTTCAAAGCTAGTAGGTCGTGAAG
>JBBDHI010000001.1:16160001-16184249 GCA_037177115.1 Craterocephalus stercusmuscarum
GGTAGCTGCAGTTACCCACAGCGCCTGTCGCGGCAGCATCGACTCTGATTTTGTAAACTTGCCTTAAGTCCCTTTAATACATAATAAATTAGGGCTGCACTATATAACGTCTGAGCATTGTAATACAATGTACTTGTGTGCAACAGTCACATCGCAGGTCAAATCACAATGTAGGAGGCAAATTAGCTTACTGTGTAATTTACTTTCAAAGGTACCTGACACAAACTGTGCACAGTGATCCATCAGTCATCATCGATCTTAATCAGTTTGCTGAAGAACAGCATTTTAGTGGTAAAACGCAGTTCACATTTGCACATAATAAACGAAAATGTGCTCAGTCCATCACAGGTCAATCAGTGTTTCTAAATTCCACCAAACAATTTCAGGCCTGCGGGAGGAACGTGAAGAACCCACGAAGAAGATGGCACTCCACGCAGCCCAGGCTCAAACTATTCTCACTGTGAACACATGCTGCTCATGTAAAGTCCACACGCCGAAACCACTTTCCAGCTTTCAAACAGCTCTGTCTGTGAGGCTTCCACCTTTTCTCCTGATTTAAAACTATAACTCATAATCACTGAGCCAGCCGCGGTTTACACACGTGTTTATGATACCACTGAAAACACCAAACACACTACACAACTTGCTTTTAATTACTATTGATTAAGAAAGCCAACAGCACGTGGCAGCGTTTGATGATCTGGCATGGACCATGTAAAAATCAACATCTCCAGCGGTTACAGAGCTCTTCAGTGAATGTATCCAAACATTGTTAACTTTATGACATTATTTAACTGCATTTGGAACTTATTAACTTAACATAGGCTTTTGGCTGCCACTTTATCATAAATAAACAGCTGTGAATTATAATCATGTACTGGTTATCAAAAAGTTAATACTTTGCTGAGATTCCAGGGTAGTCTTTTCCTGACTGAAAAAAGAAAAAAAATACATTATCTTATTCTGAAGAAGAGTCTAAGTTCACAGGAACATGACTGAGTTTTGCTTTCTATGCCCAAACCTGACCAAAAGCCAGAAGATTGTGATTAAAATACAACCTGAAACGACTGTATAAAAGTAAGAACCTCAATTGGTAAATAAATCAACAAAAACTTGAAAACCACTTAATGGCCCAGACTGAAAGGCTAGTAATACTTTAATGGTGCAAGTTATACAAGTCCCTCAGGCAGACATTAACAAAAAACAAAGATCATGTTTCAGACTAGATTAAATAAGTGAGCAAAAGCAGCAGACAAAACATGAACTGTGAACTTTTGGAGAAATGGGTGCTTCTTTGCCAAGGCCTTTTTCTTGTGAGTGTGCCAAGACAACCAACAAGAAAACAAACCAACGGTCTTTAAGACGTCGTCGTAAGAGGAATGTCAAGTCATGATAATCTTTTTTTTTTTTCTGAGGGGGCAATCCTTTCATGTAATTGTTCTTGACATCGCTAATAAAATAATGTTTAAAAAAGGGCTTGTATTGTTCATTTGTAGCTAGATTAGGAAGCGACCCCACATCTGCAACTTGCAGACTTGCCCCCAACTACATAGTAATCTTATTATAGTAGAATGGAGTCAAAACATACCAGCAGATGTCAATATGCTTCTTTTTTATTGTTTTGCAGGTTTGCGTTAAGTTACATAAGCCTTTCACCGTGTCCAGCCCTGACACAGTAAAAGCATAAACTCACACAAAGTAGAGATTGCACAGCATATGTGGAAGACATTTAAAAAAGGGGTTTGATTCAATAAAAAGTCATGGTATCCATCAAATAAACTTTGCGAGAAAAGCAGCTGTTCCAGATTCCTTTTTTCTCTGCTTGGCAAATTGTAGTTTACAGTTAAAAGTCAGCCAGACTATGCATAAAGCTTTGCCAGTGCCTTACTGCAGAGGGAACAAAGAAAATACGATGTCATCTGGATGCAGCATGGGAGCACAGGCTGCATCCATCAGCATCAGTATCTTCACATTCCAACATTATTTGTGAAAATAGTTTCAGGCTTTGTGGCTCATGACACTGGCCCTCAGAGAAAAGGACTGGTCCAGTTTTTAACTCATTTCTTCTCCAGCATCTCCTCACGTTTTTTTTCTCACCGGGGCAGCAGTGAACAGATTGCACGCTAAGTGTTATTTACAACTGACCCATCCATAGTAATCTAAGGATGAGAAGTGGGTCAGCCCAGCGGAGCAAAAGCCAGCACAGAGCAGGAGGCCCGGCGATGAATCGGCAGGGATTCCTGGTTTGACTTAACAAGCAAGGTGGACGGGGAAAAATCTGCTGTCTAGACAATCACCTGACCTTTACAGTGACTTGATGACTTCAATAAGCCAATTTTTCTGTGCAAAGGCATGTAAATGCTTTCATTACTCTGCGCACTTTCAATTGAAAAAAGTATTTCATTAAGAGGAAGAGAGAAAATTCACATCCGTTTCCAAACAAGAGCATTTCTGTAAAGCTGTCACTCAAACCACTAACTACAGCATGTCATTAGGCTCAGATAAAATGCCAATAGCGACAGATTTTCTTTACATCCTCACCCAGCCTCCCACATGTATGACACATACGCCTGTCATAATGCCTAATCAACTGTGTAATAAGGAAATCACTCAAAATCATTATCATCATTATCATGAGTGGTGAATGGAAAGAGAAGAATAATCAATGACCCTGCCTCCCCCTAAGACTGTCTGAATGTGAATCCATTCTGACTCTGCTGGTGATGCCAGGAACATTTTGTCCCTTGAGCACAAAATATTCATTTGTCAGTTTGGCGTTGGGATGCACAGAGTTCATGAAAGACACTGTTTACCTATTGTATCGTGCATGCTATGGTGACTAAGAGGATTCAGCTGCTCTGGCCTCTCTTTGACACACATGGCGCTGGATGGGCTCCACTGCAAGAGGCTTGGAACTTTAACGTCTTGGCAGATTAGCTGAATATTTTAACTTTCTCCAGGGTACTCATTAAGCAACACCCCTACTGCATCCTCAAAAGCACAAGTGGTAATAAAACGCAGAGATCTGAACTGGCAATTAGCAAACGTGCAGCCTTAACGTCAGTGTGGCGCCAAAAAGGGGTTTTATTTATTCGTCTATGAACGATTATATATATATGTGTGTGTGTGTGAGAAGCTGTGCCCTGTTTTGGATGAAAGGAATGTGAGGCTTGACCAAAGGGAAAGCATGTAAGTTGAAGCATGACGAGCTTCCTGTCCCACTACAGAGCGGCAAAGGAGAAGCAAGGCTCCGGCTTATCACGAGGATTGCGTTTCATCGCAGCTGTGTAACGTTACGCCCATTATGATCAAGTTCAGCAACAATAAATCTGACACAAAAAACACCGGAGAATTGTTGCTGCAGCGGGTAAAAATAGATCCACAACAAAGCATGCAGGATATTCAAAATGCAGGAACCCCGCCACATAACATGACGCAATAACAACATCCAACTTGGATGAAGACATGGATGTCAATAATTATGACCTGGTTTGAGTCAAGAGGCAAAGATGATAAGGGAGGAGCCAGATTTGGACTTTTATGACTAAAGTGAGCACCGTGAAGTGCGTTTCCATTAGCTGGAGCGTGCTGTTAGACACCAAACCGGACAGGAATATGATCAACAGGGACAGGATGTGAGATTTTTTTTTATCCACGTAAAGTTCCCAACTGTTCCAAGTCAACTATCGCACCGCGTCGGGGGTAAACATCCACAGGCGGCTTCACACGGAGCGTGCGTCTTCCATGTAAACATACGCCTCCGGGTGGTATCAAACACCACAACGTTTAATGAGAGAAAAGCCAGTGTTTCCAGTCTCGCCTAGCCGTGTGGCTAACGTTTAGCTAGGCGCAAAGCTATGTAGCATCAACATCATCACACACTGACTGACGGCCTGGACATACAAACCTCAGCTTCGCAGTTCAGTCTGCGAGCCGCAACACTTACCGGCTTTCTCTTGATCGTATCCAACGACAACAAAATAGTCAGCCAATCTTGCCATGTCTGCTGCTTTTCCCGAGATATACCAACACAATTCAGCATTTTTCCCTCTTCCAAAGCACAGCCATGTTTGACAGAAAGAGCGACACTGCGCCTGCGTGGAGGATCAGGATACATCCATGGGCGTGGGCCCTTCAGTTTACAAATAGAGCTCTGTGTCTCAAAACAGTCTTTTTTTGGTCCAAAAATGACATGATTTTCTTTTTTCTAGATCCAGCACAGTCTAAAGGGCAGCCACCGTATTATAGCATAACTTTGTGTTGCAGTGGGAATTGTGATGTCCGTCTCATGACGTCCTCTGCAGCTTTTCAGGAACGCCTGGGAAAAACCTGCACCAAAATACTACTGAGGTTAAAAAATGTTAACTAAAATGACAAATGGACGGAGAAACTGACATATTACCAAAAATAATAATGCACAAACTCAAAGGGTTATGAATTTGTTCCAAAATTTGTATAGCAAATGTAACTGAAGATTCTTTGGAGGGTACTACAACAGAATAAAAAATGCTTTTAAAATGCTTTTGTTAGGGATTAAAGAAAGAAAATACTGAATATTTATAAAAACAGGAAAAGCTGTCACAAGGTATAGCACGTGGAGCTCCTCAAATGTGTGGGACACACACAAACCACCATCACTTTCAACAATAGCAGGAACACAGCCCGTAATTTCCGCTGTTTTTTTCTGTGACTCTTCATCTGTGTTTTCAGTGTCTCCTTTTCAACACATGTTGCTTTTGTTTGCTAGTAAAAGACAGAGGGGGTCAAAGAGTTGAATTTGAGCCAAGACAAGAAGAAATGCGGACGCTGTGTTTGCCTGTTTCGTTTATCTTTAAACAAGAATGATGGGAATTTCATGATGATGGGACCCCCAAGGAACAGCATTTCAAAGCTCATCATAGCTTCACGATAATTATGAATCAGCTTCTATTTCCTGGCACATGAAAATTGGGAAGTGGTAGAAAAAGTGCCAGTCATACTCTGACAGCAGCTTCACAGAGGACAAACTAAGGATTGCTATATAAGGAATCAAAAGGCAACATCAGAATTTTGTTGTCATGATTGCAACATCTCGTTATGAACTCTAGTAAGGGTCGGCTGGAGCCAATTATCATTACAAAGTGCTTACAGAACATTTTCTAGTTTACAGCACATGTGGTTGTCATTTATGTATTTTTTGAGTTTAAAATATAACACCACCCTTGGAATGGGGTTGCATGAGATATAAATAAACTCCGGAAGATTTTATTATATTGATCAAGTACGAAATATGAGGTTGCAGTTTGTCACAACCATTAACTAAACCTTTATTCATTTAGGCTTTCTGTTCGATTCAGGGAAACTGAAATTGAAATAAAAACTGAAAGTAGGCTATTCCCAACAACATCACTTCTGGAAATTTCCAAACTGGAATTTCTTTACTGATAAAGCCAGATGTTCTTTCCTCCAGTGATTGCAACATTTTATAAAACCAAAGAGCCAGGGTGTAAGATTGCAGTCTTCTCAGATCCATAATATCACCTTTTCTGAGTTGTATACTATCTATTTAGAATGAGATGCTCATCCTAAATATCAGTACAGATATAAAGCTTAACTGGCTGTGAGTCAGTGAGATGAGTGCTGTGATTATAAGCTGGTATCTCTTCATTTGGTCACTTCACAGTGTTTTCTGCTATATTTTTTTTTGCCTTAGAGTGCATATTATCCAGATCTGGAACATCACTTGTAGTACTGCTGACTGGAATATCTTCCTTTTCATATTTTTTTATTGTTTAGCTTCACTACATACATAAAAGGTCAGATTGATTATGACAACATGCTTCATGCACATATACGGGGCTAGATGGCACTCCCAACACCCTAAAAGCCTTCACAGACATGAAACTTTTTAACAAGCAGGAAAAAGGGCTGAGTTGACTTTTGTTAAAGCATTTAGGATTACAATGACCTGGATGATCGATCATCTACACCTAAATTTTCTCCTCTCATCACCTCATAGATTCTTGTACATTCGTAAGACAAAAGGAAGCGTGATACATGAGCTGAGTTATTTTAAAAATGTTTCCAATAATATTGTTCATATCTCATAGATTGTTGTTCAACTTCATTTTTAGACAGGATTTATAATTGTAAAATTCCATTTCACATTTTTCTAACTGTAAAAATAAATTACACCACAAGTCCAAAGTTAATATTTGCCTTGTGCAAACAAACACACGGGGCATATTGTATTTATAGCTAGGAATATTTACTATACTTAATAAGTCGCTCAATGCTTGTCTCGGATTCTTCCCGTGTGTTTTTTCAAGCTGACATGGAACTTCACTGAGTCGGGGAGTGCCCTCATACTGACTCTGGAAACATTCCTTAAATTTTACTTCCTACAATTAGCCATACAGACTGAAAGGAGCTTAAACAAAAACTATACCTAGCTGACCTTAAGTTCAAATATTGCATGATGAATGTTTGAGGCTTTTCTTTTTTGGTTATTTAGATTTCTAATGCTCCCCATATAAAGCAGCAGGCTTAGATAAATATCTTGTATTCTTATGGGGACAAAGCCTGTTGTGTTGTCTCACTTAAATTGATGACTTCTCCTTTTTTTCCCCAATTAAATGAGTATAAAGAAAAAAATAAGTTAAGATAATTTTATGATGCTTTGTACTGCTGTGTGCTGTGGCCATGCAAAATTATGGAAACACGACAACGGCTGCCCCGTTTCTTCAATGATCTCTAAAACTATTTTTCTTTCAGTT
Organism: Craterocephalus stercusmuscarum; assembly: GCA_037177115.1. Taxonomy (NCBI): domain Eukaryota; kingdom Metazoa; phylum Chordata; class Actinopteri; order Atheriniformes; family Atherinidae; genus Craterocephalus; species Craterocephalus stercusmuscarum. The sequence continues at coordinate 16,166,757 of JBBDHI010000001.1, forward strand.
TTGTCTCCAGTTTTAATCATCATTCATGATTTCTTTTTTTTTTTGTTCAAATACCGTGTGGCATTGTGCACCACACACCACATTAAGAAGCGCAGCAGTAATGGGGTGGGGGAAAAGGATGAGAGACTTTGTGTCAGCCCCTCCCACCTTCTGTATAAAGGCTCCCTGTCTGGTGTGTCGGAGCTATTAGCAGAGTGACACAGCTGCCTTACAGAACCAGTGGTAATTTCAAGAAACTTGTGGAGTATTCCCTCGTAGCTGACTATCCAAGGAGAGCTTTTTCATCCAACTGAACTGCCAAAGAAGGTATGTACATTTTCCTTTAAAGAAAGCATTGCTGTGCTCCCAGCTGATGGCTTTATCCTGGCTTTTTTTTTTTTTGAGGTCAAGGCACAAGTGTAGAAACAAGAACAGGTTATCTGTCTGGTTATATAAGCTGTTCAGCTCTTAATGTGAATGCGTCTGTGAGGGAATTGCCTTCAAGGTATTAAGCATCCAACAGGAACAGTGTGTTTCATGCTATTTAACTTATGCAAGTGAAATTTCTATGAATTAACAGGTTTTGCTCTACGTGTGCACTTAGCCTTATTTTGGACCCCTTCTTGGTAGACTGTGTCCTTCACATTACTGGCCAGGGGCCCAAAGTGTGGTTGTAGATTTACTTAACCCAGCAAAATCTGACCTTAGATTAACTTTTTAAATAAATGAATGATGTGTGCAAATAACTTGGTTTTTGGACTCTTGTGTAAGAAAAAATCATACAGTATGGAGTAGTTTTAAGTGCCCTGAGGGACAGTAGGGGAAATTCATGCAGCTAAGTATCAATTGTATGCACAATAAACTAACTAACTACTATTTTCTCACCTTTCCACAGGAGGCAAAATGAAAACAATCTTCCACTCCTTCCTCTGTTGCTGTCTGCTGGCGACAGTAGCACATTGTGTGGAGCTTGAGGTGAATCCTAAATTGAAAAAAAGGTGAGATAACTTAAAGTGATTACTGTCATAATCAAAATGTTTTAATCTGATACGAGATGCAAACATGTGCTAAGCAGTTACTTGCCAAGTGACTAATGGAGTTTTTCCCCCCTCTTGCAGACTAAGCATATGGCTAGGGAGCAGATTGAGACGGGATCTTGACAGCATAGCAGTAGAGAAGACAGCAGAATTTGAGCACTTTGTCAGACCAGAGGACATCAGGGATACCTTGCTGCCACATTCCAGGTAAGACATGAATCATGCAACCCCCAAAAACTGCTAACTATCTCTACGTTGTCTTTAATCTTTAAATGTAAAGGAAATAAAAAGTTAAGAAATGCATGCTCAGGGATTAACACCTCTGGGATGAGCAGCATGTATTCATGTCTTCCCCTCTTTGTTTCTCCTCTAGCACTGACATCAACGTCCGAACCAAGAGGTCTAAAAACTCAGGCAACCAGTCGAGAAGACAAGGTTGTATACTGGGCACCTGCACATATCACGACCTGGCACACCGCCTGCACCAATACACTAGCAAGAACGGTGTCAACGCTCCTCCCGACAAGATCAGTCCTCAGGGATACGGCCGGAGGCGCCGATCTCTTCCAGAGCGCAGAGTCACACTGAGGTTGGAGCAGGGCAGGCTGAGGCCCGTGTGGAGCACAAATGAGTCACAAGTCCACAAGCTGGAGGCTCTTCTTAGACGGACATGAGCGGGTCTTTGCAAGAGGCGTCAGGAGCAAATGCAAGGGAGCAGCTCTTCTGAGCGAGCGACCTCTTCGCTCTGTTCTAAAATTCCTTCAAATGCCTCAAACTCTTGCCAAGTAGTTTCCAGCACATTTGTTCCAGGCATGAGGACAGAGTCAGAGCAAGGCTGGCCACAGCTGGGTTCCTCTAAAAGCTTGCAGCTCGGCAGCGTAGAGCGTGCAAACAATCACAGCTGGCTTAAAGACACTGGATGGCACAGTGTGGAGCGAACTACAGGTGCTGCTCTCTGCTTGGCAGAGGGAACAGAAGAGTGCAAATTCCTGGCAAAGTGAACACATCCTGTAGACTCAAGAGGGAAACACTCTTCTACCATTCTGGGACTTTTACACACTTATTCCTCAAGGCAAGGACTTTGACATGTGCTATCTTCTAAGGATTATACCACAATGTCCCATCAAACTGTCAGTAACTGTATGCACTTTTCCTTTTGGACTTAAATTATAATGAATCATCAGGAAAAGACATCATCACCCAAATGCCAAACAGGAAGATAGGCTACAGAGCTCTGATGCTCACAGTTTGTATCAAGTTTTGGACACTGTATAAGGGAAAATGCCTTAGATTCTGTGAGATATGTGCCAGTGCACAATGGACTGAAATATACTTGAAAAAATGTTATTATCTGTACAAAAACATGTGCAATCTTTTTTTTTTTTTAATCGTCAAATATGTGTATATATGAACTCCATTATTTAAATATTATATAGAGGTTACATTAAAGTACTTATGCAGATAGAGCTATTTTTGTACAGGAAGAAATATATATATGGGCATTATAGCTATTTGTCATTATTCCTTTGCAAACTGTGGTAATTTGTTGCGTTTTATAGTTATATTATTATATATTTGTAAATGCGTTCTATTTTATTTGTGTCAAAGCAATAACATTGTCATTTAATAAAGATTTTGCATATAAAATCTGTGTTCTCTCTTCCTTTTCTTTTCATTGAAAGCTATCTGGGGCAATACACTGAGCACCTGGTCTCTGTTAAGTGATTACAGGTTCCCATTAGTGCCTCAACTCCTCTCACTCCATTCTGCAAGGTATGAACCCCCCCACACCCCCTGGGGGAAAAAAAGGGCAAACAGGGTGCCATGCACATTCCTGATTGGTTCATCTCATATTTGTTGGCTCACCCCACACCACAGAAGAGCCCCAAAGCCATCGCAGGAGGCAAAGATTCAGCTCCATCTGTATTTAATGGTACATGGTTGGGACACGAAGATTGACGGGGGGGTCCAGTCAAACATTCCAGCAAGAGCATCACACAGACGGCTATAACAAAATCCAGCCGTCCAGTTGGAAGACTCCTCACCCCTGACATACATTGGATACCTTTATTATGTTTTTATATTTAAACAGAACAATTCCAAAGCATTAGGCTCCATTTCATCATGTACATTTAGACAAAACGAGTAAAAATAACAATTACAGCTGTTAAAATGTTGCTGTGTGAAGTGAGAAGCTGAGCTATAATTATGCAATCTCTATCGCCATCTAGAGAGATTTTATGGGTAAAACAGCAAAAATGTGCATTTTTGCTCATGGTACGATTTTTTTTTAATCCAGATCAATTAGCTCTGTTCCCCACCACCACCACCCACCCCCTAATTAAAAGCAGGAACAGAAGACCTATAGATCTAACTTCTATGACTCAGCTTTCTTTGATCTGACTTATTTTCCATAACGTATCTTAAACAGTGATTCATTTTCTTGCATAAAATACTACTTAACCATCTTTAAAGGATTTTTGCTTGTAGATAGCAAAATTTTATGTGGATGATTAAATGAGGGTTATTAATAGCATGCTGATGCATTAATGCATTGTTTGCTTAAAATAGTTTCTTTTGCATGAAGGAATTTATATTGGCATAAAAACTTGCAATATAGCATTAAACAAAGATTTTCCATTTATGTTTTAACTGCAGCCAAGGAGTACTTTTAAACATCACGATACAAGGTTACCCTTCAGACAACACCTGTCCCACAACGCGCTACATGGCAAGGTCTTTGCAAACGAAAGAAAATATGCCATATAATGGTTGATTGTATAACTTGTGCCTCTCCATATTTCCTGAGAATTACGTTTTTGGACATCAGCTTTATTTAAATAATAATAAAATAAACTAAACAAACAGGATTTCTCATCACAGTAAAACCAGTGTAAGAATAGAATGAATGAAATGACACAATGTACTCACTAATTATATGAAGGTGTCACTCCCTCTGTAAACCAATCAGCTAGTGACGCCATAGACGTGCCGATAGCATCGACAAACCGATCCCTGTAGGTCAACAGGTAAGAAATAATCCACACTTTCCGGGACTAGCTTTATGCTAAACTGCAGGTCTTTTATGCCTTACACTGCAGTAGTAGCAGTGATATTCTTTTAGAATATTCTGGGATCAACACTTTCCAGGATGTTGGTTAAATCATGGCGTAATCACTTCAACTTAATTGCCTAAGTAAAGAGCAACTGCCTTGCGTTGCCAGTACCCAGTAAAAATCAGGTTTGCTGTACTGCTCATGTACAGATTGTTACAAAGCAAAGAGGTGGAGGAGACAGAACACTTAAGACGAGGCACATGAATAAATAAGTGTGACAATACTGTTGTTAATCAGTATAATATGCGTCCTGAACTAAGAGTCAGTTGGCTAAAGCCAGCTCTGAAAGTACACAGATGACCTGAGCTGAAAGGATTAGCCAGATAATCTCTAACTACTGTGAGGCTAAATCAGGGACTCTGGACCCTCTCTGTGCTTAACACCACACCATTAGATTTGAGTCCTCTCCACACACAGTGAGAAACTTTGCAGTGTCCATGCCGTGCTAGACGACTGTTTATTCTGCTCTGCATGATCTGCATGAGAAACACAATCCAGAGATTGATTCTGACAGTAATACAGACAATCTGGTTTCATCTGTCTTTGCAAAATACACAGAATGGATGCAGCATTAGGGACAGGAGCTCTTGCATAGAGGTACGTTGAGGTGAACCTGTGGAGTAGCATTGTAACAGAAAGAGTCTCTGTTAAAGAGCTGAAATTATAACTAACAGAAGTTTAACACTTCAGAAATTCGGTTATTTAAGAGTAAAAACTGTTTTGGTAATGTTGTGAAGTTTCTAAAAAGAAGAGAAAAGCAGGGCAAAACTCTGACTTTAATTTTTTTTGTTTTAACATCCATTTAGATGCGGGGGGGGAGGGGGGACTTAAAAGCAGTGACATGACCATAAAGGCACACCTTGGCATTTGGCCCAAGCTCTTGTCTTTCTGCTGGGCTGTGGTGAGGAAAGAGTTAAGGATGGAGCCGTTTCTGCTGCAGGGTGGTGGATGACATATCAAATACCCTGGCGAACTTGTGCACTTCAGAAACAGCAGAGCTACATGAGGTGAGTGGATGCATCCGGCATGCAGTATTACTGTCAGACAGGTGATGACCTCTGATAATCCACAAAAAGAGGCAAACATCACTTTAAGTGTCCTGCTATGTTGTCAAATAGCAATCTAAAATGTTGTTTTATACCGATGTACAGCTTTGTGACAGGGTATGATTCTCTTATCGATAACTGGTTAATGCATATCAAGATTGAAAGCAACATTCAAATGCATGAAAAATATGCCCTACCCAACTTACAGAAACTTTCTCATAGTGCAGAACCTAACCACGAGGAAGACAGGAAGAGAAGAGGAGACACACCTCTTGTCCATCAGCAATCAAGTCCTTGCTCGGGAAAGAGTGAGCTTCTTCCTCTCCCTCTCTCATCACTATCTTTGTAATGTGGGAAATGGCTCTCTTATGTTACTGACCTCTCCTTCAGGTATGACTTGGACACAGAGCCAGCTCAGTTGCTCAGCTGATAGCAACAGTGAGGTGTCTGAAAGAGTCACAAGAGAAGGACTGTAGAATAAACCAAACTGGGTGTAGGAAATATCTGACAGTAACTACCTCATGCAGATTAACACATGCACTAGGAAATAATGAATAATGATTCCAAAGTAACCACACGTGTCATATGGTTGATTCCAAATTTCCGCATTACAGTGGCTTTTAGTAGACTCACAAACATGAGGGTGCTTCAATTCACATTAGCACAGTCCAGACAGACGGAGCTCCATTAGGATGCTCTTCATATTAGTGCCCAGTAATGCTTTCTGCCAACTCACACCGTAACAACGTTTTCCAGTCATATGATCTGATGTTTCCTAGATTAGACAATATGAAAGGCTCCTGTAATGAGGAATAAAATACTTTTCCACGGTGGTATTGTGATACAGGATCTGGATGTAATAGGGATTAAAGTCACTCTTGAAAGCTATTTTCCACATTCAAAATATAGTTAAAAACAAGACCATTTATTGCCAGTGATGAATAATTTAACAGCAGCAGGATCCCACCATATGGGCTTATGTTACCAGTGAAAAGAGACCAAATAACTAATTCTTGTTGACTTCCCCACAATGTTGAGGCAGAAATGATCTTAAATGTCATAAACGAGATAAAAAATAAGAAAGACTCAAGTTCTTTAAAAAATAAGAATTTGGAAGCCGTGAAAACAAAGCCCTAACATCTTTTAAGGTGCCACTGCTTTATAAAGTGGTTCTACAACTAAGGTGGACTGATGGAAATGGATATGAACATGGCAGAGGGTAAGTGTTACGAGCTGCATAACTGTGTTTTCCGCATTTCATATCTGTCTAAATAAAGAGGCTGAGATGATGAGCAGCAAACTAGATCACATAAGCAGAGCTTATCAATTATCAATTGACAATAACTGATAAATGATTGGAGTAATAAATAAAACGGAATTTAACAGATGTCTATCAATACTGAGACAGGTAAGCTGGATGGTAACTTCTACTTTATTCTGAACCACTCAATTTTTTTATTTATTATCTTTTAAAGAAGAACCTTTGTTGTTATGGTTACTGTTGTCAACGGCGATAGTGTTAGCCTGTGTGAACTTCCGAGAGTTATTTAGGTAAATACAGATAAATGCTCAGTTATTAAGATTTTATTCTAACAGTTTAGCTAGTGGTGCTGCTGTGAAAGCTGGTATCAACAACCTAACAGGGACAGGTTTGGTCAAGATGAAGAACATTGTTCCACGGGAAACACGGGTCAGCAGCTCCGACTATCATTATTTTAATACAACATTTATGATAAAATCCCCTGATTTAGTTAATTTAGCACACTATTTCTGTATGGTGTTTTATTTTTTATTTTTTTAACTTGTCCTGTCCGACATCGTAGCAAGCAGAATGATGGTGTCTGGTTGCTTTGTTGTATTGGCCTCCTTTGATATTCTGGATTTATTTATTTTATTTGGTTTGTTTATTTGAATACTTGGTTACAATTGTATTTTACATAATATTGCTGGACCTGACAAGAGGAGAAGGGAAATTAAGAAAGGAAGTGATAGGGGGTGAACCAAGACATTGGAAAAACAGAAAGGAAAGATCTGTCTGGTGTTTTAGAACTGCTTTTATTATTTGATTATGTGGTGAAATATGTCAATAGTTAACTTGGATAACTGTTTCTTTTTTCTTTTTTTTTTGGTAGGCTACTTTTTCATGAAGCTCTCAATCAATATTAAGCATACTATCTCTCTTTTGCAGTGTGCAAGTGGTGCCACAGCAGCAGTGTTGTCAGGATAGTGTTGTGTGTTAGGAATGAAAAGCTTCCTGGTTTCACCCTGGCTTAGATTACACCATAAACTGTTGCTTAAATAGATATGACACGGACATGCTGTTTATGAGAGATAAAACAAGTTTACTGCCAAGGGATAAAAGTTTGCAACTAGCATGTTTTTTCAACCAAAATCTGAACAATTAAATCAAGCCATTGGATTTAGTCTGATTTATTGTGCCAGTGTTTGTTACTGGATCAGGGCCCATTTGAAAATCCTTTCAGTGTGAGTGTAATGGTGATGCCTTTAAATATTTCCTCAGCTGTGTTTCCAGTCCGGTATCTATTACCATAGATAATAATGACTTTATTGTTAGAGAAGGTTTCAAAATAGAACCCGTTGCTTGACAATGACGGCACTTCTTAGAAGCATGCAGCAAACTGTAAAAATGACAACACTTAGAGACAACACAGGGTCACAGCATAAAAATCTATTTATGGACATATAGAAAACAAGAAAGTTGGGTAATGTGTATCGTGTCAAAAGAGATTTTCTATATGTCATTTCAATCAAAAAAAGTAGTTCCCTCAGCATCGCAGGCGGTTCTACTGCACAAGTTTAAGTTTGCTTGCACAAATCCTTACGCAGCTAGATCCTCGTGTTTACAAAACAGCCGAAACTGGTCAGATCACCTCTGAGAGAGAGAGAGAACGGGTTCTCTCAGCATTGGCTGCCATTTCACCGTAGCTTCCTCCTGTTCGCAGACATGCCTCGTCAATTTCCGAAGGTGATTCTGAGTGAGGTGGAGGAGAAGACGCAGCTTCTAGCGGAGAAAGTGTTCGCTTCAGCACTAAAAGAAGAAGACAGCAAAGATGCATCATCGATGTTCTCAGTGCCTGAAGACTGCCCAATTGGTCTCCAGCAAGCTAAAGATCATGAACTGCTTAAGGAGCTGGCAGAGCAGCACTCAGATGAGAGTACCAAAAGGTGGGCCCTGCTATTGCTATGGCACCAAGGAAGAGACCACATATTTTTCAGATCATGTTAGAAAATAAATATTAATTCAAAGGGTAGCCTATTAGATATTTGTATTATAACTAGGTAATGTACTGTAATACCAGATTAAATAAGCTTTACACCAACTATTAAACATGTTGCTTATCTTGCAGGAGAAAAAGCTTGAGGATGATTCGTTCCCAGTCACTGTCCCTGCAGATACCACTGAATACAGATTGTTCATTGTCAGGGACATTTACACCACTTTTATCCCCGACTTCCACCTGTTCGTCAGTAGCAGAAACCTGTCCTGATTTCCAAAGGGTTACTATTAGTGGGGATTACTGTGCAGGAGTAAGTATCATTGGGGATTTGTGCCTTAAATTTGGAGAAATCATGGACTAAGCTGCTTCAGATGTTGCATAAACACAAACTGCTCCTATATGTACAAACACCAAATGGCTTATATAAGACTTGCATTTATTTATAATGTCCTTTTACCTCACAGATCACAGTTGAAGACTATGAACAAGCGGCCAAAAGTCTGTTTAAAGCACTGCTGCTACGAGAGAAATACTCAAAACTAGCCTATCACAGATTCTGTAGAACCACAAGCCAGTTCCTCCGCAGCGCCGAAAACAGGAAATGGAGCGAAGAGGATGAGGTTCACCCAGGTATGAGCAGATTACAAACATGCCATTTTAAACGATATATCATGCATGACATTAACAGAATGTCGCCTCCAGACATGTGCCCATGTCCTGCAGATGATGAGGATCCTTACAGCATGGACTACATCCCTGAAGATATGAACTATAAGCTGAAGATGAAGGATGGAATAGTGCATGTGTATGACAATGAAGAGGCGCTGAAACAGAACCAGCCTCATGATCTTCCATACCCAGACTTGGAGACATTTGCCGTAGATCTTGGTCTCGTCCTGGCCATGATTGCAGATGGACCCACGTAAGCTGTCAAAACAAAGATTGTGCAGCTATGCTGGTTGGTAAACCAGTTAAGTTGTAGCATGAAGATGTTCATCAAACATCAGAGTTACCTTAACTTATGTTTTTTCAGGAAGACCTATTGCCACAGGAGGCTAAATTTCTTGAGCTCAAAGTTCTACCTCCATGAGATGCTCAATGAGATGGCTGAGCTAAAGGAACTGAAAAGTGTACCCCACAGAGATTTCTACAATGTCAGGAAGGTTGGTCTTATTTGTGCAAGTGCTATATGATAATCACCCAACAATACAATGCTAAAACCTGCTAATATCGTGTAGTGTCTGGCAATCCTAGGACAGCAAGAGGGACATATGGGTTGTTGGGTAGGGGCTCAGTCTATCAGGGTATTTCCACTTACTGGACCAGATAGAGATCTGAGAGTTTAGAGCTTGGATAAACAAATTAAGCTCTACTTTGTGCAACATAAGGTGTTCCTGAGCAGACATTTTGGTGTAGTGAAGCTCATTGCCCTCCTGGAGGAGGCCTTTACCAGTAGGAGAGGTAAGCTTAGATGGGAAATGCTTAGATGGATGCCACGTACATAACCAGGCACATAAACAATGGGACCCAAATTCCCAGCTTAACATTGTATTATAGCAAGAGGCTTCATGATTCATTCATGTGTACATGATTTCTGAGTTGTGGCTTATCAGTAAAAATACAAAAATGCCATCTAGTAGCAGGTAAAGGCCATTTTCACAGACAATTTGGGATACTTTTTTCTTTGTTTATGAATTTCATTAGGGAAAAGAAGAAAAAAAGACCACAAATCTCTGTACCGCCTTCATCAATCAGAGTTGGATCAGAAAAATACGCAATTTTACTTTTCCTTATTAACCATGTACAGAAACAGCATAAGAAACTATTTAGTCTTTGAAACTTGTCTCTCCGTTGTAACTATTTCAATACGAGGCAGCAAAAGTGAAACACAACAATGCTTTATCTGTTTTATTTATAATTGTCACAGACAAGCTTTTTGCTTAATGTTTCCATGTTCAACAACTTTCTAAAATTGCTCCTAGTTGTGTTTCAATCACAGATACAGTCTTCCCCCAATACATAGACCTCCATTGTGGAAATACTATATTCTAGTCAATTCTTATTTATTCGTTGAGCAGAATTCATGACTGGCATGTGTTTAAATGATGCCCAGTGTTTCTTTCTTCCAGGTGGACACACATATTCACTCGGCAGCATGCATGTCTCAGAAGCACCTGCTGACATTCATCCAGAAAACATGCAAGACTGATGCAGACCGCATTGTTTTAGAAAAGGGTGCACAGAAGATGACCCTCCAGGAGGTTTTCCAAAGCCTCAACATGGACCCATACAATCTCACTGTGGACTCTCTGGATGTACATGCTGTAAGGTGTTACATTCATCTCAAAATACTGACGTCTTCTGAATTAATTTATGTCTTTTTCAACATGCTATATCTCTCTGCTTCTTGTAAATGTCATTTGGGACTTTACAGGGAAGACAAACCTTCCATCGGTTTGATAAGTTCAATTCAAAATACAACCCAGTGGGTGCCAGTGAGCTTCGAGAAATCTTTCTCAAAACAGACAACTATATCAACGGAGAGTATTTTGCCCGGATCATAAAGGTGTCACATCCTGTAGCTGTGAATTATGAGTTTCTTCTGGTGCACAAACAGTTCATCTCTTTTCCTTTTGTCTCTAACAGGAGGTTGCGCATGACTTGGAGGAGAGTAAGTATCAGCATGCAGAGCCACGTCTCTCCATCTACGGACGCTCTACTGAGGAATGGGATGGTCTGGCAAAGTGGTTTATTCACCACAAAGTGCACTCACCAAACATGAAGTGGATGATTCAAGTGCCCAGAATATAGTGAGTCCCACATCCTTTTAAAAGCATATTTCTAATGGGAACACTTGTGGCGCAATCTCGCTAAAATGTTTGCATCATTTTCAGTGATATTTTTAAGTCAAAGAAACTGGTCCCGAATTTTGCCAAGATGTTGGAGAACATATTCCTTCCTCTGTTCAACGCCTCCGTGAACCCAGAGCAGCACAAAGAACTTCACGTTTTCCTTAAATATGTATGTGATGTTGTATATTTTTAAGATTCATCAAACCAAAAAAGAAAGAATCCTCAATTCTCAAGCAATGATTTGGGTTAACAATGATTTAAGGAAATGTATGAGTAAGATTAGAAAATGAAGCAGCAATCTAGCCAGGCTGAGCTTTGTAAAGCAATACATCGTTTTTGGCACATGCAGGTGTCTGGCTTTGACAGTGTGGATGATGAGTCCAAACACAGCCATCACATGTTCTCCTTCAGGAGCCCAAAACCTGAACAGTGGACCACAGATGAGAACCCTCCCTACAGCTATTACATTTTCCACATGTATGCAAACATCATGGTCCTCAACAACCTCAGAAAGTAAGGGGATCATGCCTCCTTTTTCCTTTAAAACACAGTAATTAAAAGAAGAAGTGATGGAGGATGAACTGGGTTTTGGCTTCTTACTGAGAGTTCCAGATTTTTTAGTTTGCGTGAAAAAATTAATCACAAGTACATAAGGACTACAGAACAATCATAACTGGTGAGAGGATATATAGATAGGTATAACATGCAGTGATAAACAGAGCGAAATACTGTTCCGTAGTTAGCTTCTTTATCAGCTGACTTGTTTTATTTTGGTACTTTGGTCTTGTACAGAGAGCGAGGACTGACCACCTTCCAGTTCCGTCCCCACTGTGGAGAAGCAGGATCGATCACTCATCTGGTCTCTGCCTTTCTCACAGCTGACAACATCTCACATGGACTCAACTTGAAGAAGGTATTTCAGACGCGTTGAGAATCCACACACATAAAAAAGTAAACAACCTGAGAGCATGGAGGAAATGCTAAAGAGACGGTGCTGTGGACTCACTCTTATTGCTGCGCTACATCTGTTGCCATTTATCCTTCTTTTTGAGACTCATAATAATCACATGCTGACTTTACTGTTTTTACATTCTTGGTGTTTTGGCCATTTTTACGGATCGAATGTTCCTCAGGCAAATCCCTGATAAGATTACATTAACTCCCTTGATATGGATCTGCAAAGCTTCAACTAGTTCCAACTGATTCTTAGTTGTTCTGTTACTACGAATCCCCTTCAGTCCCCACATACTCCATTTAAACTGTATCCAGATTTAATGTGGAAACTGGAGCAATGCTAACTGTTTTATTTCTTAAAACCAGACTGCACAGGCACAGTAACAAACACTTTGCATACTATGTTAAAAGAAGGATTGCTGATAACTCTTTATCAACGTCATGGTCATCGTAAGCACCAGATGTTCTTGTCTACTAATCTGAATAATATTTTTACGATCTTTTCTCAGAGCCCGGTGCTGCAGTACCTGTACTATCTGGCCCAAGTTCCGATCGCAATGTCACCTCTGAGCAACAACAGCCTTTTCCTGGAGTACTCCAAGAATCCTCTCAAAGAGTTCCTGCACAAAGGTCTGTGTGTGTCCCTGTCCACAGACGATCCCATGCAGTTCCACTACACCAAGGTAAAAGCAGACCGGAGACAAGAGTGTCACAATCACTGTTTAACTTCCTGTTGCTGAAAAGGTGAATTACCTTCCTTATCATCCATTGTTTGTGTGTCCTGGTTCCAGGAGCCCCTGATGGAGGAGTATGCGATAGCAGCTCAGCTGTGGAAGCTGAGCACTTGTGATGTGTGTGAAATAGCCAGAAACAGTGTGCTGCAAAGTGGCTTGTCTCATCAGGTAATATTATTATATGCCAAGCTACACCACATCTTTATTAATTCTAATTAACCACTTTGGAACAATCAACTAGATTTTCTTTTTCCTAAAGGAAAAGAAGCACTTCCTAGGAGTGAACTACCTGAGAGACGGACACGAGGGGAACGACATCCGTCGGACCAACGTTGCCCAAATCCGCATGGCCTACAGATACGAAACACTGTGCAATGAACTGAGCTTCATAGTCGACGCAGCCAAGTCTTTAGCTATAAATTCTCATTAGGAATAAAGAGAATGCACAGTAGACAGAATCACACCATGACATAGAGACAGATATTTATTTGATGGCTGTAATGTTTAACTAAAACATAGCACTTGTTGTCCATTAAAGACCAGTAAACGTGATAAGCTGAAGATGCATGCCTTATGTGACTGATGGCACTTTTCAGCATTTTAAACTAAACCTAAGGAGCTCCACACGGGTGGAAAGCAGGTTCACACTGTCATTGTCACTAAACAAACCTCATATCAATAAACACTTGTACCTTACACTGTATTTTGTGACAGGGGTATGTCATTGACACAGTTAAGACATTTCATTCTATGAATAGACTGCAAATCACATGTGAGCACATGGCTGTGGTTTAAAAAGCTTTCTGCAGACACCTGAGTTAATGGAGATTAATAATGCAGAGATGCCCCGTGTCTCTTCTTTAAATGGCTTGTTTTACTGAAGTTCTGTGAATATTTGGAAAGATGACAAACTGTCTGAAAAATGCTTGTAATTTTTTTTTCTTTTAAGCTTATTCTTACATGTACATTCATTATCTGAAGCACCAAGACAAAGTGTGTCAAAATAAAGAGTTGTCAGTCCTCAAAATGTTTGCATGGAAAACAATGCCATCTAGTGGCTAAACTGCGCCATTGAGAGATATTAAACAACTGAAAATAATACACATATATACATAAAATAGATTTACTTCTTAGTCATTCAGTTGAATTACTTTCACACATATCAAGCAGTTAAAAAAATCTTGTGCGATAGCTTTTTTATGGAATATGTTCAGTGGTTGTTGTCTCCCATTTCTATCCTTTCGTCGTCCTGAGTGGCTTTCGTGGTTTCTGTAATATTCGTCACGCACTTCCACGTTTCTGTCTGGATGTACTCATGCTGCTGCTTCAGGTCAGCGCTCGGAGAGGAACATCTTCTCCTTTTTACAAAGGGAAAGAAAATAAGACACATTCAACTGAAGGAGATAAACAGAGAAACAAAAAAATACAAATAAAAAATCACAGCAAAAGTTTCACGGAGAATCTTAAAACAGCCTATTTTGGTTTTATTTGCCTGATAGGTTATTCCCTCTTGAAAAGATAAACCTTTTGCTGTGCACTGGCATGTGTAAAGATAAAATAAATTCTTAAATGTTTTCATTGTAAGAAGAGAAACTTCTGTTTTTATTTGGTTGGTCACTCAAGTTACACCGATGCTAAAAAAAAAGCACCTGTTCTGAAAATACATATGATCTCACTAAAAGTTACATACTAACAGTGTATACTTGCAGTGTAATATCTGGATGCATCAACAATCTTCCTACAGATCTACATCAGCTTTATATCTCATTAAATCAAGCCAATATCTACTCTATATTGCATAATTTAAGCAAAAACAAATGTATTTTTAGATCTCGACATAATGGTTTGCATGTTCACATTGAGAATCACTCACAGTTTTAGGTATGCAAAGGTGGCTATTGAAATCAGGAGAAGGCCACAGGTGCAGCTGATGAGGACCGTCTTCGCTGAAACAAAAACACGGGACGGAGATAACATTAAAAGAACAAGCATGACCAAGAAAATGTTTGCTAAACATGCTGTTTCTTCATTTTGTACTTGCTCTGTATTTGCTGAACTGTTACCTTTTGTAGAGGTTTGTGCACTGCTGACAATGTAGCCTGGTTCTACTTCATTGTTCATGGGTTTTTGAGTCGAGGAGGAAGAGGGAAGAGAGGAGGTGGTAGACCTTAACAGATGTGTTGTCGGGATGGAGTCTGTTGCCTTGGAAGGAGGATTTGTGTGAGACGTGCTGCTCATGGGGCCATCAGTAGTTGTATCCTTCAATTGTGTTGCTGCATCTGTGGGTAAACACAAAGGCCATGAGGAGATAGATAAGCTCATGTCACTTAAATTATATGGATTTTGTTTCCCTTTATTTTTAACTACTTATTGTTATTTTGATATACTTCAAACAATATAAAATATCTTATAATTTATGTATAATGTACAAAAAATGCATCCGAAAACAAAGTGAGTCAAACGTAAGTGCAGTAAGTTTCATAACGTTTATTGTGAGTCGACACTTTTAGATTTATTTACATACAGACTTTGCAACTTTTCAAGAACAATGAGGTGCAGCAACTTGAAATAAATGTTGCCTCTTGATGTTTAGTTTGAAGCACTAGAGGAGAAAAAGGGATCTTACCTGATTCATTAAAGCAAAACACATCGAACTTCTTTGTTACAGGTGCTCGCCATGGCACCAATCCAGTCCGACTTTGTCCGCAATTAGCCAGTGCATGAATGCGGGGAATGACTGCGAAATGTTCATCAATCCATCCAAACCTAACAGAAACAAAATCTCAATCAGCTACTTTTTCAGTTTAGTCCCACTGAGGTGACTCTGACTCATATCTCTGGCGCTACCTGCATGTTTCTAAGCCTTTCCTGAGGGCTTCCTCTACTTGTGCCTTTGAGGCAATGTTGAATCCGAGGGACTGGCAGAGTGTCCGGGCTTCAGAGGCATTGAAGGCATACTGCGGATGGTTCTGCTTATTCAAAGAGCAAACTTGGACTACTCCAGCTATACTTTGGTTCACTGCTGGGAAAACTAACAACATCAACCAATAAGGTTTACTGCACAGGCAAAAACATGCATCAGACAAAAACAACAACAAAAAAAAACAACTATGTGCGATGACTTACCTCTGATATGGTTCATGTTTTGAACGGAGAAGACTAAAGTAATAAAGAACACCGATGTGATGCACAGCTGGATACCAATCATGTTGATAAAGTCACAGGGACTACCAGCGTTGCAGGGGTGTACGTGTCTGCGAGCCAAATGACTCGGTTAAATAGAGGTGATTCTGCTCACTGGGGTGTGTGAACTCTGTCAATGCCAGAGAGTAATGGAAAAGGAAGGAGGAAGTACTGCGCACAGGTCAGCTCAAGAGCCATCATATGTTCTAGGAACTAGGCCCAGGAGACAAAGATATAACAAAAATGTCAACGAAGGCAAAGCTTTGAAGCAATTCAGTGGAAGGCAGAATATTCCAGAGATAAGAAGTGACACTGATTTAAAAAAAAATCTCAAGAGAGAGACATTCAGAAGTGAGGTACAGAGAATAATGCTCAACTTGACGTATGAAAATAATAACCTTAAACATGTGACTGAGGTTAAGTGATATTCAGTGTTTCTCACTTCTGACTGGGCGCTCTGTCTTCATCGTTTCCTCCCTCAGGACATGACTCAGTCATAAAAGTACTCGTTATCTGTGGTGTCCTTTGATGAGCCTTTGCACACACCGACATCCCGCTTCCACAAAAACAGCTCGCCACAAGGCCTGATGGCAGGAAATGACGCAGAGTGGGCTGATGGAGACTGCTGTGTTTCTGACTGATGTGAGGTGTCAGTGAAGTGAGTGAAGGAAATAAAAGACAATCTGATGCAACATAAACTTCAATGAACGGTTCACTGGGGTGGGGTGACTAATTAGGTAATTGACTGCTTTAATAAGAATATGACTTAATTTCAATATGTTTGGAGCTAGAAAATAAAAAGCTCTTTCCAGATGTTATTTAGACCAAAGATGTGATAAAAACACTAATAAAGACTCAGTTCTATTCTAGTAGACCTTGAAAATGTGACAGCAGCTAAATGCAGCCATCTTTAATCATTATATTTATAACTCTACTTCTCCTTCTGTGGCATGTCTGGGAAAACGTTCTCATAAATTACTGGAAAGATTGAGCATTTTTCTATTTGCAGCCCTGCTGAGAGTGTGATGAGCCCTTTAATTAAACATGCTTGAGGGTCAGGCTACAACAGTAGCATAAGTTAATGCTATGATTGTCTGCCCATTGATAATCTCAATTGTACCGGTGACTTTAGGTGTACATACAATAAAATAAGCAGGAGTGGAAGAATGATGGGCTGCACGGTGGCGTAGTGGTTAGCACTGTGGCCTCACAGCAAGGAGGTCACAGCCCCAGTCTCGGTTTGAGCCAGAGGGGGCAGCTGGTTCGGGCTGTGGCCTTGAGACAGTGGCCTTTCTGTGTGGAGTTTGCATGTTCTCCCCGTGTCAGCGTGGGTTCTCACCGGGTACTCCGGCT
>JBBDHI010000001.1:16184349-16196235 GCA_037177115.1 Craterocephalus stercusmuscarum
GTGTGGAGTTTGCATGTTCTCCCCGTGTCAGCGTGGGTTCTCACCGGGTACTCCGGCTTCCTCCCACTGTCCAAAGAGGTTAATTGAACACTCTAAATTCTCCCTAGGAGTGAGTGTGTGTGTGTGTGTGTGGTTGTCTGTCTCTATGTGTGGCCCTGCAACAGACTGGCAACCTGTTCAGGGTGTACCCCGCCCTTCGCCTGTTAACAGCTCCAGCCCACCCACGACCCAATTGGATTAAGCGGTTCAGAAAATGGATGGACTCAAATTTCTGAAATGATGAACTAATATCAATGCAAAAGTTAAATCTAAATGAGGGATGTAGTACTGTGGCTGCTGGCTTCTTCTCTAGTGTTTTTTCTCATATAAATGAATATATAAATGAATAATAATTTGACATTTTATCTTTCTATTTTTTTACTAAATCCACCCCAAATCACACAACCCTCATAAAATTTAATAAATGTCATTAAAAAAAAAAAGTCTTACTTTGCTCTAATGCCACTAATCTGCTTTAAAACAGCTTTATATTGGTCACCACTGAAACTGAGACTGAATGAATCGAGCACCTTTTTATTTAAAGGTGAAGTGGTACAGCATAAAATCACCATTGGATACAGAAACGCAGACACTCAAACAAGATAAGCCTCATGCCATCCAAAAAGTGCTGTTATAAAAGTAAAACAATCTGTCAGTGCTCTGAATCCATAATGACATGAACAACAACCACCAACTGCAAAATATTGCACTTGAACTACTATGGAATGTGCTTATATTTTCATCTTTAAATATTCTTTATAGAATTTTTGAACAACAAATAAAACAATTTTAAATATAAATTCAAAAATCTCTAAAGGCCTTTGCTCTCTAAGGGACCTGAGAGATTAGACGCTGACATTAGAGCATAGATAAATATGCGCATTTTCTATGGTGGCAATAAAGAAAAGTGCCATGTTCTTCATCCAAAGTACCAGAACCAGAATGTATCGTTACATATGCATCTAAATTAATCAAATATATGCTTCATCACACAATGTTATTGGTCCCTAAAGAGAAATGATCTGACTACTTGCTGCAACCTACAAACTGTCAACTTTCACTTTAAAACTAAATTATGACTTAATGCTCTCGGCCATGAAAAAGGCTAAATCATCCAAAGAGCCTCCCGAAAACAGCTCTGACCTTCAAGCTTCAGTGTCATTCAATAATGTGAGTCCGGATGTGATGATGATGATGCAGATGCAGAAACTGTGGTTTCTGCTGTGGAATTCCGTGGCTGCACTCTTACACACTTTGCTGAGTCCCTCCCTCCTTACGTGTCCTCTCGCCGACTGTAGTAGTCACTGAAGAATGTGAAAATACTGATAACCACGCACATCACCACAAACAGCATCAGGGTGAGCCAAAGAAGCCGTCGACTGATGGACACCTTGGGACAAAACTGAATGAGAAGAGCCAGGACCTCCTCCATCCTCCTGTGAACATTAAGACCTCACTCAGTACACGGCAGGCTGTTTGTGTGGGGCTGCTTCCGTTTCCCTGCAGGCTTTACTGATTACCTGACTTGGATTTTTCGGGTCTGATTAGTAAAAGATTTACATTGTCGATCTTAGAGGACATTCAGGTTAAGATGCACCCAGAAAAAGTCCAAATGAACCGTCTTTTAAATATAGAAAAATAGAAAACTACTGACTTAACAATTATGAATGTGAAGAATAATCAAAACATGCTATCAACAAACCGTCTTCCTGAGCTAACATGTAAATTGAGTTTGCGTGTTCTGTACTTCTGGAAATACTATGAAGATAAACACAAATTCTATGCTTCATATGTTTATGTAAAGGAGCAGTATGTGTTTACCTGCTGGTGTTATGCCTTTTTCCACTCTCCTCATCCTTATTCTTTGTCTCCAGCAGTTTCTCTGCATTATTCTCCTCTTCACATCTCTCCTCCAGGAGAGCCTTACTATGCTTCAGGCCTTCTTGGTAGCTGCAGTTGAAATTTAGCACATTTCATGTTAACTTTTTCACATTTCTTGCTTTGGAAAAACAAGGATGTCTGCCTTAATTACTCCTTAAATGTGATTGGATCTGATCATTTAGATCAAACTCCATCTTGGAAAAAGCCACAACATCCATCAGACATGTGTTGTTGGTGTTTGGACCACTCCTACGTTTTAGGAACTCTAGCCAAACTGAAGCTTGTAGAGTAATCATCTTCTTCAAACTTGGTATCAGTACGGAGAGATTTGTACTGTTTAACCGGTCGCTTTTAAATAAACCTGTGTGTCTACACCAGGGGTCATGCCAAGACTATTTTAACTGAAAAGAGCATTTATTCCTTTGTGGATCTGATATTTTGGTTTACAGCCGAAGAGCATTTGTAGATATAAAATGCTTCAAATGTGGTGAAATAGGTATGAATGCTTCACTGCATTTCTGTCAGTGAGTCACACTAAATGCTGAACATTGATACTAAAACTTTGAAATCTTTAAAAAAGTTGCTATGATGATGATGAAGCAAAATCAGACTTTGTAGGTCTAAAAAAAAAGGCAACACTTGATACTGAAGGGTCAGAAGAAGTCCTTAACACAGACGTTAACACACTTTATTCATGTGTAATTATGTGATTTTATGTCAGCTATTACCATGAAAAGTGTAGCTGTCTGTGTTATTAGTTAAGTCAGATTGTGTTTAGTGTAACTGGAATTTAGAAAAAGATCTGATAACATTTTACCAAAAGTTAGTATAATTGGTTTACAAACTCCATAAATGTGATGATTTATGGTCAACAACAATGTCATTTCACACGTCTTTGCACATTAATGAACAGCAGAGAAGGCCTCACCCTTTATTGTATGCTTCCTCCTCGATCTTTGCCTTGATCTCGGCTCTGATCTCCTCTAAGTTTACTGCAGATTTGGCCGGCTCGCTTTCCTGCTCCATCACACTCTTTCCACTGCATTGTTTCACAGAGTTTCAGATAGGAAAGAATGGTCAGCTTGGACACCGCCCGCCATCATGACAGACGTTATGAAACCGTTTACAGTTTTCTTCCATCACAGCACTAACACTGGACACGCTGCAGCACTACAGGAGTGTTGGTGTGCGTTACTGACACCACCACAGGCATGGTGAGCGTAAACAGAAGAAAATGGAGCTGGCACATTTGTCATTACTGTTCTCCTCACAGAACGTCTCGCTCAAACGCACGAGAGCTCGACTGAGGCTAAATTTATAACCACAATATGATGAGAGCCTTGCATCTGGACTGTGTCAGGCTCTTTCACAAATGTTTAGATTAGAGCCCAGGATAGCACGGCCCTCCACTGCAGCGGGGTCTGATTTATTTTTTTTTTCATGCTTCTAGGGTTAGTTTTAGCTCACTGGGGCTTTCTGTTCACGGCACAACACATCCTGCAGGTCACACAAACAAGCCAAAGTTCCCTACGCAGCACAAAGTGCCTTGATAAGAATGATTATACTTTCAGGATTTCTCCTGGACCATTGTTTGCAGCGCTGTGGAAAGGCCTTGAAAAATTAAACAATGACATGTGACTTGCATGCAGCTGTGTGTGTGTTTGCGTGCGTGTTTGGAAGCAGACATACCTCTCTGCAGCTGGCTGTGTCGCCTCTGTGGAGGTGCTTTTCACATCGTTTGCCTCACACTGAGGAGGAGGACAGGTTGTTGATGGTTAAAAGTCATATTTGTTTTACTTTTACTGGAATATTGTGTAACTTTGCATTTCGGGAGCGAGAACATTTTATATGGCTATCATACAACTTATGTATTGTAGCAATGCTAGAGGGAGATTTACATTTTGAAACTGTTTTCCATGTCAGGTGAGCTAAACATTAGTATGTGAACAAGAATAAATAAATGTGTCCTAAAACAGCTGAACGTGTTTCTGGTCCACCGGTGACCTTTCATTCAGGCACTGTGGGTGTTACAGCAACAAGTGCCTCATACCTCATTTCTCAGCATTTTAGCAAGACAGGAAGACCTACCAGGACAGGAAGAGGAGAGCCCGTTGTGGGCCCCGCGTTGGGGCCCGGTCCAGCAGTGATGGGGGTTTGACCCGGGATGTTGAGGAGGTTAAACTTGGGCACCACGGCAACGCTCACCCTGCGCCTGGGCAAAGCCTTCAGATGACCGGAGTGAGAGGAGACGAGACAGAAAGCTGATGTTTACAGGTACAAAAGGCATGGCGGCACCACTGAACAAAGGCTCAGGCTAAAAGTGAATCAAGAAGGAAAAAGAAAACCCGATGACCTGAATAAACCTTAGCGCTTACCTTTCCCAAGGTGAGGGACATTGATCTCGATGGCCGTGATACTCCGTCATCTTTATGAAGAACACAGCCTCATTAATTTCCTGCTGGTATTTTTCTCAAAAGAGGAATTAGAGCTGCTCAGTAAGACAGTTTTAATATTCTCCAGTTGCTGTGGGAAGTTCTCTCATAAAAATATGGTTTTCCAATCTTGCTAAAAGAACGACCTAGATTATAAAACTCTTAACTGCACTCAGTATTTTTTAAAAGCAAAGGTAAAATACATGACCTCACACTTAATCATTGGAATATCAAGTTTAATCTGAGCTGTCTCACCTCCAGTGTCTACAGATGCTCCATAGCAGCGATTTGAGTTCTGGTTGGCCAGCTTCTTAAACTCCATCAGCTCTGCGTGGTCCTTCTCATACGTCCTCTTCAGGTTTTCCACATATTGCATCATGACCTCAGTGGCCTTGTTCATGCGTTTCTCCTATTTGCAAATAAAAGTCCGTCAGACCTGCATTACGATGTACGAGCAATGAAACAGGAATCCCTGTTAGTTCCAGAGACGTCTTGTTTGATATAAACATAGCACAAAATGTGAGGAAATAGGTGTTTGAAAGATTAGTTCATCCATTTACTAATACCAACTGGTGTGGTACTGTATGATAAATTGTTGGAAAGCCTTATTGGTCACCTTTATAATAAGTTATAGCTTGTAAAGATCATGCTTCTGTGGAAACAGCAACACAACTAAATGTTTAAAATCGGTCACTATGGGCACTATGAGAGAGTTCAGAATGGTAAAATCAGCAGCTCGGACACTTTTTTTTTCAGAAAAAGGATTACATTATCGATCTTCATTTAAAAAAAAGAAACATATCCTCAACATCCAGTTGAGTCACGCATACTCTAACCCGGAGGTTGTTGTCAGAATGGAAGCTGACAGCATGTTTCATGAGTGCAAAACTATGAGGTTCACCTCAATTTGCAAACCGCTGTCGATGCTTAGTTGAGGACAGATCAGAGTAAAGTTTGTAAGAAAACATCCACAATGTAAATCTCCAGAACAGGGCACTTTTGAATAATTGAGTAATTAAAGTAAGCTGAATGTGAATGATGTGAATGAAAGAGCATGGGAAAAGGTCTTGATTTGAATAGCAATGCATAATCAGTGAAACAGCCAAGGCAGTGGGAGGGCTTTGGCATGTCTGGTCATTAATTAAATTAAACGTTTATTTATGATGCAACAGCTAAAGGTAACATGAAGACGTTCTTACACAAAGTTACATAATTATGTTCTGCAGGATGTTGCTTCATAGCACACATACAAAATGACCAACATTTACAGAAAAGTAACCCAAGAGCTTCTTGAGTCAAAGGAATTAAATATTATTGACGGTCACCTGCTGTAATCCAAGCTAGAATACATCTGAGCTACTAAAAACACATGAACGTACAAAGGCCTGCAAACAGGTGACATCTGAAAAAAAACTTCTAATGTTCTGGAAAAGCAACACGACTGAGAATTTGGAGGTTATCTAATTACAACGCAGCTAAACGGTGAGACTAAATAACAACAAAAAGAAACTCAATAATTTTATAAACTCTTAATTCCATCATTTTAAATCTACATATGTTGGACTAAAATGGTAAAATTACTAAAAAATGTATCTGTGTTCAGATATTTCTGGACTTTAATGTTTTTTTTTTGGTATATTTCTGCTAATCAGTGTGACCAACATGCCATTTAATTACTTCATGGTTTTTAAAGTACTGTCAGGCTGAACACTGCATGCAGTTCATCACAAAATAGCAAAACTAATAAAATGATTCTACCATTAAAAACAATCTAACTTAAGCTCAGATTGAACCTGAAAGGATGGTTTTTGAAGTCTGATACTGTAGAAATTAGTGTTTTGATGTGAAGAAAAGTCATTAATGGAACACGGGGCATCAAAGAAATTAGATTTATAGGGTAGTATAATTTCTCATTAACTATAGAAAGATTATTTTTAAATTGTCAGCATAAGTAATTTGGAATTAAGAATAGCTGTAACTAGGGACATTTGAATTTGTACCCTTGGGCCTAAAATCAGTTTCTCTTGCTTTGGTTGGCGTGAGACCAGTCATGGCATCAGACAAACTGCTCCATCATTATTTCTCAAAGAACTAGAAACAAAAGACAAACTGCACCTGACAGATGATTTTGGACGCCATGCGTATTTGCAAAGTGAATCATTAGTCACTACATGGCCCTCATTTGCACATGTGTGTGTGTGTGTGTGTGTGTGTTATTGCACCTGTCGAACAGCTCCAACTATCTCTGCTCTGCTGGAGAGTCGTGTAGCCAGTCGGTGCAGCACAGCGACGGTCTCTATGAGGCGCTGGTAGGCCTCACGTTGCTCCAGGTTCTGCCACTGAGGAGAGGTCATCTGCAACAAACACAACGTGACCATTAACCACCTTTTTGCTGCATTGTTTGAACTTTTATCCACACAAGATGGATCCCAAAGCAGAAACATTAACCAGAACAGCAACCACTAAAGAGCCAGAGGGGATTCATCTCATACAGGGAGCGAGTTTCATATCAGCTGCTTCTTTAAAGACAAACCTTCAGCGCTCCTTTGAACTCTTCAAGTTCTTTTTCCGTGTCTTCCTCAGTCAGGTTCCTCTCCCTCTCCGCTTGTTTGAGCCGCGTCTCCAGAGTATAGTTGTCATTACGAAATGCCAGTGAAAGCTGGACAAATGCATTCTGCGGAGAAGAAGTTACTACAATGTAATACTCAGATTAGCTAAATAAAATACAGATGATGGAGACAAAAATAATCAACAGAACGACTCCTGGGAAAACCGTCCGCCGAGCAGAAAGCCCACTGATGAATGAGCAGAACGTTGTTTTGCTACGTGTGAGGGAGAATCAAGCAGCCAAGACACAAGCACGGGGAACAAGCTGAGAGTCTGACATTTGACCTCCTCGTGTTTAGTTTTGCTGATCAAAGCTGGTCTGCACTGTTTTCCAACATATGGGCCACTGCTGGGAGGAAATATACGACCTCTGACCGTCCTGATGCAGACGCATCCCAGAGGGAGCGGCAGGGGGGGCTACAGCCCCAGCCTGCCGACGTCACAAATGTTTGCATTTTCTCCACAGGAAATCACTCCATGTCTCTTTGGTCTGATCAGGAACATAAAAACACCTTCCTGTTGACAGGACACCATCAAGTCCAGGCAGGCGATTTTGTGACAAAGGTGTAATTAAGCACTTTGGCAACAGTGCAGGTTATTATAAACACATGGAAAAGGTTCAGTCATAAGTGGAACAGGCCATCTGTGAGCAATGTGCTTGGACACAATGCAATGTTCAAAGTAAACAATTTCCTGTTGGCAGCCAGTTTTATGACTTGCCGTTGAAAAATCTATTTACAATTAACAAGTAAGTAGTAAGTAAGAACATAAATACTGTAAGAACATTACATGTGAAGGGAGAACAAGATGGTGCATGTGTTTCTATTTTTTGTTATTCATGTAGTTTGTGACTATATTATTCAAAGCATAGAGCGTTCCAGTCTTTCATGAAAGCATGCAAACTATGGGAAAGTCAAAAATAGCTAAAAAAAAGAAAAGAAAAGTACATGAATGAATTGGTCTTTTGAGCCTCACCTCGGGAGGTAATTTATTTTGGATTAACATCATTCTACGATGCAAACTATCCTCTTGTCATCTTCAGACATTTTAAATTTGAATTTTTCTTTTTAAATTAAATCTGTCCTTCCCTATGAAAGTGAAACTCAAGCCAAAGTTTGATCCATTGAATTTACACTGAAATTCTGCAACCTTTTTTTCTCTCTGTGCATATACACATGCATATAAATGTAAGTAAACCTAATTGTTAAAGTTCACTTTTATCATCGTCTGATCTATATCGGCGTGATTAAATGAATTTGCTGTCTTCTTACAGTTGGCTCCTGCTTCGTGGTCATTGTGGACGTCATGTATTTCAGAGTTTTGCATAGTTGCAGAGGAGCCGGCATCGTCACAGAAAACACAAATGATATTAAAAGCTAAATTGCAGCACTTTATCATCCCACACTAACCCTTTATAATAGTGCTTTGGGTCTGTTTTCAGCATTTCTGACAGATGTGGGACTACTGGTTATTATTACTTATCCATCCACCTGCTGAAACAGTAAACAGCATCAGGAAAACATCATCCGGTACATGGCTTATCAACATGGATCATGACAGAAAGCTGGAGGGGAGGACGGGGACAGACCTCTGGGCGTGGGACCAGTGATGGAATCCAACTTTGGGACTGGAGTTATTACCAAACAACTCTGGTCGTTATGGAAGCTTTCCTGCCTGCATTATAACACATCCTGCCACTGTCAGGTTACCAGCTCAGGGAACTTCCTCATCTAAAAGTCATATTTTGTGGATGCAATCAAAACCACCAGCTGGCCCCTGACATTGGGCCTTTAGTGACAGACTGATGGTGACTCATGCACTTCAGATTGAGTTAATTCTGTTACCTTTACACACACCGGCTTAGCTGATTTTACTCGTTTCCCGTCTTTACTGAATATTGCTTTTAAATTTTTTCATCTTCAATGTTTAAAAATGACTGGAAGACATGCAGAAATAAGATACCAACCTCAACTTCTTTCTCGGTGAGCGGCGGTGCACTGGAATGAAATCGGAAAAGCTGTTATTGAATGTACGTACATATCCGTACACAGAAAACGCAGTGTGAGGATGCTGAGTTTGTTACACACCAGCCAGGCAGAGCCCGATGAAGTTTGAGTTTTCTCAGCATCACGTCTGAAATGTTTGGCATGGCATCAGACTTCTCCTTTGTTTCGTCACTACCAGCTGACTTTGGGGAAGGTGAGGATCCTATAGAGATAAAAAAAAAGATCCTTAAAAGAACCACCTGGTCCGGAGAAGCTGGGTATCTCGCAATTATAGATCAGTGTAGTTACTGCCTTTCATGTTGAATCAGGTCTGAGTTAAGTCATTCCTTAAAGCAGTTAAGTCCAAGAGATGAATCTCAAGTCACTTAATGAGTATAAAGTATACAGCTCAGGATCCCATCTAACACTATTACGCAGAATAATTTCATTGACTTATTTTTTTATAAATTATTATTTTTTTTTAGTATACTATATTAATCCCAACCGGGAAGTTCAAAGTTCTGCATTTAACCCATCTCTGGAGGAACCAATGAACATATTAGGCCAGAGAGCAGTGGGCAGCTACTTAAAGTGCCCGGGGAGCAGTGGGTGGGGTTAAGGACCTTGCTCAGGGGTTCAGGGTGGATGGCCAAGCTTATCAGGGGACAGTTGGTCAAAATATTTAATCCAAATAAAAGTCATCTGCATTGAATAGGAAGAAAAAAAAGGATTGCGTAATCCGATTAGATTGCATAATCCAATCTTGGATTTTATCTGGATCAAACCTTCAGTTTGTGTTTTTCAGAACTTTTAGGACTGGGATGTATTCGATCCAAAAAAGCTGGATTATTCTGATTCCAGGGGAAGGGTGGATTTAGCGTGGTTCCAGGAACAAACATAATAAAATTAAAAAAAAATTGGTCACATGAAATATTTGTATCTTGTAGCGTTTATATGCACATTCAGTTTTTATTTGGAATCAGTTTGTTCAGCCATTGCAAAGATAAATTAGATGAAGCAGGCAGCAGCCTCTCTATTACAGCTGCCAGTACAGTTAGCAAACAAAAACTAATTCATATAACAATCCTCCAAATAGTTTCCAATATCAGGCAAAAATAATCTAAATTCAACTTTCATTTCTCACTAACAATTACTGTGACAGTTACATTTATTTAACAAATACATCCCATATTGCTCCTCTGGACAGTTTCATTCTGAGACATTGCTGGAGGATTTTAGGATTTTTCAACGGACTCATAAACATCGTCACAGGGAGAGACATTGCATCTAGTGGCAATGTTGTGAGGCACATTACAGGCAAGGGTTATGCTACACACTCTGTGGCTCCACTTGGAAATAGTTGAATCATGCAGAGAGCCTCTCTAGAACTCCATCTGAATGCTCAATAGCACGACTTGTTTTACAACATTTCGAGCACTTTCTAGCTGTGTTTGGTAATTCTGGAAAGTCTATATCTGAATTAGAATAACCCAATCCAGTGTGGCTTTGAATAACCAGGATAAAGGTTAGACGGATTACATCATTCTCAATAGTAATAGGATTCCCAAATCTGGGTAACTTTTACTCTGATTAAATCTGTTGACCAACTGGCCCAAGGTGGTCTTTGGCTCACACCCTTTAACAATCGCGCCACCTGCTGATGGAAGAGGAAAGTTCCTTTCTGCATTTGCCAGTAAATGAACAGTAAAAAAAACAAAGTTGTGCCTGGAATTCAGGAAGTTTACACCCTGTGTGATACTGCTGAAAGTTCTCTTACTTTCTGTGTGACATAACAAGAGGGTAAGCACAGGCTGTTACCTTTTTCCTGTTCAGCAGTTTCACTCAGTTCTGGTAACTTTGATCCCACAATGCTTTGGTTACGCATCAGCTTGTGCTCCTGTGAACACAAACACACACACACGTAAGATCAAAAGACTGATCCTTACAATATTTCAGCAGGAAACATCTGATAATAAAAAGACTGAACAATGACTGATGACGATGACTGCTCAACGGATGTTCTACCTCTCGGAGTTTAGACAGTTTCTGCACGCTGCCCGGCTGGGTGGGGAGGTCCTTGTACCCCAAGGACTTGAACACAGCATCTCTGGGTTTATCTGAGAATGAGTTGTCGGCTGTAGGAGGGAAACCAGGAGCACCATTTCTTGAATTAAGGCTGCCTACAGCATCCCAAGAAACAGCTCTCATCAGTGGAGGAAAGGCCCCAATTGTTTTGATCTCTGCTGTGCAGGGGGCCTGCTGGGTGGGAGGTCTAGGGACAGGCTTGGCCACCCCTGTGGCTGGAGCCTGGTTTGGGTTTCGAGCTAACGCTTCATCTGCTTTACTGATTGAAGAAGGACTCTTTGACACAGCAAGGTCACAGTTCTCCTTTTGGACAGCATACCGGGGGGTTAAAGTCCCAGACGACACTTTCCTTTTCTCAGCAGGCTTCCAGTCCACAAACAGCTGGTCCTGGGGTTAGCGAGATAATGAAACTGTGAGCATTTATCTGTAAAAGTCATTACTTCATCTGTTTATTAGGAGTATTAGGGACAATGAAGAAAGGAAGAGAAAATTCTAAGTAAAATCTGACTTTATTCTCAGGATTCAGAATTTCATCTGAAAACTGAAAAAAAGGTTTGTTTAGGGTTTTTTTTAAATTTGTAAAAAGTAGTCTCAGAACTATCAGTCCTGAGTCAGAACTCTGAATTTTTTTCAGAAATAAAAAAAATCCTCCCCCAAAAAAAACTTTTTTTCTCATTTTAAACAAGTCAAAAAGCTCACTATCTTCCCACAACTCTGAAATAAAAGTCAGAATTCTGACTTTTTCAGAAATACAACAAAAATTCTCCCCGAAATCTTTTCATTGTGTTTGTTTAGTTTTTTCTCAGAGTTTAGACTGTAACCTTATAAGGAGAAACCATAAGCAGTAAGTTCGGGAC
>JBBDHI010000001.1:16229639-16246343 GCA_037177115.1 Craterocephalus stercusmuscarum
AGCCTAGCTACACAAATACACCCGCCGAGCGGGACGACATCCAATCAAATTGCCTCGTAACACTATGTCCCGCCTACCCCGCCCGATTACGGCCAATCAAATTCGTTTTTCTTTCTCGGGTAAACTCGTGCTTCATTTCGGCGAAACTCGGCGCGATGGACGGGACAAACGGCCATTTCTGTATACCTTTAATTGGTATTTAATGACGATGAAGAGTTGATTAACTTAATTATTCTACAAACTAGAGTTGCTTCAAGGTTGGGGTCATATCTTCTCCTTACAGAAATACTTTCTTGCATCCCTGGACCGAGCCAAAGCTGAGGGGGAGCATGACGAGCATTACTACAATGCCATTTCCGTCACCACTTCCTACAATCTGGCGCGTTTGTATGAGGCTATGTGTGAATTCCACGAAGCGGAGAAACTCTACAAAAACATCCTGAGAGAGCATCCCAACTATGTGGACTGTAAGCATCGTAAGGCTATGAAAAATGTGGGACTACAAGGCAGAATGTGCTCCCTAATGAGATTTATTCATGGACCTACAGGTTATTTGCGTCTTGGAGCAATGGCTCGTGACAAAGGAAACTTCTACGAAGCCTCTGATTGGTTCAAAGAAGCCCTGCAGATTAATCAGGTACAACCTGACGGGGTCTGAATGTCATTCACTGATGCACAACCCTCAACTTTGTCTGATGTTTCGATGTGTTTGGTGCAGGATCACCCGGACGCCTGGTCGCTGATAGGAAACCTTCACTTGGCCAAACAAGAGTGGGGTCCAGGGCAAAAGAAGTTTGAGCGTATTCTCAAACAGCCGTCCACACAGAATGACACATACTCCATGCTGGCTCTGGGCAACGTTTGGCTGCAGACTCTGCACCAGCCCACCAGAGACCGGGAAAAGGTGCACATGTGTTTTCTACATCTATGCAGTCATCTCATGTGAGACGGCTGTAAACCAATTTTCAGAATTTCCACTGTGTCATTAAATCCACAACCTACTTTGAGGCTTATAAGACAAAATGTATGAATCAGTACGAATTAGTTCTTGAATATTTTCTATGGTGCGCCATGAATTTGACCTTAAATGTCATCGGATTCTCCCACATTTTGACAGCAGAGACCTTCTGTAAACAGCTGAAAAAATGATTTAGAAAAATTATTTCTTATTGCATTTTGATTAACGGCAGAAATACGCAAACTTCTCTGATTGGCATTCATTTAGATGTAACTTAGTTTTGCTACTTATCGAGATGTAATAATGAATAATTTCCCCCGATAACAGATTGGCTAGAATAATATTTTAAATTTTAAATCAGGATCTTTCTATCTTTTTATAGAAATTGTCTAAAAATCGGAGGATGTTTTAGGTTATTTTTAGACGGTTTTTCCTGACGTAGCGTATGTTTGCACATTTGTTGTCACCAGTGCGACTTGGAGGACTTCTCATGCTTGTTTTTCTCAGGATTACTGGGGTTTACTGGGTTTTATTTTTTTGTGATGTTTTAATGTATTAATTGTTTTTAGTACCTTTTACTTTATATTTATTTGAATGAAGTATGTAGCATGAAAGTTTTATGGTTGCAGAAGAAGCCGGTCTTGTAATTTCCTTCGGGATTAATAAAGTTTATCTATCTATTTTCTCAAATGTGTGCGTGAGGGGAAATAATTCTTGAATGAGGTAAAAGTGTGTTTGTTGTCACAGGAAAAGAGACATCAAGATCGAGCTTTGGCCATATACAAGCAAGTCCTGCGAAATGACGCCAAGAACCTCTACGCTGCCAACGGCATTGGTATAATTAAGCTTTATTCTTGTTATTTTTTCATTTTTATTCAAATAATTTTTGCATTTTGTTTTGTTCTCCTGCCTGTCGAACGTGCACTAAACATAAAACCGGCTGCCCAGGTGCCGTCCTCGCTCATAAGGGTTATTACCGAGAGGCGCGGGACGTGTTTGCGCAGGTGAGGGAGGCCACGGCGGACATCAGCGACGTCTGGCTGAATCTAGCTCACATCTACGTCGAACAGAAGCAGTACATCAGCGCTGTGCAGATGGTACGAGCCTGTCTAACTCTGAAAATATTGCCTTTTTTGTTTTGTTTTTTTATTCCTTTCAATCATTTCGTTTTACTTTGTGGCTTCACAGTATGAGAACTGCCTGAAGAAGTTTTATAAATACCAGAACACAGAGGTGCTGCTGTACCTCGCAAGAGCTCTCTTCAAATGCGGGAAGCTGCAAGAGTGCAAGCAGATGCTGCTGAAGGTAACCTGGAGACGAGCACACACCTTTGTGTTTTACTGTACAGCGTGACAGTAGGGTAACCCGGTCTTTTTAAATGTGCTGTCATCAAGGCCCGCCACGTGGCGCCCAGTGACACGGTGCTGATGTTCAACGTGGCCCTGGTGCTTCAGAGACTGGCCACTCTGGTGCTGAAAGACGAGAAAAGCAACTTAAAGGCCGTGCTCAGCGCGGTCAAAGAGCTTGAACTGGCTCACAGGTAAGGATGAGCGTCACACCTCAGCTTCCCCATCTCTGACTCTGGAGTTTGGCTTTGCTTTCATCTCCCTCGTCTTCCTCTTCACACAGATATTTTAGTTACCTCAGCAAGGCCGGAGACAAGATGAGGTTCGACCTCGCTCTTGCTGCATCTGAGGCCAGGTCAGACTAAATAAATCTTTTTCCTTTTAATGAAAAGTTGAAGCGTTTTTGCTATTCTAATGAATTTCTTTGATATTTGTGATCTCTAAACCATCAGCTTTTGTCTGACAAATAAGTGCCAACAATTCTTCAAAGATTCTTCTTTCCTAACAGTTACAGGCTGCCTGTGTAGAGGTGCTTGTATTTGTGCTGCATTGTAACTGTGGGTTTTGGTGTGTTGTGGAAAACCAGGCAGTGCTCCGATCTGCTGAGTCAGGCTCAGTACCATGTGGCCAGAGCCAGGAAGCAGGACGAGGAGGAGAAGGAGCTTCGTGCCAAACAGGAGCAAGAGAGGGACTTGCTGCGCCAGCAGATGTTAAAAGAACAGGTAAGATGACGTTCTGGGACTGAATCAGTAATTCAGTCTTTTTATTTTGTAGTTTTATTTCTTAAATTCAGTTTTCTGTCCAAATTCATCGATGGTCTTATTTTCCTCTGACTTTTTTCAGGAGGAAAAGCGAAGCCGAGAAGCAGAGGAACAGAAGAAGCTCCTAGAGCAGAGAGCCTTGTTCGTGGAGAAAACCAAGAACCTGCTCACGTTTGCAGAGGGGCCGAAAGAAATGCCCAAAGAGAAGAAGAAAGGAGGCGGCGGAGGTGGAGGGCGCGTGAGTGTCCGTGGCTGCTGCTGTCATATAGCACACGTTTACACTCGTCAGCATCAATGACCTCCCGCTTTCTCATATTTAAGCGTAAGAAAGGGGCCGACATGGATGATTTCGTTAACGACGACTCTGATGAGGATCTACCACTGAAGAAGAAGAAGAAGAGAAAAGGCAGCGGCAGCGAACAGGACGAAGCCGAGGATGGAGAGAAGAAGAAAAAGAAGAGGAGGAGGTGAGTGAACTACTGTGAGGACTGGTCGTTTTGTTCTGCTGTAGGGCAACGTGGTGAAGGTTGATTTCTGTTGCAGACCCACTAAAGGAGACGACAGTGATGATGAGGAAGGATCATCTCAACCGAAGAGGCAGCGCAAACCAAAAGAAGGGCGCAAGAGGATTGAAAAGGTCCTCTGCGGTCTAACGTGATTTATTCTCCTGGAAGAAATATCAAGTTTAGTTGAAAGAATTTAATATCTTTTTCATTTCAGCCCCAGCCTGAGCGTCTGCCGCCGTCTCTTAAAGGAAAGATCAAATCGAAGGCCATCATCTCCTCTTCGGAGTCCTCTTCAGATGAGGATGGACTGAAAATAGCTGAAGACAGGTAAGATGTTTGAGTCAAACTTTACTGTAAGCATGAATCCACGTGTTCATGAGGACTTTTTCCACAGACATCGAGACAGCGGCTCGGGATCCGACGACGAGGGCAGCCACAGGAAACGCATCGCATCCGACAGCGACTCTGATGGCAGAAGGAACGGCTCCGGCAGCGAGGCGGGGGGCCCTCAGCGTTCTGCCGGCTCGGACGACGACGAGTCTGGCAGCGACCGTCCGGTTAAGAAGAGGAGGGTGCAGCGACAGTCCGACTCAGAGCAGTCAGACAATGAGAGCAAGAGAAGTCGGTCGGGATCGGATGACGAGTCAAGACCCGGATCGCCTGCAGGAGTATCAGACAGAGGATCTGAAGCTGGATCAGACGAGGGCTCGCCCCGCCGCTCTAACGCTTCAGAGCCAGAGGGGTCCAACAATGACGACAGTGATTAAATCATCACTCGCTCAGTATACCGACACTTT
Source organism: Craterocephalus stercusmuscarum (assembly GCA_037177115.1). Lineage (NCBI taxonomy): Eukaryota > Metazoa > Chordata > Actinopteri > Atheriniformes > Atherinidae > Craterocephalus > Craterocephalus stercusmuscarum. The sequence continues at coordinate 16,234,008 of JBBDHI010000001.1, forward strand.
TATTTCCTCAGTGACAGATTTCAGTCTGTAGAACACGTTCACATTAGTGTTTGTTTTGTTTTTCCTATGGGAGCATTATTCATGTCTTACAGGAACGGACTTTTTTTGAGGTTTTGTTAAAGATGAAATGGGTTGAAATGCAACAACTAAAAGTTGTTTTCCATGTCAGATTGTCAAATCACCCAGAAATCGAAAGACAAATGAAATAAAAATTGTTAATGCTGATGCTCTGCTGCTTTGTTATATCCTTTAGAAAAAAAAAAAAATCCTGGTCATTTCTCTCAAACGTGGTAAAAATGAGGCCCTAATAAAAAAACTCCTACGAAGCACAAGTGAGAAAATGCCCTTAAGCTGTTATACTTTATTCAAGATGGATCCCTAGTTGTACACCCTACTTTTTGCTCTTACCATTACACTTAACACCTCAACAAAGTGTCTACATACAGTACATTCTCTGCAATTCCATGAAGATAAAAAGACCTTTTAAGAACTTGGCAAATATTGCAAACAGATGTAAAATTTCCACAAGTGAACAACCGTAGCAAAGTAAACTGAGCTTCGGCCATCTCAATGTCAAAAACCAAGACATTCAAGTATAGTCAGAGATACATTAGAGGTATATCCATAGGAAATCGATAAATTAAAAAAAGGCCACACAAATTAATTCCTAACAGCCCAAAATGCTCTACTTAAAAAAAAAAACCACTCAATTAAATTGGATCATATTGTGCAAGCAATATTGGCCACAACTTTTAATCAAATCCAGATTTAAAAAAGGAAAAATTTTCCAAGCAAAAGAACCACATCAGCATCAAACTGCAACCAATTAAAACATAAAAAGGAGAGTAGATTTTAATATTGCAACGACTCATGATGTTGAACAAAGTGCATCTAGAAACTGATTTACAAATTCGGTTAAAAATGAGAAAAGGTTTGGTCAATTTGTCTTTTCTCTTGTAAACAGTCCAAGGAAATCTTTATGACAGCACTTGGTGACTTCTACCAGAGGGTAGAGGGTGATGGTGGATCATGTTCCGATGCATTTCCCTGCAAAATACTGCCTTCTGTTAAAAACGAAACCTAAGATGACTGAAATGTGTAAAACATCCACTGCAGGACATCACAGGATAGAAAAACTGGAAACTTCTACATACAGTAAGATGTTGATGCTGGCTTGATTTGGCTGAACATTTCATGGTGGAATGAATGGTAACAAGAGACTGAAAAGGACACAAGGAGGAAAAAGCGAAAAAAATAAAATAAAATCAACACATCATAGTAACATGGCTTTGGCCTATTATTCAGTAATCTTCATCCTCTGACTCCTCTTCCTCTGCAGTCTCAAGCCAAGTAAGCCACTGGTTCACCTACAGAAGTCATAAAATAAAATTAGGCATCAGCTTTTTACAAGCAGCACATCTACCACATGACATGATACTGCAGACAAAAATTACCTGAAATAATGCCTTCCCCTTCCCTGGGTACTCTTGGGTGACATCTTCTTTCCATGAGATGAAGGCCTCTTCTTCGATGATTTCCATATCATAAAGGTTCACAAAGTAGCGCAGCAACATGCCTTAAAAAAAAAAGGGAAAAAAAGAATAAATATTAAACCACTGACCCTTGAGATCACGAGGACCCTGAGATTTCTGATGACTGGACCCAGTATTACTACTACCACCATTAAATCGGCTTAATTTCTAATACATTCTTTGGCAATTAAGTTTTCATTGTAAAAACATATTTATGATGCTTAAAAACTGGCGACAAATTTTTCCCAAGTTGCTGCAGTGGGAACGCCACCTGCCTAGTAATGACGTCACCTACTCTCGACCTTTCGGAGGAACAAAACAACTTTATACCACAAAACCAAACCCTCCACCCACCTTTGGGGAAGCCCTTGGCATTGCAGTGCACCTGCAGGGCATACAGTGCGCTGACTTGCAGGTTAATGTGATCATGGAGGAACTTCTGCATCACAGGCTTGAAAGACAATAACAGCTGCTTCTCTTCATCCATTTGCTCTTTACTGGGAGATGCAAGCTGCTCTTCATCATCGTCGGGGTTGATTTCATAAGCAATGTACTGCAGGAAGCTGGAAGACAGGAAAACAAGACACTAAGAAACATTTCTCCTGGTAAAATAGAGTGATGCGTCAGAATAAAACAACAAGGAGCCTGCAGAGGAAAAAAAACAGCCACTGAACAAATGAATCTCTGCTGAGGCCGCCGCTGTACCTGGTTACAAGGATGTTGACAAATCCTTTGTCAGTGTGGAGTTTAGGACAGATGTTGTCTTTGATCCACTTGTAGATGGATTGTGGAGAGGGGTCTACTTTGATCTGCTTCAGCAACTCCTTCTCCAGTTTCATCAATGGGAACAAAAAGCTGAGTCCTTTGCCCTCCAGAATCTCCAACATCCTGTCCTTGTTCTGGTCAATTTCTGCAGGAATGTAAAATAAAAATCACAAAGAGCAACAGACTTTTTATAAAACCTACTTAAAAAAAAGGGAGATGGTGTATAAATACTGACACATAATACAAAACGCATGATCATACCCGGCAGCATCTTCTGCATGTTGATCTTGCTCTGCTGGAACAAGTCACCCAGCCACTCGCGGCCCTTCAGTTTGACCATCTGCTGCAGGCAGAGCAGGAAAAGTGGGAAGTGCGCACCGTTTTCCAGCTGATGAGCCAAATCATCGATGCTGACCAACTCAGCAATAATGGCTCGTGCTGAAAACTGGGCCAGGTAAGACTTCACCAGAGGGATCTCTTCCTCTATCTTGGGACACTGGTCAAGAACACCCAGAAGGGCCTAGGGGAAAAAAAAGTATATATAAATAAATAAAAAAAATTAAATAAATAAAAAAAACAGGGAGGGGGTATAGATGCTTCATCTTCAGATGGTGAAGCCTGATGCCCTTTAAAGCACTTCACAGTTACACTTACCTGCATTACATTTTCACTAGTGATGATTCCCTCAGTGCAGAATTCATGGATCAGGTTGCTTGCATGTTCCCTGTCCTCATCAGAGCGCTCGAGGGTGTAGACTATGATCTTGGTCACCATCTCAGAAAAGAAGTGTTTGGGAGGTTTCATCTCCCGCACAGTGTTCACAGCCTCATTGATGTTTTTGCTGTTCAGGTAGTCTGTCATCAATGTTTCCTGATAAAAAAAACAAACAAAAAAAACATCATCACACTTAGTGTGCCAGCCTTGCAATATCAATTAAAAATAAATAAAAAGGAAGCGAGGACGTGAGCAGCTTACTGTGAGTTTGCACAACTCTTCCTTTGTAAGAGGAGCTTTTTTGTTGGACTTTGCAGGTTTTTCCTGAATTGGAGGAGGACTGGTTTTGAGCCCAAGCTGCAAGGAGACAAAGAAAGCATGTTAAAACATTTAGCCTGTTTAACCCTAATCTGGGGAAAAAAAACAAAACAAAAAACAAAAAACACACAATACCTGTCCTATTGGGGAACCCATGTGAGGAACTGTAGTCATCTGTGGCTGCAGCTTTGGCACTTGGTTTTTATTCAAGATGAAAGACTGTGCTGGCCTCAGACTGATCTAAAAACGCAGAAAAAAAAAAACACAATTTCCCCTTTTCAAAAACAAGAATACAAAATGAAACCCTGATTAACAATATGACATATTTCAGATAAGGTCTGGAAACCAACAATCCTATACACAAAAGAATTCTGTAAATGGTTATACCTCATCAGCATTAAGTTTCCCTTTCTTGCCGAACCTTGAAGCCATATCCTTTGACTGCATCTGGGCCGAGTGGTTCTGCTTATGGCTGAAAATTGGTGAATTCTGCCCCTTTAAAATCAAGAGTTGATCAAAGAGTCAGAAATGGTAAGTGCAAAAAATATTACATGCAAGAAAACAAACAAGCGCTTAAACCACGTCATTTACCTGGTTTGGTTTTATAAACGGCTTGCTTCCCGTTTCAAACTGAGGCTGGTGTGAGCCGTTGGCATTTCCAATATGGCCGTTGAAGAGCGGAGTTGTACGATGACGACCCATGGTAGGAGAGTAGTGATCCTGAATTACCCCTGGACCGGTCCCGATACCAATTCCTTTTGAAAAGAAATTTCTAAGTTTTACAAAAACTGTAACCTCCACTTATCTAGGAAGCACTTAAAACTCATTAAAAGCAAAAAGTAGCTCTAACGCACCTGGCATCTGTCCAAACATGTCAGCCAGCCCACCAAGAGGCTCTCGGTCAAACTTCATCTTTCCTGGCAGGAACGAGGTGTTGTCCATAAAGAAGTCATTCCTCAGCGCATCGTTTGCTGGTGGAATGAAAACACCCAAATCCTGCACAGAATAGTCACATCATTTAGATTATGGACTGCTAGACTAGCGCGACAATTATACCGAACGGTTAAGTTCTAATAAAATCGGTTCTACACCAACCTTCACTGCATCCCGACGGACTTGGCTGATGGTCTTCGGCCCGTTGTCAACATAAGCTTTGCGAGGAACCCAACTGTTATCTCGCAGCTCCACCGTGTTCTGCAGAAGGAAACGAATCCTTGCAGGCAGTTCCTTGTTGGCTGCCAAGGCTCGCATGCGAACAAAGTACTGATCCACCAAAGACTGGAAGAAGAATGCATTTGCCATCTTAAAATACAAAAACTTGTTATGGGAAAACCATTGATTATTTTATCTCTCTCATACTCACCCTTGCTTTTTCATGATCAAGTTTAGGTCCCACCGTTTTCATTATCTGACAGAGGCATTCCAAGTCTTCACCCATATCCTTAAGTTGGATTTTCTTCTTTTTTTCCAGAAGCTGAAAGCATCAAAAAAACAAAAATCAAGCCAATCTGCATCTACATTTCCAGAGTTCTGATACTTGGAGTCCAAGTATCTACGGTTGGCAAGCAAACCAAAACATGTTAACTTATTCATTAGAACTTACGGTTTTGATGCATTTGTGGAGGATTGATTCGTGGATGAGATTGAGTTTGCCAAGTTCACCAATGAATTTGATGTTGCCCAGCATCTTGATCTTTGCAATAGCACGCTGCTCCTCCTCTTCAGAGGTGAGTGGCCTGTCGTTCTTGTCAAAGACTACAGAGGGGGAAGAAGAAAAAAAAAAAAAATAAGTCAAGATAAATTCTAAACCTTCTGACCCTAAAACTTGACTTGATTCAATGTTTTAAGAGTCCAGATGTGACAAAAACCAACAGGATTTACTCACGGTCCACATTCTTGGCACGGTTCTCAAATTCATCTTGAAGCTTGCTGATCAGGAGCCTTCTGAAGGTCTGCAAAAACGGATAAGAGCTTAGTATAAAAAATAATCACACCATCATACTGAAGAATGGAGAAATTTCAATTACTTAAAGCATACTTACAGTATTTTGCTTTTGTGTTCCTTGATTTTCTGATGGGTCCTCAAAATTCGGTGCCTCCTCTGCCAAGCGATAACATAGCTGCGCATACAACTGGCTGTATTTGGGCTCTTCGAGGGCTTTGTCAACGATCTAAAAAGGTGAGGGAAACAGAACAAGTTCAAAATCTGAATTCTAGAGCTAGGCGTTTATATAAAATCAGTATTTTTCGAATTTATTATTTCGGTATCATGGTATTTTTTTTTTCAAGCCCAACTGGGTGCCAACTTAATTTTCCAATAATTTTGAGAATAATTATTGCAGTAAATGAGCTTGGAATGGCAAATATCCTGTCACGAGGAGGGAATATTTCAGAAAAACATTAATGTCTACATTAGTATTAATGAAGTAAATGAATGCAAATGCATAACTGTTGCAGTCAAAATACAGAAAACTTCATCTTGAAAATTTTGCTACTTTAATGTGTTCTGTGTTCTTCTTTATCCACTGAACATTAATTAAAAGGCAACATCCATAAATAATATTTAAACAAATAAATAGAAAAGTGTGCTATAATATAATGCTTCAAGCCCAACCAGGTAGTACTCAAGTATTAAAAATATAAACAAAGTTAAGACTTCTTAAACAACTAAACTTTCACTAAGGCAACTTGCATTTGTGTGGACTTTCAAGATGAGGTATACAAGTTCTAGCTTGGCTTTGTGGTTGGCTGAAGGGTTTTTCGACAAGGTAAAACACACCAGGGATCCGCTATTTTAATCATCTCCCTGAACAGTACTGAGCGGTACCATGTATTTGGCGATGTGAATGATGATGGCGTTTTAATGTCATTCCACTGTTCGCGTTTGTCGTAGGCAGTCCCGCTAGCAAACGCCTCTTTGACTAACATCTAAAATCGCCTTTTTTCCTGCAGGGCCAACTTTACCTGCAGACGTGGAGGACGCAGATCGTAGTTTTGTGCATTCCTTATATTCTAGGACATGCTTGTGGCTGAGGTGGTGAAGCAAATTGCTTGTGTAGCCTCCTGCGGCTGCAACTTTAGCCCCACAGCATTTGTAGAATATTGTTGTTTGATCGATGTTGGATTTTTTGAAGCAAAGTACTTGCGCACAACAGACACGGCTCCTCTTTTCGGTACAAATTCTTCCGTTTCATTGTTTACTCTTTCTGAAACTTCAGCTTCAGAACTGTCACCATGTTTGTTCCCCGCTCAATGAGATTCTTTTGCTCAACCATAGACTGCGCTCAACACAGTCTGCGCTCTCACATGCTACTTGTTTTGTGCAACTGCAAAACGGCTCCCTCTCAAACAACATCCGGCGGCCAAAATTCTGCCCCTCTGCATTCCCAATGTTTTGTAGGCTAAACACCGGTATTACGGTATATGAAAAATTCCTATCATAATAAAAATTAACTCCGGTATTCGGTATGAACCGGTATACAAAAAACAAAAACTCAAATCAGTACAGATGAAGAAAATGCTCACCAGCAAGATGGTTCCCTTTAAGACCAGTTTTGAATCGACACCTACATTGAGGAGCTCCAGGCATAGTTTGTCAAACTTTTCAGGAGTCAGTTTGTTAAGTATACTGTAAAGACAAGGCAGAGAAGCAACATGGAAAATATTTTCATTCAAAGTGGTATGTACAAATTTATCATTCAAACAATATAATGAAGTTCCACTTACAATGTCAGCAACTCGAGAAATTTTTTTTACTTACCCTCTTACTTTCCTGAAGATTGCATCATTCTGCCCTTTCTCACTGGAGGAGTTGGCATCTCGTCTAGTGCTTCGAGAAGGTACCCATCTCTCAACGCCAGGACCTGGGGTTTTCCCCAGGAACTCGCTGTAATGCAGAAAACATTGCCAAAGTCACAACACAAACCTCATTAGGTAAAAGACAGTATCCTACTACAGCCACTTCCCTCCATGGTGGTAGAGGCTTGTAGCATAGCGAGGCAAATAATCTTTTTCCCTGAGACTGTAATTAGATCCTCTCCATGTGATACCACAAGTTGCCATTTTGTCTGACATTGAAATATTTCTCCTTTGTGGTTGATCATTTCCAATGTACTATTGTGCACTTAAGAGGAAAAAGGGTCAAACCCCAAAAATTTGTTATGTCACTACACTAATTACAGATTTAATCTGATACTATTGTAGTAACATGATCTATACAGAATCAGCAGAAATGTAAGAATAAAATGACACACCTGGATTTAGTCAAACAAAATGACAAGTGCATCCCAATGGAAATAAAACCAAAGTAAGTATTATGTTTCAAGTGGCAATAGCAATTTGACCCCAAAACGCCAAATTAATCAATAAGATGCATTTCCTTGAAACTACTGTATTGAAAAATGCATTCTATTGTCATGGAAATTATGCTTATCCTTAAAAAAAAAGAGAAAAGGCCAAATTGTGTGTCAGCATCAAACAACTAAACTGGTGTCAGAACTGCACAACACAAAACACTAGGCAGAATGGCAATGCACTTTTGAAACCTCTTTTCTTTATTTCTTAAAATCAACTACAGCAGGTGATGTTATAGAATAATAAATGTGGACACAAAACATAAATTTCATAAGAGAAAAATGAGAAAGTTCACCTGTTGCAGACAGTCTTGGGATAGTGCTGGGGTGCACCCCCACCTCCTCCCCCTACACTGTGATAGGAAGAAAGAAAAACAACAATTACTATTCGATAAATGAACTGTAAGTGTAAAAATGCTGAGTGTAATACGGAAATGCTGATTACCTGAAACGAGAAGGTCCCCCTGGTGCGGCGACACTCTCCACTTTGGCGGCTTGACAAAGAATATCTGAAAAGAATCGAGTTCTGGGTGTGGGGCCGGAAAGAGCGACCTGGAGGTAGAAACAGGTATACAGGGATAAAGTTAAACAGATATATATAAAACGAACAGCCCACAGGCCATCTCATTAATAACAAATCCTGGCAGACGTTTCATTTTCCCCTTTTCTAATTTCTGGATTTGAGACAAATGATAAAAGGGCATTAACTTGGACACGTGCCGTTGACTAACCCTAAGGGGGCTAGCATACTAGCTTAGCACGAAACTGGTATAAAAACAAGTCGACGACCAGACAAAGCATTTTCCAGATCATCGACATCATCTTGTTCAGCAACACAAACTTATTTCCACGACTAACATATTCTTCGGACATGGACGTAAATGAACTAACAGGGAAGTTATTTTAGTGACCCAGTAAAAGCTCGCGTCAATCGCGAGGCGGTTCTACAGGAAACACGTTCAAAACGTCGACACCTTAATGATCGATAAAACCACTCTAATTCAAAACAATTTAACACAATCATGAACATCATCGTAGAAAGGGATTGCCAGTAAACTCGTAAATACGTTTTTAACCTCATAAGCTTCATTGCCAAGTTTTATCAGCTACCCAGACGGAAAAAGTCAGATTAAACCATATCTTCGCAAATATGTGTGTTCTTTAACTCGATCGAAGCTGTATCAATTGACAGATTTAAGATTTTTGTAGTAAATCAGATCAAGGGGGAAATACCATCAGCTGTTTTTATGAGGTCTTTGTTCAGACACCGGAAGTCCACATCACGACATCTTGTGGAGGCCGCCGGTAAGCTAACAGCTAAAAAAGCCCTTAACTCCTAACCCCCAATCCAACTTTTCCAAAACACGAACCCCACACAACACAACTATCCGATGTTTATTTAGGAGGAAAACATCGGATAAGAAAATACAGTAGTGATTCCTCGCTTCGTAAACTACAAAACCTCGACCAACTTCCTAACAAACCAGTCAGTTAGCTTGTTAGCTAGACAAGGAAAACACCGACACGTCTTACCTTTACAAAAGGACCGTCAGCGTATTTGTTGACTAGTCAGCCAAAATATAAAAAGTAAAGGTAGATTAAAAAGAAATAATTTAAAAAATCTATTTCAACACCAATTCGTTTCTTATAATACTACCAGAACCAGTACAGTTCGGATGGAGCTCCGGCGAAGACAGACTGCTGACTGTTCGTTTACGTCATGTGGACGCCGCTATTTGTACCGGGGGCCGTTCAAACGTCACCACCCCGCTAACGCTACGTGCGGTAAAGTCCTGAACATTTCGCAACGAAATCATTTCGTAATCCTTGTTGTTGGGAAGTGTGTCGGAACAGATCAACATTTACCTTCCAAGTAACGCAAATTTGGGGCTCATTATAGGTGGGAAACGAGCCAATTTGCTGCTCATCTTTGAGGATATGAAATGTTAGAACTCCAATTCTTTAGAATCAAACGGTACAACAAAATATCAAGTAAAGATGATTTTAAGCCCATTAGAGTAAATCTTAACAACTTAGTGAAAATTAGGTTGAATTTAGCCTGGGGATAGAGATATGTCGATGTATCATACTGCTTTTTGACAGCAGATTCTGGTTATCAGATGGCTGCAGGCTATTCCGCTTCGCCCTGCACAGGCAGCTCACCTCACATACATCACTAATCCTGTGCCAGTTGTGCACAGAAGGCAAAACAATCCAGCTGAGGAGCTGTAGCTTCATCTTTCCACACCTAAAAGTGTTTACTCATCTGTGGATCATGAGCGTAGAGTAAGATATTCAGACACAAAAAACTTCGGATGTACCAAAATAAGAGGGATCAAACTAAAAGAGTAATTTCATTTCATGTGCCATAATAAATTTTCTACAGATAAACTCATACATACATACACACACAATATACTGTATCATATACCTCTATCGAGCAACAGTCTGTTGTAAGTCCTCATCTTTTCATCGAGCACAGTTACCCCTGGACATCAACACAGACAGAATTTTACTGAAAAATGCAACAAGTAAGGGCCAAAAAGTCAAACATGCAACCAGCACCAGTGATGCCCATGTAGTTTTATGGACCAAGGAAAATTCAAAGTTTAATTTGCTACAATAGACACACAATAAAAGCTCTAATACAGTATTTACTGATCACCACTTCCTTTGTGCAGAGGCAAGGAATCACCACCAGAGGATTCCTAATTAGTTTTTTTGACCATCTGACCGTTCAAAATCCAATGAAAGATTTCCATAACGCCTTCAATGAATATTAATCTTTCACAGAGGATGAATGCTAATGTTTGTTGCAGCTTTTCATAAACTTTTTGAGTTCAAAGTCAGAAAGAACAGCAGATGTTTGTTCTTAGGCTGCAGCAGAAGGTGTGTTGGTAAGTGTGACGGTTAAATCAGAAATGCAGTGGATTTGGTGTATTGGTGACACTGTGATAGTGTCTGACTATAGTCTCGGCAGAATGAGTCACTTCCTGACAGTAAATGAGAACAGAGAAAGATTAAACTGGTTACGCCTCTTTTTGGCTCAGGTTACTTTGTATATCTCATCATAAAAGATAAGAGCAGGTCTAACCTTTGCTTTCATGATACTAAAAATACTCCAGATAAGAGACAAAACATGTTAAAAGGTTTTGGTCAAGTGTGTTCACAGAATTCCTGACTTCTGTCCTTTTGAGTTACTGTTGTGTGAGCCCGTGTATTTCAATTGACTTGTGACGAGGTCAAACCTGAATACCCAGACTGTCTGGCCACTTTCTGTTGATGAAGTGTTTTGTTGTATAACACACAAATGTGTTTGGTACATCCTGAACTTTGATGATCAGAATGAACGAATCTCTTGTAAATGCATCCAAACCTGTTTGGCTTGTTTTTCTTAAAAAAAACAGCAGAACATTGAAACTTTTTTAGCTCCCCATTCCCAGTATTGATGAGTGCAAGGATTGATCCTCTGTGAATAAGTTATTAATATTTCACAATTTAATGAGTTAAGCTAGGGAGAGAGCCCAGAGAGCATAATCATTTTTATGTGTAGATAACTTAAAGTTGTAGATGTTGCTTAGAGTGATCACTGAACTACCAGTTTGAGATTGATTTGCATTTTACCAAACTGTGAACGCTCTATTTAACTTTTACTGTAGATATTCACATTGAAAACAATGATTAAACAAGATATTGTCACTCAAATGTATGAAACATGGTTGTATGATAAGGCAAAGAAACTTGTCCGGTGCCAGTTCTGTTTGCTTCTTTGGCCCTGCGGGACATCAATCATTCATCAAACGCAAAATGAAGCCAGTTGTCTCACAGTAAACACAAGTTAATTAAGCCCAGCGTGCCAGTAGTCAGCAAAAGCTAGCTGCTCACTTTGGACGGTCTTGCTCTATTCGGAGCCGCTGTAAAGTTAGTGATGATATGATTTTGTTTGATGCTTCACTGATCCAATCATGTTGTTTTAACCTGGCTTGGACCTTTGATATGAAAGAGATTGATGCTCAGTTAGAATTTATATAGGTACGAAATGTATTTTGATAACTTAATTCAAATGATATGTATAAGTAAATAAGTTTAAATTATTGTGAATTAATTTTCTAAATAATAGTCACTTGTTCAGTTTTGTGGAAGCTTTCTCATCTATATCAGATCAGACCCTGTGAGACTGCTGAGCATCCATGCCTGTTCACAAGCATATTACTGAGTTTGGGTAAAACTGTGCAAACGGTGAAGATGTGGATTCAAACTTGCACATTTAGTAAAACGAAAACTTTAATGTAGGTTTAAAGACCAGTTAGTCGATGTTCTGCTTTATTATCAGAGTCACCTGTAAACTGAAATTGTCTTTTTTTAAACATTCTAATAATTATACTTTATGGAAACAGGAGCTGCTGATTTAAACTCTGAAAGTCTGAAAAAATGCATCGTATTGTACTATTATTTTTGCACCACTGTATCAATGTTTTTAAATATGTTTAATGCTAAATGTTATTTAAGGTTATTTTATTTTTATTTTCCATATTTTAAAGTTTTCTTTGTTTGTTTGTTTGTTTGTTTGTTTCTTTATTTTTTCTTTCTTTCTTTCTTTCTTTCTTTCTTTCTTTCTTTCTTTCTTTCTTTCTTTCTTTCTTTCTTTCTTTCTT
>JBBDHI010000001.1:16348280-16359659 GCA_037177115.1 Craterocephalus stercusmuscarum
CACCACCTACATGCTCATGTATTTGTGTTTGCACAGCATGGCTTTTACACAAGCTTTGATTGTACTTTAACACATAGTACACTCATCATCCTTATCTTGAGAATAAATATACTAATAATCAATAGTTCTGTTTACTTTGTGAAATGCCGAGTCCGCCACTGTAAAGCTGTCTTATCAATGTGATGCAAAGTAGAGGAAATACTCATTAGGATGCATCAGTAGCTGGCCTGTCGCACTGACATTTTCCCCCATGAAGAGAGGAAAAGGGTGTATGGCTATATCTTTCCTCTTGTTTATTCCCTCTGTGGTAGAATTTAGGAGGAGGGTCATGTTTACTTGGATCAGCCTTTGTCATTTCTACCCTCTTTGTTCATTACTCCTCATTAAAGCGCTGAAATCACTTGTGCCCTTCAGATGTGTACAAAGACTTTCTTTGTGCTTTGCCATCCTTTAGGAAAAGGCTTCCCCTCCAGAAATGTCATTGACAGCGAAATATTTTGAGCAACTAGCAGCGATATTTCTTTTCTTTTGAAAAAAAGCTGATATCATGAGAGACAATTTCTAATCTTAAGCTCTGCATATCTTCAGCTCATGTTTCTCTTGTAACCCATCACTTAAATTGGTGGGTTATGCTGTTCTATCATATCTGGTCATCTAATGTAAGAAAAAAAATGTATATCCCCCTTTAAATCTTTAAAGTCTAATTTGTTCCCTTCCCAGCAAAGTTACTTTGTTGATAAAGGGGGGCCCAACAGAAAAAGTTTGTGAATCTGTACACAGAAAATAGGCAAACTTCACACAAAAAGGCTCCAGATGACCAACCATCACACCACTGTGCACCCCACCGAGAGTAACATGTTTATATCAAGCTTTATGTTAAACCCTGGTCCAATGAAGCTGAGGATGCTCTGAGAAGGTGTTTTGAGACACATGGAGATGACTTCAATGCCATGACTCAGCGAGTGACAGATTATATCAACATCTGTGTGGAAAGCATCGTCCCAACAAGAGCAGTGAGATGCTTCCCAAATAGCAAACCCTGGATCACCAGTGACCTGAAAATCTGCTCAACGTAAAAATGAATAAATAAACAGAGCTAATGAGCTGAACATGTTCTTGAGCCCAACAGACCACACAAGAAGAAGCAGAGCAGACTTTGTTTCTTCAGTGAGCTGAAAATATTCAATGTCTGGACCAAGACGAACAGTATATCTCCTAGAAACTGAACAAACTGATCAAGAAAGCTGGTTCTGGGGTTAGCTGAAGCCACTGGAGGTGACTGTCCAGAAAGGAATGTCACAGAAGCCCCTGAAAATGTTGGAAAATTCTTCCCATCCCCTGCACAACACTGAAGAAACAACAAAGTGTCAGTGAGAGACTTGTTCAAGCTCTTTACAAAACAGAAAGATACCAAAGATCCATCCAGCCTCTGTCATGATGAATTATCTTCAAATGAACTATTATTTTTGTTAAAAAACAAAAATATCAAAACGGCTCAAATTAAGTTCTTTGGCTCAATAATACCAAGTTAGAGCTGCAGAGTCCTGCTAATGAGAACATCTTCACATGAAAAAAAAACCTGCTCTACCTTATATTTTCATGTTAGGAAAATGCAGATCGAAAATCTGAAAGCCCTCAGTCAAAATTTTGTCAAAATTGAACACTAGGGGATGCACCATGTTGTTATGCAGTTCTCCTAATATCACCTCTCTCAGCAACAGCGTAAGCAACTGCACCTACTGTACTGTACGGATCACTTGTAGTAGACCTCCAGTACAGTTTGGGGAAATTGTGTATTATTACTTAGCTCTTTTTTTGGCTCATGTTAATACAACGATTGACCTCCATAGCATAATCAGTGCATCTTACTATCTGGGTGCTAACAGAGGCTTTATGACCACACCAAAATCCATTGGTGAGCTGAAGGCAGAGGTAGCAGACTACGAGTATAACTAAAGCACTCAGGGAGTCCAGACCCCCACCAAACCATAGAGAAAACATTGCGATTGATTCTGGACATTATTTTAGAGTTAGAACCTCTAGAGGCAAAATTATTCCTTTATCCCCATAATAAAGATTCCTTAAAAAAATCCTGGAACCAGGCGGAGAAACGAATCAGTCTCAAAATGTAATCACTCATTCTTTATTCCATTTCTGGACGTCCTGAAAATTTCATTAACATCCATTCATAACTTTTTGTGTTATGTCGATAACAGACAGACAAATGAACCAATGCTGCCTCCTTAGTGGAGGTAACAAGTGATTTGATTGTGAGGAACAATACATTGAAGTGGCAATGATAGTACCTTCTTTCAGAGTAGTAGAGCAGGGGTTCAGCCATCAGAGCAAAATCAAACAGTCACCCAGAGCCAAGAATTCTCCATTGATTATGTACAGCACTGATATTCTATCCGGTCCTACAAGGGCTGCAATCCAGCAGGATTTCAATGTATTACTGCTTCAACACACCTTCATCAAATTAAATAGATGTAAGAGACAATCAAGTACTGCACAATAACTCTTTCATTTGGTTCAAATGAATTGAAGCAGGGATCCATGGAAAACCTGCTGGACTGCAGCCCTCATTACACTGAATCAAGTATCCCTGATGTACAGGAAGTCCTTGCAGACCAGGATGTGGGTTTGCATCCAGCTGAAGATACAGGTGAGTCAGTTTATTTCCTGTCCATAACTTATTCCTGAGTTTGTACTAAATTGCTATAACGCCACAGATTCTGATTTATGAATAATTTTATTTGCTAAGCCATATGTCACTGAGATGAAAAATGGTTTAAAACAATAAATCATAAATAAATAAACAAAAAAAAATTTCCAGGTAGAGGGTATGCCAACAGTGATTATGAGAGGCTTGATTTTCCTCTGCTTAACATGTCAATGGTGCAGCACGTGTAACTTTGATTATTTGTCATGTTCCAATCATTTCTGAACATTTTTGCCGAAAATGTCAGAACCCAAGGTTTCCCTGACAAGAGCAAGAATCACTGCTTTTACTGCTTTGCCTTTTTGCCATAATATGTATTCTGCTGCGACCTCTCCCAAAGTGCACTTACCAGCACTCAGCCATCTATATAATATAAACGATAACATAATTTATTATACTGGGTCTTGGTTCCTATTTCTCTGAGGTCCAGTGCTGATGCTAGTACTCATGGCAGCTGCTTTCTGCAGAGGACGGAGCCAGATATGGCCACCATGGCTGCTCAGCCAAATCAAACATTGAGCAATGTTTTGACATATTTCATAGAAAGAGTGCAAGATTTTTAAATGAATCGTGCATAAGCTGCTCCTCTATGGGACTGTATAACAGGCCATTGAGTCTATTGAGAGTATTGAGAGTCTGACACTGTCACAATTCACCAACGGTCCTTTATTGGAATACAGTGTATTAGCCACTACACATCAAGAAAACCTTAGAAGACCTGCCAATATTGAAGATGCTCTGATCCACTCGCCTACTGTACCAACAGATCAATATAAAGAGCTGACTTTTTACTGATTTTCAAATATGTACAAACCTCAACAATCAATATTGTTTATATTCCACTGTTTTGTTTTTTGTTCTCGTAGATGATTGGCTCTGTGAGAAAATCTTTATATTTTTGTAAATAAATTTAACATGCTTGGTTTCCCTGACATCAATGTCTGCATTTGAAATGATTAAGAAGACAGAAAGTCGGGTGTTAAGAGGAGTCTATATGATCCATCTTGCCATGTATGACAGCTGGATTCTTGGTAAATTTGCAAATCACAGTCAGTAGAAGATTAACTTTGCCAGCCTCTGAGCTCCAGGTAAATGTAAGCTGAAACCAGGGCTGTAGCTATGGTTTTAGAAATACTTAGGTCCGCCATCCATTGTGGCCCAGGCCCACACATCCCAAGACTCCATAATGATGGCCAAACATTAAAATGGAAGTCACACACACACAAACCACTCCCTTTCTCTTCCTCTTCTCCTTAAGTGTATCAAAAACATTTAAAGTCAACTACACCTTCCTTAGTTTGCCTATAATCTGTAATAATAAAAAACATCTCTCAATAGTCAGTACACTGAATTGTGATTGGTTCTCAGATGCTCAAGTTTTATGGTCTTCCCACACATCAAAGTGCGCACCATGGCTGTTTGTGGAGTTGAAATGTCTCCATACATGACAGTGCATCAGACTGACCGACCACTGAGGAGTGAGCGAGCGAAGCACTGATGAGGCGCTACGCTGTGTATAACTTCACATTACAATCGTCAGACAGAAGAAGTAGTTCCTGCTTTTCTTGACAGTTAAGTTTATTTCCACTGTGTTCATGTTAATGATTATTATGAGAATATGAGAAGGGACTTAGAATCTGTTCTAGTAGTAGTTGGTATGGGAGGAATCGATATTTCAGGATCAATCTGCACATCACTGTTAATTAGTCTTCTCACATAACCCTGTAGCCCATAAGCATTTACTGTAGCAGGAAAATATTGAGTTCCAGACTTCGGTGTCCTCAATGGTAGCTATATAAGTGGCCAAAACAGTAAAGTTAGAACCAGTCAAAATTCATTACTCGCAGCTACAGTAAGGTTTTACATGTGGAGACAGGTGACTACTGGGAACTCTTTGTTGCTTCACTGATCTGATTGGTCAATAGACAGATGGTCTGGTTTATCACCTTCTAGGTATTTTCTTCCGTTCTGAAATTGTTTAAATGGAGTACTTCCCAGATGGTTCTGTGTAATAAGCCATCTGGATCATAAGGCCATGATCTATCCACTGTGCACCGTAATTTTACAGCTATCAACCAGGCAATTGTTTAAATATTTTTTTAAAAGATAATGGACTGCTTGTATTTCATGTAATCACACAAATTAACACTTGGCCGAGGAGCAGGGCATGAAACAAACTTGAAATTGATATCTCCACATATTCATCTTATGAACATATATATTTTATGAATGGGCAGTGGCATTAATGAGCAATGAGTCATGGTCTGTCAGGGACTGCTCTGTTATGATACATAATTTCACCTGCAGTTGCACAGAAAAGCTGGACAAAATCAATAAAGTCCACCAAGAATTTGACAAATGTCTACGTACGTTTCATCCTTTTTAAGGCGTGAAGGATTTTTTTCTGGCTTTAATATTAGACAAGAGGCATAGTGTTCATGTGGAGATCTCTTTCTCCATGTTTCAAAGATGATTTTAAAACTAAAAAGCTAACAAATCCTGCACGGCATAAAGAAATGTTACTATTCACTCAACTATAAACCTAATTTTAGAGATATTCCTGCTACTGCCCATGTAATCATTGAGCATAAATGACAAAGACTTCAAACAGTCTTGCTGTGACAGCAGTGCAGCAAGATGCAGCCTTGCAATACATACATGAAAAGAATGGATCCCACCTATCCACAAGACATACAAGAGATTAAACAGTTCACTTTGTGTTGTGTCATTCACACTGTCAGGAAAAGCAGCTTAGAGCAGCAAGATTAGCTTCCTAAAAAGAAAACAGTTAGATTCTGTGTATTTGTATACTTTAAATGATCAATGATATTGGACCTTGCACAGAAATGAAAAAAAGTGCCAAATGAAATAAAAACCCTGCAAAGTGTAAATGAAAAGGAAGTTACTCCTGTTTAAAAAAAGAATAAGAGAAGTAAATGGATTCATTTGATTGCATTTACAACAGAAATGCAACAAAATAAGGGGTTTAATTGTTTTGGATTTTAATGCGAAAGCAAAGCACATCAAAGTGCTTCTCCTTAAAATAAAGCTGGAAAGAGACTCATCAGAATGTGAAGCATGTGAGACAAACCTGTGGCTTATAAAATCAGTGGTTGTAATAGCAACATTACTCTGGGAGAAGATGTGGAGAAGAGAATGAGGTGCAAGAAAGTAAGTACTGGTAAAGGGAATAACAGCAGGTTAAAAAATATTTAAAAAATATTTATCCAGAATTATGCATTTACCTCTTTAAATTCAATGTCATTCTGCTCTAATTCATTCAGACTAAACTGGTCAAATAATTTACGAAGAGTGTGCTTCAGTGTAATACTCTTGATAAATTACCGAGTACAGGAGTGTCAACTCTGCTTCCAGATTAGTAGATCAATTAAAGCAACAAGGCCAGATGAACAAATGAACCAATGCTCACACACACATGCTTTTCCTACACACAAGCTTGAATCTATAAAAGAACAATGTGAACCCTTCATGTATTCTTCAGATCACGGAAACATAAAGTATATATCTTTATAGCAATTTAATCCTGATATGGTGAAATAGTCATGGAGAAAAATGTAACACGGTTGAGTATACAAAAAAAACTGGCAAAATCAATAGAATAGCAAGTTTCTTTTAGATTCATTTAGATTGTTTTGAGTTTTTTTTGTTGTTGTAATAAATTGATTGTAATAATTGTGATTTTAATTATGAACAACTCTGATGTGACTACTCTGCCTTTGTTGGAAGACCTTGTCTCAGCCATGGCTCTCACGTGTAGTTCAACTATTTATTCTTTTACCTCTGCAGAGTCCTTTTAACTTGCAGAAACAATTGCTTCTGCTTTCTGCCAAAGCGGGCAGATAAAGAATATTTTATTTTCTGTACTTCAGTGATGAGTGTCATCATTTTATTATATATTGTAACTGCACTTCTTAACTCTTGCTTTTATTGTCATATCTAAGAAATTGCGTTAAAAACTGTTTTATATGCAAATGATTAATTCACCGTGAGTTTCATTGTCAAAAATGGGATGTAGAAATCTCATCTTGTGTGTGCATATAGCGACTTCTAAACAAGAATTAAACATACGTTGCTAACCTTGGGAAAAAACAATGTTTTGGTGCATGTACACACTTCCAGTCATTACACACAGTTTTATGGATTTGGGGCCTGGGCTTTGATTTTCTTTCAAAAAGAACATAATCTCATCACGTTTCCACTGCAACCAAACATCAGGTACTGTTGCTCAAATCAAGACATGCACTTTAATAAGACTGCATGGTGCACGACTCCTCAACACTAAACAGAATAACAGCATCAATAAATCGATACTTTTCTCGCAGATCCTTGATATACCTGTCCATTTCTGACCCCAATGATGTAAGATAAGAATCGCTGCACCTTTTAGATCAAATTTACATTCATTTGTTTTTATGCTGAGATAACATCCAAGTCCTGTGTAATTCCACATTTTATGGAGGCTGCGTAAATGAAGTTTCTCCTTGTTAAATTTGTCCACCCTTTGTTTCCAGATCAGGCAGTGCCCTTATTTGTTGTTTGCCCTTGTCTTTACAGGAGAGCCTGCAAAAGAGACCCATGAGGTTTCTTTTATCTCAGCTGTTTGGTTTTCTTCCACCCCTCACTTCTCCATATAGCTTCCAAGTTAGAAATTAATGGTTTATCAGGAAAACCTTCACAAAAGATTTAGTTTATCATAAATTGTTCATGTGTTTAGTATGTGAAAAAAGACGAATGGCTGCCAGCTGCTGCAGAAACACTGTCTTCTCATACTGGACTTTTGAGACAGAGGCAAGAAATCAATAAATCAGATGGTGCAGTGATTGTTTAGGGAGGGATCTCAGCTTTGTCAGTCCTTGATTATTCACTGTTGACAACCATTTTTCTACAGTGCTCTGCTCACAATTGGCATGTCAGTGATAGAAAACTACATACTGTTTTTGTAGGAAAGGAAAGCTGAGATGTGGTGAAATGAAAAAAT
This sequence comes from Craterocephalus stercusmuscarum, assembly GCA_037177115.1. Classification (NCBI taxonomy): domain Eukaryota; kingdom Metazoa; phylum Chordata; class Actinopteri; order Atheriniformes; family Atherinidae; genus Craterocephalus; species Craterocephalus stercusmuscarum. Next base: position 16,356,002 of record JBBDHI010000001.1, read on the forward strand.
GAAACATAATAAAATAGAATAAACCTTTTGGGGGACAAAAATTCTGCAACAGCTGTTTTTCTTGTCATGTCATTGCCTGCAACAAATAAAATGTACATAGTGAGTGGAGTAGGACCAAATATTAGACATTTAAATGTAAGTTGACATTTAATGAAAATAATGTTCATAAACATTAGTCATACTAATTTCTGTCACCTCAAACATCAGTCCAAATGCATGAATGACCTCACAGGTTCAATCATGAGGTCATGGAGACAACTTGTCTCAGACTGCCTTCTTCAGCAAAGCCAGGCGGTTGAATGTGCTGCACCTTTCACAGCTCCTGCCTTTGTGGAGCAAACAACCAAAGCCAACGTGACGTGGGAAAAATCCAGATTACCAGGCAAAATTTTGAGGTTTAGGTAGATTTGCAGAGAGAGAGAATTGCAGAGATTTTCAAAAACCAAAGTACAAACCAGAAATATTAAAGCAGAAAAACACAAGCAAACTGGTAACCAGGTGCTGTTTAATGAGCAATATGAATTACAATAGAGTAGTGTACAGTCAGGGAGGCTTAAAGGGAAAACTCAAACTGGCACCACTCAGCTTGTTAACTGCCCTTATCACTCCTGGAGCTAAAGTGAAATTAAGATCTCTTTTTATTGACCATTTACATTGATGCTACACAGCTCAAATTTCAGGCACCGCCGCAATCACCAGCGAACTGAAACGAGCCCTAATGCTGCAGAAACTAAAAGTAAATCATCTGTGAAATGGAACACTTTTGATCACATAAACACACAAGTCAAAATAAGCACATGATATTGGTGGTATAGACTCATTGTCAGGATATAATTTCACTTTGTTCCTATTTGTGTCATTCATAAAAACACACATATCTTCAAACTGTTGTCTTCACAGAAAATAAAGCTAAAGGTTTTTTGCTGTTTACTACCGCGGGCAATACAAGAACAAGCTTTATATGGGTTATCATCTATAATTTAATAAATAAAAAATAAACCCAACTTAATGTGTCGACGATCCCCTGACTAATAACCCAGTCTTTATAGCCACAGTGAGTCCACAGCAAACCTGAGGCTGCTGATTTAAAAGAGCTGCCAAGGCAAGCACTCCATAAAAAGTAGAAGCATTTATTTGTGTTCTGTTTCCAGTCTGTAATCTCAGCAGAGCAGCTCTTTCGTTTTGCACATCACTATGGAAAAAAAGCTCTGTTCTCACATTATCATGGGTCATGATTGTATAGGTTGAACATTAATTCCAGCAAGAACATAATGAGATATATAATTAGCTCCAAAACTTGGTACTTTCTTACTATGACTGAAACAGCCGAGTGCTTATCACCACTGAGCAGATGCCCCACAATGGCTTGTGTCAGGGGAGTTTTTGCAAGAGCTGTTTGCACCTCAGACCAGGCAGACGAAAAAGCAGCTGGCTTGCTATTGATGACAGTGACACACCCCCATACCACACCCATACCAGGCGGTCAAAAGTCTGAATCCCCATTATGCTGTTCTCAGGTGAAAAATCTTTTAGAAAGCTAACAAACACAAAGAGGGAAAAATAAAGTTTGTTTCCAACTTAGTATTTATACCATATCTTCTAACATACTTTCTTATTAATGAAGTAATAAAATAAACAGGCCGGTTTGGGCAAAATGTTTTTTTATATATATATATTTCAATTAAAGACAGCTTTTTATGCTTATTCACAAAGTTTGAATTTTATGTCAGGGGGTGTAGAACACAGTTCTATACCATAATGTTAAAAACATAAACAGGCTATGTTTCTGTAAATTTCTAAAGCAGCTTTTGTCCCTCTTCCCAAAACACTCAACCAGCCTACATGATAAACTTTTTTCTGATCGGTCAAAAATAGCAGGATAGAAGAACTAACTCCCACCCTGCATCTCTGTCATGTGCAGCCATTTTAGAGCCATTGCTTTTTTCATATCATATTCCCCAAGGTCCATTCTCAGGAATCTTGGCATTTCTTTCCATTTTTATGCAATTGACTGCCAAATCTATATGTCATCAAGATGAAAGGATAGGCTACCTGGTTAATTAAACCTCTGCCTTGAGGATATTAAAGTTTGAAGAGCCAGGACTGAGATAATTGTGTTTAGACCTAAGCGCTCAGGTGAGACCCCTCCTACAGCGCTCGGTCCCCTAACAAGACCACAGGTATAAATCTTGGTTTTAAAATGGACACAGATTTTAAATTAGACAATCAAATTAACGTGACAGTAAAGTTGAGCTTTTACTTTCAAAGGTTAAACCTCTTCTTTCAGGGCAACAGTCAGAGACAGTAATTCATGCCTTCATATCATTGTGGGTGGATAACTGTAACTTTGTATTGTGGAGCGAGTCAATCCTTACTTGCGTGTCTTCAGGTAGTCTAGAAAGCTGCTGCACGACTTTTAATAGGAACCAGAAAACAAGAACACATCCCCCCCGCTCTAACCTCACTCCACTGCTCATGCACTTTAAAGTTAATTTTAAAATCCTTGTGTTTGCTTTGAAAGTGTTATTCCCCCACCTTACTTAGCTGAGCTTCTCCACCGCTAAACTCCTTCACAGCCGCTCAGGTCAGCTGACCAACTCCTCCTGGTCGTCCCCAAGGCTAAAACAAAGCTCACAGGGGACAGGGCATTCTCTGAAAGTGCACCTAAACTGTGGAAGGATTTACCATGTACCACCTTAAAACAAATTTTTACTCAGTGGCCTTCAACCCACATGAGACTTGATCTCATTTGTTTCATTTACTTTAATTAATTTCATTCTATTTTACAACTTGAATTATATTTCGTTCATCTCTTTTGTTTTGAGTTGTTTTATAATTTGATGTTATATTTTTACTTGAACTTTTGTACAGCACTTTGTTCAGCTGCAGTTGCTGTTAAGGGCTTCATAAATAAACCGAACTGAACAACTGGGTAAGCATTATGCAATCTGTTTCATTTTGGTGCCATAAAGTAAAACCCGAAACCTCGGCTGCCTCAGGGAGTTAAAGAGCAATATTTTACTTTGGACAAAATGAACCATTTAGTTTGGATTTTTGTTTTTTTACATGCAAATAATTGTACCTAAGAAACTGAAAGGAAATGATCAATCCATAATATTGTGAAATAACCTCTTTAATATCTCTAAAAGCAGCCAGTGTTCAGCCTTCTTAGAGATACAGATGTAAACTGTTGTGACAAAATATTTCTGGAGTCATGATGTGCTAAATGTTTTTCTCATCCCTTTACAATTCACCCGAAACAGCCCAGTGCACATACAAAACCAACTCTTTTATCTTTTGAGAGAATATGTAATAGCTTCATTTCTGCACAGAATTACAACCTAAAAAAGAATTAGGTCTATTTTTATGCAAAGCATTTGCATTCAAGAGGCATTTCTGAATATTTGATGGCTTATACTTTCACCAGGAAGCAGATCAGACAGGCAGGGGATGTTGGTGCAGAGCTTAAGGCATCTGCTTCTGCTCAATGTGATCAAAATCTTCATGATTCATGTGCTTACAGTATTGTTGGTGTAATGCATATGGACACCAGTAACAAACAGAAAAATGTTCAATTATTTCTTAACAAATAAATAAATAAATTCAATAAACATCTATCTATCTATCTATCTATCTATCTATCTATCTATCTATCTAT
>JBBDHI010000001.1:16452091-16463448 GCA_037177115.1 Craterocephalus stercusmuscarum
ACATATACATCACAGTATTTCAGACAGCACCCCTATCCCACTCCACTGGGTTCAACCAAAATATTCATCAGTCTTTTTATGCTTGCATACAGCCTTCTATCTTAATATAAGATTGTATAACATTTTCTGAAAAAAGCATTACCTACATATCTGATCTAAAACTAGTAAAACAATTGTTTTTCTTCACAGACATCCTGTCAGCCTCTTACTATTTTCCTTTATAGATTTCACAGACTTGGTTTTCCTTTTCTGTCAAAGTATTGTTCTGCTGTCCTTATTGAACAAATGGCTCATTATAAGCTGTAAAGTTGTACAATACTGTGCTGGTGCTTAAAATAATTATTTTTATTCTTCAGAACCTGTGCCCCACTTCTAAGAAAGATGTACTTTCACAGTGTCCAGCGACCAAACAGCACCGATTAAGAACAAAGGTTATCTCAGGTCATGTTTCCTGGACAATGCTACATTTTCACTCACTTTAAGTCCAATCTGTATGTAACCATTTGTAAAGAATTGTGTTTTGTTTTATTTGTTTAAGACACTTAACATTTACCAATAAATCGTTCAAAAATAAAACAGGCACCTAACTCACGAGATGAATCAATGTGGTGTCCACACATGGCAGATCACATCGTGAAGAAGCAGTTTTCAGTGGTATCTTTTGGCCCTTTGCTGTTATCAGCCAATCTGCTCCTTTTCTTTTGTTGCACATTCAAAAATGTCAAAGACAGTTTGATTAAAAAAATAGTGTTTCTGCCCCAAGTTGATTCCCAAAACTAGCTGTAGAAGCTGAAAACTTTCCATATTTTACTATCTCCCCCAAAAATTGAGGAGAAAATAAGTGGTTTACCCACGCAGTCCACAGCAAATGAACATCAACTAAAACGACTGAGTAAAGAATTTAAATAAAATAAAAGGACTGAGAAAGAGATGCATCTGGACCTAACTTGATCAATCTATCGTTCAGGGTGGCTGTCAAAGAGTCAGAGAAAAGATGCAGAAACATCCAAATAAGAGCTTTAAAATTTCCTTCAACAAGCCTGGGGAAATTTTCTTCAATATCACTGGAAGAAATGACAAAGAGTGCTTATTCCCAGAGGAGTTCAGATTGTGTTTGTCATCATACCAAATACTGACTCAAAGCTTGTTAGATCTGTGTAGTCTGTTATTACATTTTATACGATGTCCACACATTTGAGTAAATCCCAGCTCCTGTTTCTTTGCAGCACAGAAAGAAATAAGGAATGGCTTGGGCTTACATAAGCTACTCATCCCCATATTTCAATGTATTGATATATGTGTTTATTGATCCAATGCAGAGGTTCTGATGCTGCTTGGGTGCCTCTGGTGTAAGCACAAAAACAAAGCTCCAACTTTAATTTATTACTCTGACATTTGTGCTGGTTGTCAGGGAAACTATTTGTGTCCATCTCAATGATCAAATTGGATTTACTCTAATGATTCGTCATGAGTCAGGATTTTTTATTTTCTACTCTTGCTTTTGTAAAATATGAATTTTCACACAAATGAAACTTTTTAAAAAATATATATACATTGTTTGTCATTTACTTGGCATCCCAGTCTGCAAAGATGGACTCTTAGTTTGAGAATGGATGCAAACAGCATCTTTTCAACATACATTAAGTCCTTTTATTCAGAAATATTAGAGGACAATCCATAAATGTTTTCTCTGTTTCTGTTGGGAGCAAAGCCTTTTGCTTTTCTTCCAGTTTGTATTCCAATAACCGGAACGCATGTCTGAAAAAAAAGAACCTTGATGGATACAAGCTGAAAGAAAACAATGAATGTAAATTCTCTTGTTACAATTTTCCATCATTGGGGACCTTTTGAGTCTGGCTTGAAGCAGCATCTGGGTTCCCACACCAACTGGTCCCAGATGACTGGTTTCCATAACAACACTCCTTTTCTACTCCAGTACTGGGAGGTTTGCACTTGAGAGTGATGAGTGCTCTCCACCTTGCTCATATTGATCAAGAAGAAATTCCTTATTTGAGTAGATCTTTTTGTTTCTTTTCCAGTTGAGGAGGAGACGTCCTGCATTTCTTTAGGTTTATTTAGTGGAGCCGCAATCCAAGACCAAACCTAATTTAGAACAAGATACCACAGGCTGATTGATCTTATTTCCCAATCTAGTTCATGTTTTATTTTAAACCATAACGGAAAAAACAAAACAAACACAGAAATCATATTAAATGCTGTTTTTTTATCATTCATAGTCTGTTGGACATTTGCAGAACAGAGCGGATGGGACCTCATAAGTATTTAAATCCCTTGATGCCTGGTGTTGCAAATTTGCAATTAACCTTCCGGTCTGTGTTTATTTTATTTATTTTTAGCAATCCGGTTTATTTCATCAATGCATTTGCTTTTATTCACTCTTACTTATAGTATTTATTTACTTTTTATCTTTTGTCATTAATCTATTTTATGTTTCATTGTAGTTTATTTTATTCCTTTTTTTTACTGTATCTATTTTGTTTTTCTTTAATAGTAAATAAACTCAGGCATTTAGGAGTTAAATATGTTGGGGAAACCACCAAAGAAAGGCTTTCTGAATGTAAACAAAGAACATTTCATTGGGATATCTGTGCAGATGAAAAGATAAATGGGAAATTCAACTGTAGTGCTCCCCGCACGACAGGTTTTGTAGTGATTTATCTTTTGAAACCTAAAGTTTTCCATTTCCCAAAAAATACAAAAAAGAGGAATTTGGAATTTCTTTTAAAAGAAAAGCTTAAAGCTGAGATGGTAGGCTGCTCAGTCGGGTTTTTGGGTGTTTAATGGGGCCAGTGTGGGATTTTTTCATTTCAAAGCTTGGACATGTGATGATACATCTTTGAAGTTATTTGCAGAGACATCAGGAAGCATGAAGCCAGCCTGCTTTCTAAGTGCAGCTCAGTGGGTTTGATTTTCATGTGCAGGAACATGAAACTCACCCCAGGAGAGGATTGCATTTTGGGTTACACGGAGAGAGAGCTTTGAAAGAAATGCATTTTGAATTTTTACCAACAGCAAGACTCCATCTCCTTCAATAACCATAAGTATTTTAAAAAGCTTTTTCTTTTAACCACAGAGAATTATACATGATTTTTTTGTAATTTTTTTGAGGATCAGATTCATTTGAAGAAATTCACAGACACCAGGACACCAAATTGTAATATCTGGCATGGTGCACCTGAAATGGACACGAACAAAAACAACAAGAATGGTCCAGCTCATCTTTTTGCCGTACATTTGGCAGCTCACTTTCTGTTGTGCTGTTTGGGGAGGAGTTCTTCTACCCAGTCAAAAGGAATAAACTTATTATCTCGGAGAGGTGTGGTTATCAGAAACTGTGGTAGAGCACCACCTTCAGAGACACACTGATGCAGGTTTATACAAGAACAATCAAACTATGGTTACCTGGCTGTATAATATAACTGTGGTCTTGGTGAGTTATCACCGAACATCCTGATGATGATGATGTAAAGCTGAGCACTGCGCAAAAACAAAGATGTTCAAGACATTCTGCAACTTCCATTTTTCTTTGCTGGAGATCTTCATAGATGTAATAATTGAAGTCACACAGACGATCTTGCTGTCACTTGAATGTTGATTTTTTTCAGATGCTGTAATGGTTAAAAAAATATATATCCAAGTAAAGCAACAGTTTCAAAATGCTTTTCCTAAATACTGTCGGTTCACACAAGGTCCAAGACTACTTTTAATTACATTTCTGATCAGGTCATATTTACAAAAGGCAGAATAAATTATGAATAACAGCAGTCTTCATATGCGACAAACAGAAGAACAGAACTTGGGAGTTTGCACAGGGAGCTTGGGAGCATTATCTGTTTGTCGAAAGATTTTGATTTTATTACATTCGTTTAAGAGACAGAATCTTGGGATTTTATTTCACATTTAGAATATGAGGGAAAAGGGGGGTAAATGTATTGGTGGGTAAATGTGTGTGTGTTGGTGTGTGGGGGGGGTGCTTGTGTAACTGAGTGAGAGGAAGATTGCAGGAAAGCTTTTTTATAACGTAATGTGTGAAGGCTTATATGCAGTAAATCCGTTTTTATTATGTAAAGCACTTTGCATTGCCAAAACGCATGAGAAGTGCTTTATAAATAAATAAAGTTTGGTATTCCAGTCTTGATTTTTCACATTTTTGGTCAGATGAAGATGCTTACAATTACCTACAATTACAGCTCTCAAAACTCTAAAGCTGCAACTGCTTCAAATGGGAAAAGATTAATTTGGTGAAAAAGCATGCTATATTACTGTAAAATGGTATACCATTTTACTCAAGCTGGTCTGGTTTGACTGGATGAATAACCGGAATAGTAAGCCATGAATGGAGAATGATATTTTGTATCAATGCAGTTCAGTTATGTTGAAATGAACATAATTTTTAATGGTTTATCAATCCTTATTTGAATAACAAAATAGTTGAGACCTAAAATTAGCTGAGACCCAATTTGTTAGGCACACTCTTTACCAACTGACTGATATAAATCAGATCGTTTTTTTCTCAAAAAAAGAAAAAGAAAGTGCCTTCTTAATGAACCACAAATTAGCCCCTACTTGCAGTTAGTCCACCCAAGAGCAGCTGAGCTCCATGATTATAAGGAAAGAATAAGAAACTGCACATGTGTTCATTAAACTCAGTAATAAAGGAAAGAGGCCCCTGGCATTCCAGACATGCATTGTAGATCTGACCCCAACTGCAGCTGAAAAGCTTCCAACCCTCTTTTCTGAAAATGGAGTGTTTTTGTACAACTGAGCTCTGCTGTGAACTCCTGTCAGCTGGGTTTAAACGTTAATTAGCATGCATGCTACTCCTCCACTGGAACACTTCTTTAACATATGACACTAATGCTGAACTTCAATGATGCAATCACAAGAATCAGGATTTCTGTTTCTGTTGCCTGAGTGAAGAAAACTTTTTTTTCATAAACATGATATTTGAGTTTTTATCAACAAAGTGGGCCTTTTGGCTACATTTACTGGTATAAGCCAAATGGCACACCACAGTAGTCCTTATTTGTCAAACTGATAAAATGCTTGTTTACGCTTTTCAATAGCAATGTTTTCATTTCTTCGTGAAGCAATTTAAATGGATCATTCATTTCTCCCAGTTGACATGGTTGACCCAGGAATGTGATGAAGAACTATATCACAGACATTTGGTAGGCATTATTTCCACAGTGTCTCTGTCTTAAAGAAATTTCCATCCAGACATTGCCAGTTTCTCTCATATTATCTAAATGGATTTTTTTTTCAATATTTATGTATCATATCTCTGGTGCATATACTTAATTGCAGTTTTTATAATAACTCCCAAAAATATTTAATGTACATGCAAATAAAACTTTGCACCTTTTGCAGACTCTAAATAAACACCTTGTCCTTTAACCTGAGTTTGCTGTTTTAATCTCCTCTGAACATGCACCCGTGTTCAAGGAGTAATGGTGTGGCCCACAAAAGTTCTGAAACACAATCCATATCCATTGTATGTGAAACCAAACTTTCCTATTAGATAATAAGGAGGAGGGAGAGTTGCAGCAATTGTTCTGCAGAAAAGATCTTGTGATTTTTGCCCTAGAGCAGAATCCATTCACTTTTATAGAGAGGAAAACACTTCATTGAAATTCAGAAAGACCCAGACATCTTCAACTCTTTCTGTAACTGATACATATAGCACACCCATAATCATCCTCTGTAATGCACGATAAAAGAATATCCTATCTGTTGAGGAAAATGTGCATAATATCTTGACATAAAATACATGAATCTATCCTTTCCCAGCCTGTGGGTGTGTTTTTCTTAAGAAACATATGAAGCTGCTGAACATGGGACAAATTCATCTAAACAGTGAATTGAATTTAATTGAATTCATAAGTGTCACAAAAACGAAGCCAGGCAAAAAGAGTTTGACAAGGAGGAAGTATAAACAGATCTGCCACAAACTGTAAACTGCAATAATCCCCCCCGACGTGAGATGTGGAACTAAGTTTTGTGGCTCTGTTTTCAAGTAGGACCTAATTGAGGGACAGTTTTCCACTGAAACTTGAAGATGTGTTTTAGTTTATAAATCTGTCTTGCTCTCTTGTAACCTATATGAATTCAAGCTGTTGAGACAACTATCACCTAATTTTGTCACTGAAATAGATTTCAGTGAAAATATTATGTAAAATGTAACTACTTTTCTCAAAATAGTTTCAAAAATAAAATATAACCATGTTGAAAAATTAACAATGATGCATCTGGTTTCTTTATAAGGTTCCTAACTCTGTCAAAGGTATGACATTTTAACCTGTTTTTGTCCCTAACAGACGGCCCCTGAAACGAAAAGGTAAATAAAAAGGTTAAAAGACACAATAAAAGAAGAATTAAATGACATAAAATCTTCTCAGAAATGTTAAGAGTTCAGTTTCTGCATTAGTTGATCTTCGGTTGAGCCTTTACTGTTATTTCTGTACTTTGATCAGATTTTAGATTCTAGTCAAACACAGTTCAGGATTCACAATGTTGGCCTCTTCACTGTGAATTAACCTGGCTGTTAGATGGGCGCAGCTCTTCCTGAAGTCAATAATAATGTATCAGATTTTTTTTTTACATTTAGGTCCAGAAAATCACTTTCGCAACACTGAACAAATGTATATAAATCACCACAATGACTCTCTTATGTCCCATGAAGGAATGTTAACAGGGCAGTGTCATCAGCGAATTTGAAAAGATGACTTCCTTTATAGCCTCCCTACAGCTGTCTGTGTACAAAATAAAAAGTAACTGAGAAAGTATACAGTCGCAAGGGTATCCACTATCCATGTTACTGCCAGTGGACAAAAACATGCTGGATTCATGCAGTTAAAAAAAAGAGGATTCATAATAAAAACTGATTTGAGAGTTTAAAATCAGAGGCAAGTCGCTGGATTAAAGAAAGAGGCTGCATCTTGTTAAAAGCTGAAGAAAAATCAGCAAATATAAGTGTAGCATGGGACACGGATGTTTCAGGTCCAACATAAAAAATCCACATTTTTACCCGCCTGGTGACCAAACTGTAAAGGATTTCATTTAAAGAAACAATCTCATTGCAAGTGATCTTTTCAAAGTTTTTTTTTATGACAAGAAACATTAGGGAACATGCCGTAATACATACAGTTCTCTTTTTTCACCTAGCTTTAGGAACTCTAGAGGATGTTTTCCACAGAGTTGGTATCTGTCCCAGAGAAACACATAACTAAGAGAGAGAACAAATAACAGATTCAATCTGAATTACTTTGAATTATTCCCACCTCGGCTATGCTGTTTGTTATTTCTAAGGTTGGGTAAACAAAGAGCAGCATATTGCCCTTTACTTTTGTCCCTGCACTAGTTGTGACTTAGCAGGTTACTGGGGGGTAATGAACCACTTGCATGACAGATTTGGGCTACATCTACTCCTACAGGAGGTGACAGGCATTGAGTGGCTCAAAAAGAAACTGTACAGTATCCCACAGGCGAGGTCCTGGGGTCACCACCCAGCCTTACAGGATTAACACACCTGCCACCATCACAATGGGGTCTAATGAGCACACACTGGTCTGCTAGCAGCAGGCCAAGTGCTCTCTGAGTGGCTTTCACCTCAACACTAGTACTGAGGTCCCAACTCTCAAGTCAGTACCTTCATTAGTGACTTAGTGGCAGATCCCTCTCTGAGACCTAACAAAGGCTGCCACAAACACAAAGTGACACATTCCAGGGATTAGGGAACGCTGGCAGGCCTGTGCCATTAAAAGTTAATTTATTTCCTTGAATGCAAGGAATGTGCGTTACCAGAATGAAATAAAACATTTCAGTGTAATTCATTTGACAAGGTGATTTCTTTTCCATTTTTGCTTTAACGTAGTTTGAAGCTGTGTTGACATTTCACCGTATCAGACGGTCATTTCTGTGCCTAAGATATGTGGCAGTCTGACAAGCGGAACATCTTGACAGAAAATCTGTGGAAATGTGTGTTTGGGTTGCAAATCTTAACTTCTACACTGATTTAATTTTCTGTTATGACCACCAGATGGAAATGAGCAGGCTTATGGCGGACACATCACAGTGACACAGGGCCAACTCTAGTATCTATTAGAGCTGGGTGATAGAGCCATAAATATTATACCTTAGCATTTTTTGGCAGTAATAGTGATACACAATATAGGTACTGTATACCTCAGTATTTCTTGTTGTCAGGTGTTTTTGAGCACTTCAGGCCAAACACATCAGTTCAGACACTGGTTTGCTGTGGAAAAAATACAATAAAGGAATTACACATTCATATTTAAATAAAACAAATACTTTTTTCGTTTACAGGTGTGCTTGCATGAGAAATTATGATAAAGTAGGAGTGCATGTTCAGCTCACAGCTGTAGTTAGCTCCTCTACTCTGCTACAGCACAAACAGACAATTTTTGATCTGTTATGATCTTATCAGATTCCATTTGTTTTTTACAATAATTCAGACTGGTTTATTATTGGCCCTTTGGTGGACTGGTGACCTGCCCAGGTTGGACCCTGCCTGACACCTGGTAGTGTCTGGTATGGATAGATGGATTTATTGTTGTTCTTCATTTATTTATCTATTCATCTTGAATACATTCAACTGAAAATCTTATCAAAAGGAAAACCAGAGCTGAGACAAGCTACACTACATCAAGTAATAGAAAAGCTATACTGATAAAGTGAGAATGGTTTTAGTGAAATGAACCAGCTTAAAAATAACTCAGCTTGCATGTTATTCCCAAATATTAGATTGTAATTAAGTTATAGGAATGTGTGTTAATACACCACCTGCTAACATGAAAGTCCCTACTGTAGACAGTATTGTTCAGGAATGGCATATCCGCTTTCAAATGCATTGATGCTTGGGTAACTAAGAGCTCTTATTGGACTACTTGAGTGTCATAATGATTTAGTGGCTGTGCATAGACCTTTTGGCCTGCTGCTCATGTCCCATCATCAGAAATCCTCTTCCCTACCCATGAAAAGCCTGTGTGGCAGTTTGCTCGCTTCAACTTCCCCACTGTTTGGCCCTCATGACCCTCAGCAGGTAGTCAGTGGGTGGTGCTGCCTCAGTGACTTTAACTTCATGTAATATGACCCGTGCACCCACCAATGACCTCAGAACAAAGACCATGACATTGTTTTTCTTCCGGTTGGACATTATCTGTTTTCATGCACAAGACTGTGACTCATGCATGTTTATGTTCCAGGAATCAGTCATAAAAGAGCATCTGCATGAAAACAGTAGCAGAAAGACTCAAGGCTCTAGTTGCACAGCACAAAGGAAAATACTACAACTTATAATGGACATTCCTCCATCCTTTGTCTCTTTAATTAGGCCAGTTCAGTAAAAATGCTTTGAAGGGGGACATTTCAGATTCCTGAATTTAATCTCTAACAGCTCCAGAGCTCCGGGGACACACAGTCAAAACCCCAAAGAGACACAGCAGAGACTTGGCCCCTGAAACAAAAGGAAATAGATGTGTGCCCCACATCCTCTGAGAATACTACAAGGTGCAAACACACCCTCGCGTGTGAGATAACAGGTTTTGTCTATCAGGTCAGAACAATTTATGGATTCAGTGCAACAAAGTGGTCGATGAAAAGAAAGGTGAACACAGAGAAAAATGCTGATTGTCAAGAGTCAGGAAGGCTGCCATTCACACAGCATGTAATACATGTAATACATCCTTCCTTGTTTGACACCGATGTTGCCCTAAATTCAGAGAATAAAGACACTTACATTAGCTTGTGTTATTATCTTCTTGAATTTCATTTACGAGGAACATATTCCATGGATGACATTTGGGAAAAGTGAAGATCGTTTCTTGTTTTCTGTCCTGAAGAGATGTTTGGCTCAAGGCTGATTTTGCTGGAAAGTTTAACTTATTTAATGTATGGTAATGAAGCAGCTGTAGTGGAAAGTTAAAGCTTGTGCTATTCTTGACCAAATGAAGTGGTGGTTTAGTTTGTTTTGATAGTTTGTGTCATGCCTCATTTTTGTAACCTGTTGCGTTTTGCAATAATTGGAAAAACATGAAGAACTACAGCTGTGACTTTGTTTCTATCAGCACCTGATGTCCCATCAAAACCCAAGAATATTCAGTTCAAACAGTACATCAAACATCAAATACTGTTTGAATGTTAGTATATATGGAATAACTTTTTAGTATCAGTGTGTGTGGCAGAGCAATCCTCTTAGTCAACACGTTCCCACTCCCAACACAACTGTCTCTTTTTCCTATAAGGTTGTGAGCAATTGTCTCCCACAAAGTCAGAAGTAGGAAGCATTGGGCTGTCAATTAACTCTTACTCAAGGCGTCAAAACATGATGAAAAATGCTTACCTGTTTAGTCAGCATGTACAGTAACACTAAGAGACACTGACACATAATCAGACTGTTGGCACATTGGGAGTGAGAATGTGATGTCTTAGCAGCAGATTCTACTGGTTAGAAAAAGACTGATTAAAAATGGTTAATTTCTTTTCTATTGAGTTAGATCACATGCAGTTGATTCTAAGTCTAATAAAAATGTTATTAGTTTGTAGAGGGGCAGATAAACGCTTCAGTCCTTAAAAGACACGTTCACCTCAGTGATATCAGGTCTCTGAACACTGTTACTATCCATCTGCCACATATCTAGGAAAGCGTTTGATTAAAAATCTTACCCTCTCATCTCAGTTGCCTCCATATGTTCAGAACCACCAGGATGATTAACAGTGAACTGTTTTGTTTCTCAGATTTCCCACAGTATTTTCTGCATTGTCTGCAGGCTGAAAGGAATCCCTGAAGTCCCCAGTCAGGTCTGAAAAATCTGTGATTTTTGTTGAATCAGTTTGCAAAGCTGCACGCTAAAGACCATCCATCCATCCATCCATTTTCTACCGCTTATCCGGGGTCGGGCCGCGGGGGCAGCAGCCTCAGCATGGAAGCCCAGACTTCCCTCTCCCCGGCCACATCCGCCAGCTCTTCCGGGGGGATCCCGAGGCACGCCCAGGCCGAGAGATATAATCCCTCCAGCGTGTCCTGGGCCTACCCAGCGGTCTCCTCCCGGTTGGACATGCCCGAAACACCTCCCCAGGGAGGCATCCAGGGGGCATCCTGACCAGATGCCCGGGCCACCTCATCTGGCTACTCTCGATGCGGAGGAACAGGGTCTGTACTCCGAGTTCCTCCCGAATGACCGAGCTCCTCACCCTTTCTCTAAAGGAGAGCCTGGCCACCCTGCGGAGAAAACTCATTTTGGCCGCTTGTACTCGCGATCTCGTTCTTTCGGTCACTACCCAGAGCTCGTGACCATAGGTGAGGGTAGGAACGTAGA
>JBBDHI010000001.1:16538805-16550205 GCA_037177115.1 Craterocephalus stercusmuscarum
GTGAGGAATCTTATACGATGTGTTAGCAAACAAGGTTTTGCATAGATTATATGTAGATGAATCAAATCTGTTTTTTTATATATAAAAACAAACAGATATTAATTCCATACTATGTACCCCAAAAAAGTAAAACACTTTCAAATAACCTAAAAAAAGACACATTTTGTCACACATTGTGTGATCTGGATTAATAGTCTACAATGAATAGTCCATCCTCTAAAAAAATCAACAGAAATGGCCTGTTCTTGTATTGCAAATCTGTATGATTTTAAATTGAACTTGAAATCTGCAGGACTGCAGTAAACATGGCTGGGCGTCTGCAGTGGAATACAGTGGGGAGGAGAGTTTCTATGGTGACACAATATTCAATTTGCTGTCCTTTACATGGTAGAGTCCCTTTTTATATTGCTTCAGAACGACTCTTAAACTTGAAATGGTTTTGTTCCTCACCTTCTGTATGCTCACTGCAGCATATTTGATGTTAAACAGCTGCAGTCTGCAGCATCACTGTATTTCCCAGATCCCTCGTTGTGACAGTCTTGTGAAAAGTAATTAAATGTAAAAGCAGAAAAAAAGATGAACCTTTTCAAATAACTGATCAGAATAAAACCTTTGGGCTTAATTAGTAAACCAAAACTCACACATTTGCAACATCTAAACTTCTTTTATGGACCCGTATTCACTCAGAACTCCATTAGATTTGATTATCTTTCTGTTTGGATTAAAGGAACTCATTTGCTGAATCATTCCCCAGTTTGATGGCCACACTACTCAGGTTACCATGGTAATCCAACGTGGTCGAAAGGAGAGGCTCTGAAAGTTAAAACAGAGCTATATCACTAAATTAAGTTTTCATCAAGAGCACAAGGCTATGGCCGATTGGTTGTTAGAATAATATATAAATATGAAATATGATGTCAGTGTTTTACTGAAACTACCATGCATGTGCAAAATGGTGAAGATTCCAACAACGTCACATATTTTTCCATGTTTTCCTTTGTAAAATGAAATATGCACATTGTGCACTCATGAAACGGTCTCAAATGTGGCATTGCGTTTCTAAATTATTCTGAAAAGTATGAAAGACTGAGTGGTGGTTCTATTTTCATACCAGAAAACCAAGCTTGTGCCCAGTAATTTTCTCTATTTACCTAAAATGCATATGAATTCACATGAGGTTCTCCAAGTCAGTGTCTGTAGTCCCATGGCAGGTCAATGTTAGAAGAAACATGGTCAATTACATAGACACAACAGACTAGCTATAATTATTAAGATAAATAAGCATTTCTTCATTTAAAAAAATAAAGACAAGTAAGCCAGTCATGCAATAATCATATGCAATAAACAAATATAACAATAATGAATAAAACACAAGACTCAGCAAAAAGATGTCAACAAAAGATAAATGTGTGTGCAAGTTTGGTTTTCCACCTTTTGACTGGAGAAAGTTTTTATTGATGAGATTTTCCTGACTTTTGTCGGTGGGCTGCTCATTTAATATTTGCAACTTTAGATTTGATGCAAAAAAAGAAAAAAACATTTTGTAAAAATTACTATTCCAGAACAATGGTTCCTAACCTGAGGTCAGGATTCCCTAAAGAGCACAGGGGGTCCCCAATCCTTTGATCATTCAGAGCCAATGTGATTAATGTTGATACAGTGTCCCTGTGAGTCGTATGTTGGTAATATAACTGGCTTCATGGAAGGACAGGGCTTAGCCTGGGGAAAGGTATTTATGGTGAGAATATCAGTTTTGAAATAGTTTAGCCAGTATGGTTTCTGCATGAGGTAGGGCACTGGGTCCATGGCTTTTTTAAATTAAGGGATCTTCAAGGAAAATAGTTAGGATCCACTGCCTTAGAGCAGTGTCGTGCATGTGAAAACAAATCAACGTCATAGATGTAGTTCTTTCAGAACGAGCTCTAAAGCAGGGTTATAAACGATTCCTCTGTTACGAAGATAAAATACCTAACAGCCGAACTAGTGAGTATCTATGCTACATGATATATTGATCAAATGTAAATAGGATGGTTTATTTTAGATGTATCAAATGAAGTGGGTGTAAGCTAGTGGTTCTTCCGGTTTTTCCACTTTGGAGAGGTTCATAAAAACAAACACTTTCTTCATATTTCAAATCTATTGTAAAGTCAAACTCAGTAACTAAATCATCTGCGGTGAGAAAAAGTAAATATGTTGGTTAATTTAAAATATTCTCACCAAACGTTTAGTGAATTACTCTTTTGCACAATGGCTTGACATTAATAACAACCAATGGGAAGAGGAGAAACAACCTTCGTGTTGAACCAGACATGGCAGATTTTTCACTGATTATGGCTGTAAAGTGCGTTTTTTATATAACATGGAATACTTTTTTATGGGGTTGGAAGTAACATCTGGTTAGAATACTTCCTATAAATGTAACTGTAACTGTAACTTTATTTATAATGCACTTTAAAACAACAAGAGTTGACACAAAGTGCTGACCATGTATAAACATGATGATAATCTATAAACAACTAATGATCTGTT
Source organism: Craterocephalus stercusmuscarum (assembly GCA_037177115.1). Classification (NCBI taxonomy): domain Eukaryota; kingdom Metazoa; phylum Chordata; class Actinopteri; order Atheriniformes; family Atherinidae; genus Craterocephalus; species Craterocephalus stercusmuscarum. Next base: position 16,541,335 of record JBBDHI010000001.1, read on the forward strand.
AAAGGCACTTAATACTGGAACGAAAAGATGTCAACAAAAGATAAAATGTGTGTGTGTCTGAGGAACACCTGGAGGGTTGACGTTGTGTATGTGTCAGCATTCCTGGTGACCTGGAAGAAGTGGAAGTGAAATGACTCGACCCGGATATGTTGAAGTAAATGGATGGACTTTGTTGCAGCCGTGGGCCAGTATATCAATACTGTATTTATCAATAAATACAGTATTGGAGAACAGAGGAGAGTAAAATAATGGGTTCCATCACGTGAACAAAACTGTGTCCGTCTCTTACGCTTCACCAAACATGATTTTATTAGGCTATGTAAAAAAATAAAAAATAAAAACTTGTTGCAAAATTTAAAATGTAAATATAAGAGAACAAAACTTTCATAGTACAGCAGCTAATTTTGTGAAAATATGATGATGGTATCAAAAACCGCTTTTTGACTTTATTTTGTTGTTCCAGAACCAGGAAAGTTGCGCAGACACCAAGACAGAGCTCCGAACAGACTTAACCCTGCCCTCGTTTCTGTGTTTTCTGCACATCATTTTTAACAATTACATGTGGCTAATGCATAAATAAATGTTTTAGTGTTCAAACAACCTTGTGGTTATGCAATACATTTCTGTGAGATCAGGTTGTAGCCCAGATAGCTGACAGCAGGGTTGTTGCAGCTATGGCCTGATTAGAGCTGGTGATAATGTAGTTTAGTTAGCTGTAGTAGATTGTGTTTAAAACTTGAGGCCCAGGGTTACATCAGTGTCACCCACCAAAAGCGGCATCACCAGAAGATTATCAGCAGAATGCTGGTTTGTTTAGCAAATCCCAAAAACACAAACCCCCCCTTCTTAAAACTGCCAGATTCAGTTTAAATTTTAAATTGAAACAGAGAATTAGGACACCTCTAATTGATTTAATCAAACATGACAAAAAAAGAACCATTTGTCAGATAAATTACACATCATCCACCTGTGAGTACATGAACACATGAGCATGCAGATGCGTAAGAAATTATAGAGCGCTAATTGAGAAATGTTTGTGTCGATGGAATTATGATCTCACAAAATCCTCTTAAATGCTACAGATCCCTATTTTTATACACGGGAAAAGTTTGCATACGTGATTGTTACCTGCAAATCTCTTTATCTCATTGTAAAGGTCCTGCCAGAGGGACACAGACATTAAAGACAGATTGTTGCATAACGAAGGTTTAAAATGTGATTATGGCCAGATGTGCACACAGATTGTATCTGGGGAACAGGATTTGTGATATCAAGCAGATGCATGTTTTTGTAACAGTTTTATGTCCTGTAAGCTCACAAACACTGGCGCTGTCATCACATTTCTACAATTCAGGAACAGAAAATTATCGGATCTAAATTATGACACAAAACAGTCAGATCTCTGGTTTTAGGACAGGTGTTTCTGTGAAGGTGTGCTGCTCATCTCAATAGATTTTCACACAGTTTCAAAATTCTTAAAATGCGCATCAAATGCAGGAGAAGCAGTGATCTCAGGGGATGGCAAAGATAATTCTCGTCAGATTTTTCTGTTCTGAGTCTTTAGCCCAAATCAATAAAAAAAAGAAAACACACACACACACACACTTACAAGTTCTTAAAGCTCTAATAGACACTCATCTCCAGTTTCAGCCTTGCCAAGCGTACCTTTCTGAGGGTGTTTTTCTTAACTGCTCTCTGAACTGCTGTTGTCCTATAAAAAGGCCAGACAGGACTATGGCCTTAGTGGTGCTGAGAGGCTTATTTGATATGAATACAGTGGTATATAAAGGCAGATACAGGAGTGTAATTACATATAATGGCTGGAAATGCTCCTGTTCAAGACATCTTGGTGTATGATGTCTGATTATGGGTGATCATTTTCTGCTTTTTAGTGAAAAAGCACAGCATCCAGGTCCTGAGCTCGGCTGATGATAGTGGATCAGAACAATGGGCTATTGAAATGCATTGTCACTATCCCAGCTTAAATGTCAGAGGATAAGGCTGAAAAGATACCCTGTGCTCAATTTCTAGTAGCATCCTCAACCAAAACTTAGCCCAACCGGTGAACTGAATTTACCCCCAAGAACAAAACTGATGCATCCATGGCATACACACACTCTGTAACTGTAGATGTGAGTTTTCCAAGCTAGAATGAATTTATTCTCACTACTTAGATCCTCTTATTGACCTTTAATTCTGTTTCAAAGTAGAGCTGCAAGCATTTCATGACTGAATGAAGTTTATGACTCAATAGAGAGACTGTGACAGTGTACACAACCTGGTTTCACATGATGTATGCAGTTGAGTTTTACCATGATTATCAGGATGCATGATGTGAAATGAACCGTTGTAGGTTATTTAGGAGGAGTAGATGTGTGCTATGTTGTATTTCTTAGTTTGTACAGTGGAGCCAATATATCAGTATAACTTCAAGTCATACTTTTACAGTACATGCAGTAGTCCTCCATTCATTCACAAAAATGAGACCACGGTCATGCTTCATCCAAAAGGACGGTACATAAAAAACAAAATGAAAAACACACACATACCTGAACACACTGAAATAATTTCTATGCAGTGGTCCAGTGTTAGAATTTGGCCTCACAGTTTTTTACAATCTACACAACATGAAACATCTTCTACAGAAGAAAAAGATGTGGGAAAAAACATTAAAAAGGACTCTGAACACTGCAAGCATCCATCTTGCATCATGGAAAGATATGCCTCAGATGTGTGCAAGTTTCAAAACAAAATAGTGACAGTATGACTCAGTTATATCAAATATACTTTTAAAAAAGGCATAAGGCATCGTTCACGCGCCACCAAGCAGATTGATTCTGAGCTGCCAGACCTCCTTCGAAATGAAGACAGACAAGAGGGCAAACAACAAAAACACAGCGAAAGAAAAGGCCACACGTTTTTAAACATACTGTATGAAAAAAGCGGAGCAGCATACAGTACTCAAAGAAGAGAGACAGGACCCAGGCAACTTGCTTTTAAGAGGAAGGTTCACACTACAGTTGTATTATATAAGAAGAACTGATCAATTTCACTAGATGTGAAGAGGAAAGGAGGTTCAGCTTCAGCACAGGTAACACTGACATATCATTTCCAAAGGATTGGCTGAAATTCTGTCTGTTGATTTCGGCCATGATGAGTTTGGCAACATAAACTAATTTAGTCATTTTCTCTGCTTAGCTTTCTGAATGACCAGTCTTGATAAAATTTGCCATGAGTGTGATAAGATACTTGTTGCACGGCTGCTCTGCTCCCTCGGATCTGGAGCCGATCCCAGCAGCCGTCAAGACAGAGGCAGGATTTTACCTCTGCATGAATGAGGAGCAATGCATAAAAGAAAAACTCCTTTGCCCTCTGTATGACAGCTTTTTCATATTGTTGTTTGTGATTTTATTGAAAGATCATATTTTGTACCAAAAAGGAATAAAAACAAAAAATACTTTCATTTTGTTTTAGTGAAAGTCATGTCTTGCATATGAATGGAGAGTTCATGGTTTGTTGTAATGCTTTCTTTTGAGAATTAGTCCATAGACGGAATTCCCCTTTAAGGACCGAAGACATAAATCACTAGCCTGGGGTGGGTTGCTGTTCCATCCCAGACACTCACACTCACTGCTATGGGCTATTTAGCATCATAAGTTTCCCTAATAGGCATGTTTCTGGACTTCAGGAGGAAGCTCGAATAACCATGCATTCACAGGGGGAACGTACGTACTAACTTCACACAGAACTGGGAAACATCTTGCTGTTAGTTGACCACCACACCGCTGCGAAGCCTGACAACTTCTGCTATAGTGTAAAGTATAAAACCATCACTGGAAATGTAAATATGCAATAAATGCTTGCAAGTTTATTCTGTTACATAGAAAGTACAGCTGAACAGATTTCAATGAGTTTAGTCAGATTTCATGATTCTTCGTAAGTTAATTTTGTGAGGTTATTTTAAGTGTAATACCCTCTGGTATATTGCTCATAAGCCAATCTGTGCCTCTCAGTTGGCCATCTGTTTGACATAAGACGTTCAAGAGTCACATAAATAAATGAAAACTGACTTGATCATGCAGAGGCAAATGCAGATGCAACCATGAAGCAGATGATTCACAGACTTTACACTTATTGGTCTGTTTTCCACAACAAAATGAAAATGACTTGAAAGGGTTAGAAAAAGGTTCATGGTTAGAGATGAGATATTTATTAAAGTGTAAATGGACTGGACTCCTTTTCTGGTCACATGTTGTCCACTCAGAGCACTTTCAGTTACACACAATTTCATGCAGCACTCGTATTTTGAGAACTGCTTTCTCCTATCGCTTCCATTCATACCCTGATATACACACTGGGATCCAACATGGGTTCGGTGTTTAAGGACATTTTAGCGCACATAGTCAGGGAAAGCCTGGAATCAATCCATCAACTTTCCCAAAATGACCGCCATGGTCATGGTTGTCATTTTCACTCATTACGTGTTGTTAATTTTTCAAACAATGAAACTCTCATTATCTGCGACTGCCTGCATGAACATGCTTCAAATGGGAATATTTTAGGGGTACAGTCAGATGCTGACTGTCTGACCCCTCAAACTTTGGTCATTGTTAGAGGATTGGCCGCTGAAGTGTTTGGCTGAGACAGGATACTGACATATGAGTAACAAGCAGAAAGTTATCTATGGGAGTTAGGTCAGCATCAACGGAACATGTCAAAGAAACAGAAACGGTGAGATACTGCTTTCAATAAATAACTGAGCAATGAGGAGTAACTAGAGAGTAATCAGTCAAATACAAAATGATTGGAGCCGTTTGTGAAAGTCACATTACTGAAACACTAATTTTACAGTCAAATTTACCAATATATGTACTCCTCATACAAGCCTCGCAAATAATTTGTTCAGACGCGTGCTGTAGTCACTGTTGTTTTTCTCGGTGAGATTTCATCGTTAGCTGCTTTCTCTGTTCTCGTCACAAGTCTATTTAGAAATTGGAATAATAATAATAATTTGAATAAGAAAGGGTTGATGTGCCACACCCTCATTCATTGTTTACTTTCACTTGTGCATTCCCTCATTTTTCGGGCTGAAAACAACTTACTAATGTACTATTGAACTATTATTCTCTCACACTGGAGTGGATTTGCTGTTGTGTATATAAATGTCACATTTGAGTTATTTGTTCTCAGAGGAGAAATAAAATAACAAGATGTCACTGAAACAGTGGTAGGGGAGAAGGTTTGCTGCAAAAGCTGCATGATCCTTTTCAACATCCCCCCAAAAGAGGAAAATGTTAACACCTCTGAAAGACCATCACTAGACTATCTGATCTGTTTTCCTTTTATACTCAGCATTACAATTTACAGCTTATTGTTTAAATCATGGAAGAATATATAAAATCATAAATATAGATTATTTACTGTGAGTAGTTGCAGTGGATATAACACACCACACATCTGGTTAAAAAAAAAGGTCCAAAAGAAGAAGAGCCGAGGTATGTTCCAATTAGCTGCTGCAACTGAAAGCATCTCCAGAATGTGGTTTGATTTATTTTAGTTCAGTTTTTAATTTCAGCGCAGACAGAAACATGTCATTTTTACGTCGAAAAAAAAAATGCTTTAACTTTTTTAACAAGTAAACTGCATGTATGTGGAATGCAATTAAAGTGACAATCTTTTACTTTTTTAATCAAAGTTGATTTCAGTTTTTGACATTTGGAGTTTCTATACCACAGTCATGATTTGCCGAATTTCTTAAGAGCTTTTTTTTTTTTTTTCATCTAACATGAGTACAGCTGTTGTATCCAATGCATAATAGATGTCTGGTGAAGATACAAAAGCAAAGAATTTAACATAATCTCCCTTTGTATATCACATACACAGCAATTATGCTTCAAATTATTTCAGTGTTAAAATATCCCACCCAGCTTCTCCTCATATTTCACATTTATGCACCGACTGCAGAGGCTAGATTTGAGCAGGTTCATAGTTTTGTATTTTCTTGCTGGATTTCTTTTTTCTGTTTTCAGACAGACAGCAAAAATTCTAAGGATTTTTATTTTGTCCCGGACCGGCGTGTTTGTGCTTTCTGATTGGATTTTTAAAATGTAATTGTCATTGCTTGAATGGCACTCAGAATAGAAGGGATGCCAGAAGATTTGTTCAAGGATCTCCATTAGAATCTATTCATTTCTACATGCTGATGATAAAGTGTGTGCAGGTGGTGGGAGATGTAAAGTGCTGAACATATTTGTAGTAATGCACGGAAGAGGCAAGACATATACGATCTTTATATCTATTAATCAATATGTTTTTTTTATTACTTACCTTTTTTTCATAAGATTTAACAGGTTACTCCAAAAAGAGAAAACTAAACTGTGCTGTATAGCACAGACTAATTTATCTTTTTTCAAATGTATTTATATATTTCCCATTTTTCATTTATTCATATTTGTTCAAATATTTCAGATTTTCATAGAGTTTTTATTTTTATGTTTGGCTTGTCTGATTTGATAACATACCAGGTCATATGTGATTCATTTTACTCCGTTTTTATCTCACTATATTTTAGCCTAAAGATGCTTATCTTATGACACTTTGGAGCAGATTATAGTGCCAGAGAAGTATCAGTATGATTATGTGAAAGAGGAACAAATCACACAAAAATCTCTTTGCAGAGATTAGGCAACATAATCTTGTTTGTGCCTGGAGGATGCTTTGGGTGGGGCTGTTTATTCCATTTAGATGATCACTGACTGAAACACAATAATCATCTACACATCCTCCAGCATGCTGAAGTATTAATAGGAATCTAAAACAAGCCTTTTAGAGCAGCATAAAATGTATCAGGAGTCAATCATCAATGATAACAATAATCATCATTATCTTCATTTTCATCATCTTCATCAATCAAAGCAAACTTAGGAACTACATATAATACATTTTCACAAATTCCAGTCAAAATGCATCTTTCATTTTTATTTTCCATGAACTCTAAACATGGCAAGACAGTGCAAATGCTCGTAATTTAGAGTAAAAATATTTATAATGATCGACTGAGCGTTCAGGTTTTTAAGACCACCCTTAATGTTGTTAGTGCGTTTGTTTGGGAGGAGACTGTGCTTTACATGCATGCTATCAGCTCTAGTCAAACCAGCTTATTTGGATACTTGTATAAAATGTTTTGGATGTACTAAGGGTAGAGCAGGAGCTTGACGCAGACCAACACATCTGACTATCAGAGTTAGTCAGATGTGATTTTGTTGCATTTCTTGGCATGAGGGTGACGGGTTGTTTACCAGTTCTTCTGTGAGGCTCTGCTATGATTTTGCACAGGTGTTCTCATCTGTATTAGAGTCAGAAAAACATTATTCTCTGTCACTGACAGGAAGTCATCTGAACTATATTTCCTCCTGTATTTGAAAGCAGCAGCAGTTTGTTTGCAATTAGGTAACCGTTAATGTTTTCATAGATGTACTGAAGAGTTTATAAACTGGGTCAAATACACTGAAATTCCAGTTGCTTATTCTCATTTGTATCATAAGGATGAGGAGTTTCTGCTGCAAGCAGAAGTAAATGTTTACATTCACTCTGTCGGCCTGGAGTGACTGCTCTGTTGGGAGAATTGTACTTGACTGTTTAAAAAGATGATTTGCGTTAAAGTGAAAAAATAATGACATTATATTTTTAGACTCATCTTGTCCCACCTTTTCTACTTTTTCATCAACTCTGAGAGCTTCTGTAATTTCAGTGCAATTTCAGGCTCTGATTGCTCTGTTGCTTGAAAGCTAATCATTGGTGCCGTAAGACTTGTTTTCTGTTCATCATTTTATGCATTAAAAGAAAAGTCATTTAATTTAGGAAAAAAGAAATGAAAAAGTTATGAGGGGTCAGTAAACACACTGCACACTAGAAAGATGGTAAGATAAAAAGATGCCTCTGCTGGACTGCGAGGGAAAAACACTCCTTGTTTTAATCATCCAATGCAAACCAGCTTTATTTGTAAATCACTAGACATAAAACTATGGTAGGACCAAAGTTATGTATAGATTAAATATATATATAGAGTACAACAAATACTAAAATAACATGAGTATTTAGGAGTAATAGAAGTCAAGCTTTATTCTTCATTCTTTTTTTTTTTTTGCTGGGGTTTACATGAAAAATATATTTTTTACAAAGTCTCTCTAAAATCTAAGGGATTATTTAGATAAAATGTGTGTTATCAAACACAATTGTGTCGACTGAGCACTTTCACATTCCTCCGTCAGAGAATCACAAAGTAATTACAGACATTCCTGCTGATCAGAAAACATAACTGAGGCTTGTTATCTGGCCTGGCTTCATCACACATGATATTGTCCTGTACTGAGGTATTTTGCAATTAAATACTGTATATTGTGTTTGTGTGGATCAGGTCTTCATTCCACTGTAAATCTGTAGTCATACCCTGCAGAAATCCCATCATGCAATAGTGGAAATGTGTTTTAAGGGTAGAACAAGTCTCTGGTAAATGAATGTGAGCCAGTATAGTGTCCTCTAACGTGAATAAAATAGCTCGTTTATGGGATTCTGTGTAGGTTTTAGTTTTTATTGATTATTTGTTTCAAACACAGACCAGAAAATTGGACGCACAAACAAATGGAATGTCAAATAAAAAGTACTTTTGGGTGTGTGTGTGTAGAAACTATGTGGGGCTTGTTGCCTGGCTTAGCATCAGGAGGCATGTTATTGTCTTGAAGATGCTTTGAAATTTTCTTGTGAAACAAGCCCTCCAAAATATAACATATAAAATAAAGACTGCTCTAAATCACCACTACAAAAGTAAATATTAGTAATTAATATTTTCATTATCAGTTTTCAGTATTGATT
>JBBDHI010000001.1:16625763-16637171 GCA_037177115.1 Craterocephalus stercusmuscarum
TATGTTTTTTTGTGTGTGTTTTTAAAAGGTTTTGTGATAAGATCAAATTTTAAATTTGTATTAGATCAGATTGGGCACACAGTGAGAGTTGAACGAGTTCAAATAAAAACATAAATCCAGCTGTTTGGTGGTCAGCAGTAAAGAAGTAACATGGGAATCATCTTTCTTTTAACTGATATAAACATATCAAAGTCGATACATGCTCAAGGAATTTTAAAAAATGCACGGACAAAATGAAAACAAAGCAAAATGACATCTTGGTATATTTTATTAGCAGAATTGCCATGTTGCTTGCTGTATAGTCATTATCTGAGCCTCTGGCATGAAGCTCCCCGATACTTTTCATCACCAGGACATCATGAGATACCACTTGCCACTTCAGGGAATGATATATTCACAGATGTACTTCTTGAGGCTGCGGCACACCTCATCATACCACTTTCCTTGTGAAGCCACTGACAGAGCAACACAGCTCTCCCTCTTTGTCCCTGTGGGCTGCTTCATGGAGCGATCCCAGTTAAAAAAGCTCACTGGCAGGCTGTTTACATCAACATACTGGCCTTCTTTCACTATGTCTGCCACACCAATCCAAAAATCCCTGGCTCCAGGGGAACTCCTTTTTGCGTAGTCTCTCAGCTCATTGTTTTCCAGCATGTCTCGTGGCGTTGCAAGAGTTCCTCCCTGAGCAATGCAGTCTTCATTTGCCTCATGGTAATGTTTAGGTTCATCAATCGTTAGATAACACTTCCTGTGAGCTTTGATGCCTCGGAGACACACTGAAAAGATAAAGTGTTAATTTCCATGCTGAAATGTTTTTTTTTTTTTTTTTGTGGTAACAAAAAGCCTTTTATAATTGTATCACTACGGCCCTAGTTGCAGTTTCAGCCTAATACCTGATTCAGTGTATTAAATGAGTGCTGCTGCCCTCCACTGGTGACTGTACACACCCAAACAATTTAACATTTGTTGATAATGGTTCTAGTAATCTCCCTGGATGCTCCCTAGTCTTGCACCTGATAGCAGTAAATATCACTGAAAATAAATATTATCTGTCAGTAAATATTACTGACTGCTGTATTACTGACATACCATGTTCAGAGGATGCATTGTCTTGATCATTGTAACAAGCATACTAAAGTTTGCAGCTAGAAATTTGCAGTTATGTCTTCTTCATCTGTTTGGTGAGGGTATTACCTGTCTGCAATGCCTGCATCTCTTTCAGTAAGGTCACCTCCTGCCACAACTTCTCAAGCTGGGACTTCACATCATCATCCTCTACGGCTGCACCTCAACAAAGGGGTGAGAAAAACAGGTCAGACATGCATCGACACGCAGCACATTCTCCTCAAACAGTTTAGGATTTGTACAGCCTACCTCCTGCCTGCCGAGGTGAGGCGGCTTTCCTCGCACTAGATAGTCGGCTGCAGCAGAGGAAGGAGAAGCTGAGAAGGAGGAAGACGGGCAGTGCCAAACGAGCCATGTCTGAGGCCAGCGGACGCTGCAGTCCAGGACCCTGCAACACACCTTGTGCTGCTGTGAGAGGAAGCAAAAACACTGCGGGCTGCTCATATATACTAGCCTTCTGTATGCCTGTGTGGGTTCTCTCCCAGCATTGGCTCCAAGTCTGTTTGTTTTTGTCCAAACATCAGGAGGAGGTGAGGGTGGCAAAAGGGTGGAGGCAAATACAGATTTCCTTGTGTCTAGTTTATTTTTAGATAAATATTTGCTTGGAACAAGGTGCACTAAGCAGTGTTGCCCCTCATTTCACAAACTAACTGGAAATGTATTGGCTGCTGCACTTGTATGGCGTTCTTCATCTCATCCCCATCACACGTCAGATTTGAACATCTTAAATCACTCATAGAAACTGAATTTCCACTTGGTGTCCTCACAGAAAAAAAGTGTGAACACCAACACCTCTTCACCACCCAGTAGGTAATCTCAAATTAATGGTTTAATTCATCATGTTGGTGTATGAAAAGAAGCAAGTATTGCTGACCTGTTAACATAGTTATGTTATGTCATCCTCATAGCATAACTATTACCTACTGTATCAACATAATTATCTTTTCTTCACGCACAGTTGTATAATCTTTAAAAATAAAGCTGCTATTAGACCCAAGGAATTCCAGCTCTCAGGATTGGTCCAGGCAAGGTTATTTATCGAGTGAGATGTTGTATACAGACGGGAGGAGGGGGGGGGAGCTGAATAAGAAACAAAGCCGTACCCCTTTCAAAACCAGTTCATGTACATTTTCCTAGTTATGAGTCCAACTCTTATTCACTTGTTTTTTTGTCAATATGAGATGAAAAGCTAGAAAAGGACCCAACAATAGGCAATCTATGTCACTCAGACTAATTCAGCGACTCTTATTGCAGCACGGATTATCTTCTGAACATGTTATTTCCCAGCAAATACAGAAAAAAGTGATGCACTACAATTTTTGTACAGGATTGCACAGTACCTTCCTGTTCAGTCAAGACTCATTGCATTGTATTAGGTCCAAATTCCACTTAGAAAAAAAACTGTTTTTAGCACATTCTTGTAGGCGGTTTCAGTGCAAGCTCTGTGAGCGCTGCTCCGTTTAAGTTTAAAGGTAGTGATGTATCGCAGAGCTAGTACCCAGACACAGACAGCCAATACATAATTGATATTGAGGACACAACATGCATACTGTACATATTTAAAAAAAATGCAGCTTAGCTAAGGTTGTGCATAGACAGGAAGCCTAGAAGCATCACGGTGAAGGTTTGTAGTTCACCAAAGTGTCACCTCAGTTATACAAATTGTTTCTCCGTTACACAAAAACATTTAAACCTATATTAGTATAATTTGAAATTACACACTTACTCTGGCACAACATAAACAGTTTAATAATGCCCCCATTTTAAAATACGATACACCACAATACATGCTAGCCAAGAGGAGGTCTCATACTGTCAACTGTGATTTAAACCTTGTTTAAGTCATTTATAAATGTGCCAGGTTGGTTTTGCTTCAGAGCGGAAATTACAGCTGCAAAGTTCACATTTAAAGAAAAAGAAACATCAAAAGACAACCACTGTAATTTGCTGATAAATTTATTCAAGTAAACTGAGCGGTGCTCAAAGAAAGTACACAACAAAAACTGGGACAAAAAATATACACCCACAGGTAAACCGTAGTTTGAAAGGAAATTTGTGCATATACTACACTGTTAAACTGCTCCGCACACATTTTGCTTTTTTCTTTTACAGGGAAATATGAATGCACACACTGAAAATCACACACTCTCTCTCATGCATAAAAACAGACCTGACACTGAAGGCATCAAAACTGGCATGTATGTCTGAAGAGTGTAAAAGTCTTCATCCTAATTTCCATATCAGGAAATAAATAACGTTACTTGAACTGTCAACACCGTCTCTACACATTATCCCTCACCTTCAAAGCCTAACGAGTTTATTCAGATAGTTTTGTTGATGCAAAGTTGATATAGTTATATTTATTTACTTTTAAACAGCAGTGTTATAAAGCACTGACATCTAATATTCATTCAATAAACTTGGTAAAATACTGGTTGAAAATTAATACAGTATATGCCATTAGTCTGGTCATTCGGATAAGACAGCTGGCAGACAGATTCTCACTCCTCCATTAATGAAAACACAGAATTTCTTATATCTGTTTCAGTCTTCTTGTACACAGCAGCTCACTGTAAAAATACTGTATCTTAAAAGTCTTATGGCACTTTGGTTGAGAGGCCCCAGCAGCGTAAACAACTCTGGATAGACAACCAAAGCAGAAACCCCTCAGAAATTCAACTGCAGTCTATATGACTAACAAAATTCAAGAACATCACCCTTTCTCTTGCATTTCGATGAGATTTCAACCAAATTTGTACTGAGAGTTAATGTAACTGTGGTTTTCTTGTATTCAGTTGAAATTATGCTTAAGTGGTGTTGAATAGTCCTCCAGTGCAAACACAATCCTTTTCTTACCCATTACAATTAGACAGGGAACAATTAGTTTAATAATTTGTCAGTCATCTTTAACATTTCTCTCTAAAATATTTTGGTTTAATTTATACTTTGCATACCAACAGTATTTGAATAATTTAATACTCATTTGAAGCTGAGAAGGCACTGGTGATCCCATAATCTCTTGTGGGTAGAGGGGTAAGAAAAATATGGTGTTCAGACATTTCACAATGGTCTTCCCTAACTCTCTTCCTCTGGTTAGCACTTCACTATAAGAGCAGAAAGACATCCACTCTCGGTAAGAAGTATTAAGACACAGAAAGGGCTAATTTTTTCAAACTTATTTTAGTAGTTTGCGTTTAGTTTTCACCGTCGTTGCAGCAGAAAGGTGAGAATTAAAGCCGACTTTACTGTCTACGTATACAACTTGCTTTACTAAATCTATTTATGAGCGCTTATAAAGTAATCATAGCAGGTTAGCAGATGCCGCTAACGCACACAAACCTATTCACACTACATCAAAACATGGCAAAGACTTGTAACACTGGCCTCAGAATGGCACTTGCTTTTGCTGCCTGGGCAACAAACGGGCTGTTATTCTTTATTTCCCCTTTGTCTGACCAATCAGGTAACAGATAACAACAGATAACAAACAACAGACACAAACATTTTTTCGTACATACATACATTTATGCATACACAGCACATGCCGACATACATACACACTCGTGCGGTTGTGTTCCTCTGGGGTGAATCTGTGCAGTCTCTAGATGTGTTGCTGTGGGGTTCGTAGGCTCTAATGGATGAAAGGCATTCGCTCCTTGCTGTCATTATCTCCCTCAGGCTCCTCTTCTTCCTCTCCTGCTTCACTGGTCTCCGTGCTGTCGTTGGCCATCTAGTGGTTCAATAGATTTTAGCAATCACTTAATTACTCACATATAAAAAGATGAGTAAGCAAATCCAGACTGACATTAAGTGGTATCATAAACATGTTACTTAGTCTCAGATACTGGGTAGCTGTTTTTAGGGTTAAATCTTGAAATCCACTGTTATGAATATGAGGAAATTCCCTTTCCTGACCCGACATTCCCTGAATATTTGGTGCAAATGTCAACTTAAACTTTACTTTAAAATGAAAATGTTCACCTGTATGGTATTGGTAGCTTTCTTTCAAATGCTTTCTGGAGATATAGTAAGATCAGAAAATTCCTTAGGGTACAACTATAGATTGTATTAATGTCCAAAAAACCAATAGGTTTTTATCTTAATTTTGTATATTTTACTAAACTGGTCATTTCTGTGAATTTCAGCCATTTTCTGCTTCTTTCCTCTCATTACTTTCTATACAGTATATCCCTACGTCCATTAATATGATATTTTTTGCAATGAAAAAAAGAATTTCTTTTTGTCGTCTGTATTTATGTAATCTGTCCTATAGTTGTAATAAATTAAAAGGGGACTCGTTTTTTTAGATGTTACTTTTATACTTTATATGATAAAATACAGTAGGTGACTAAATTGTTTATTCATGAGTTGTGTTTAGTTTGGCATTGTAAGCATGAAGTCTTGTGTCCCATTAAACTGAAACAGTATTCTTTGCTTTAGTATATTAGAAGATGACATATTACCAGTTGGCATTGGTAAATACATTTAACTTCAGAGAATCTCAATGTTCAAAAAATCTTGCATGACTGAACTGTTCTCTTTACCAGTGGGGTGGGAGATTTCTCAACGTCCAAAATGAGTTTTCCTACATTGCCTCTGTCATGAATTCTCTGCATTGCTTCTTTAACCTGAAAGTAAAACACAATGACAATTCCCTTTTAGCAACATCTTAATATTAACATGCCAGAAAAAAAAAGTATGACTATTTTTTATCAACATATAAAATAAATAACACACAATTCACCTGTTTTATTGAATTATTTAGTTACACCATTTGGAGTTTTTGAGAAAATGTGATTTAATTTATGTGAGTGTAGCTCATTTAAACCAACCATGAGCCAGAACACCTAAAAACTAGGATATTAATCGGCTTTGTGCTGCTTCAACATTAATGTTTATCCAGTACTGTCTTATGTTGCACATCGTGCTTTAGCCAGGGACTTTTCTAATGACTTTTGTCTTGGCATCCTCAATATCTCAGAAAGATAATGAGAGAGAGCTGGATGCACGGTTGATGTCGTCCACACCCATCCCGTAGAGGTGGTCATACACCGATACACTCTGGGTAGCTTTGTACCAACTGAGCATCATTAAAAGTCCACACCATACCTAACTATTGTTTCAGACATGTGTACAGTACCCATCTATTTCTGACAGCTACTTTAAGCAGGATTATGCACCTTGTCATTCAGAAGATGGCTAAAGTCTAAATCAGAGAATTGAATAGTTCTATAATCAAAGTGCATCCCAAGTTTCTGGGTGATTGTAGAAATTCCTTTGCACATTGCTCAGTCCTTCTGCTCGCTGAACAATACTGATTGTGTCAAATCTTTTCAGCCTGAGTGATCAAGCCAAGAAAATGTCAGCTTAAAAATAAAGAATTTCATACTTGGTCCATATCCCACGTCAACTGCAGTCTACAAGCTAAAAGCAGGACAATGAAGGCAGGTCAACTACAATCAGGATTTTTCAACCATCGTTCTGCTAGTGCGAAGAGCATTTCATGCCCCAGCGATTGTAAGACAAGGTCGCAATGGTTGTATTTGCATAAAAAAACGAATATCCAATCAGATGATAGTGGAAACCACAGAGTTCTTTAGATTCAAAATTGTGTATGATTACTGTTTTAGTTGTCGGCTTTGAATGACACTGAAAGACATTTCTTCTGCATATATCAGTGTATCTTTCTGTGGAACACCTGTATTTACAAACATGCTCTGCAGTTATGAAATTTTAATATACATGATAATTAAAGAAGGGCTCTAGCTTGAAGTCAAATTTAAAGTTTTATTTATGACCATACTGTAGAGTTTGCCTCCACAACAATGAGCCAGACCCAAAGTCATTTTTGGTTCTACCAAATATAATCAAACCTTTTTAAATTAAATTAAAAAAGCAGGAAAGTAAACTGCTATGACTCTGGTTTACTGTGACTCTTAATAACTCTAACATACTGTACTAACTCTACAACAATCTCTGCATCAAAGTTTAAAACTGCGGTCAACTCCATGCGTTGTAAAAACCGCGCAACTCATTACAAGAACATATCAGACACCACAATAGAGGCCATATCTTGTTTTCTCATTACAGTCTACATAGACGTGACCGAATGTGTGCCTCTTTGTCTGAAAACCATTGTGTCACAAGCATTCAGCTGTTAAAAGAAATAGCAAACAAGCCAAGAGCAAAATTGGGTCAGAAACGTCTCCAGCATTTTGCTGCTAGCTAGCAACTTTTCAGAGAAGGGATAAGCTCCACAAACATTGAAGGTCTTACTTCTACTCTACAATGATTTCTCATCGCTGAATCTGATGTGGGTCACTTTTATTGTTCAGTATCAATAAGAGCATTAGATATATAAGACAAATGGATATTTTCTGAAAGTCTCTCACTATTCTGTTCCAGTCAAACACATTTAACTGGAACCAATGTTTCAGTCCAGCAGAAAGGTTGCCATGGTCAACCTGTAAACTAACGCCCAATGAATTCTCCTTTCAGGCATATTAACAAGTGAAGCAGGACACTGCAGCCCACGCCAACCTCCCCTCTAATGAGATTCTTCATGGACAGTGGTTGCAGTGAATGGCCTGACCAACCTGCCAAAGTTTAATGACAACAGTACATAGAAGGTTTCCCATGAGAAATGAAATTATGAAGGCAGCAGTTATTTCATCGACATCTCTTTCCCTCTCTTTGACCATTGATACAAAGTTTAGAAAAACTTGACGAGGCTACGGCTTGCACTGCCTCTGTTTCTATCTGAATTCTTTTGGGAACTGAGACAAAGGCCGAGTATAAACCTTCAGCTTCTCATTCCATGTACAATGACTGGAATGCTTCTTATTTTACCAGTCAAAGCAACATAGTTTAGTCCTTGTACACCCACACAGGTTCCTATCCTCCCCCGGTGCTCTGCTTACAGATGGTCCTAAAAATGGCCATAGGCAATCAAAACACCAGGCAGAGAAGTTACACTGAAGCTGTCCACTTAATGATCTCTGTGTGGGTCAAACCTGTTAAATACTTGTTCATGATGTTCATTTCTGATAATTGCGTAAATAGCTTCAGTTAAAGGAATACTTTAATAGAATGATGTGCCTTAATTTTCTACTCACCCTCATGCTGATTAACACCTGTATGTAAGAATCTCATTCATTGGCTGCCGTATTTCAGGCTTCTTTTAATGGGCCACGCTTTCACCAGATGGGACAACACAAGAAATAATGCTAGGGTTTGGCATATTCACTTGCCTGTACATGATCTGTATTGATGATTACCGCAGTTTCTTACCTCTTCTAGGGCCCACAGGGAGTCGACTACAGGCTTTATCTTCTTCTGCTCGTAGAGATGCAAGAGTTTGTCCATCACAAACGTCACAAGACTAGATCTCCCTTGTTTGAAGAGGAGGTTGAGGAGCGAGAAACCAGCTATGACTTTGTTCTCCTCGTAAAGTTTAATAGGATTCACCTTCTCCACCTGCCACCACTGGAGAATAAAACAAGCCAGACACATGATCACAGAGTGACTCATTTCTACATATGCTTCATGGAGTTCATTGGACAATTAATGCATTTTTTTCCCCCAAAATATTGACGCGGACTGCGTTTCTGACTCACAGATTTTGCAAAGCTGAAGAAACTCTTTGTTTCCCCAGTTACCATATTTGACGCGCCTGAAAAAACAAAAATAAAGAGATTGCTGTATGCCGGACAGAAGTGGCTGGTCAATAGCAAGCAGTTATGACAGAGAAAGAAAGGGACAGGAGACGATCAGTTGGCACCTCACACCCTTAGATCTGTGCAAGCACGTTTTAGCACACATTCATTAAAACTATGACTAATGAATTAATCTGCTGTTAATGCCACTGCTTGATGCACAAGACCAAAGTAATTAGCAGAGACTTGATAAGAAGAAGCTGCGCACGGTTGTCTTATTCAGAAGGACTTCATTACTCTGCAACCAGTTCTGCTGCTAACACAGTGAAGATGTGCAAGAATTGTTAAAAAGAAAGGAGAAACTTGCCTTTCTGTCTAAAGGACAACTTTGAGAATGCACTGCAGCTTTGGTGATTTACTAAAAAGAAAGGTTGCATTATTCTAAAATGCAATGAAAACACAAATATTGTCCCTACCATAGAGGATGTAAGTTCCCAGAGGCTTCAGTAGACTCAGGCCTTTCCCTGTGTTCTCTCCACTCAGGCAGTCCAGCACTATGTCCACTCCATCTGGAGTAATCCTGTTACAAAAAGCAAAAATGACGTGAACTGTAAGACAGGTGCAAGCAGGGATGAGAGTGCCAGGCTGTTCTGAGTCAGTCCTGCTAAAGATTGACAAAAGTCTGATGATTGTGTGAGCATAAATCCACCAGGGTGTCTACAGGTCGCAAGTTGTACCAGCTGTGGGGCCATAATAATTATTTTTTTAAGGCAGACACATCGGCAGGCGGAACTGTGATGGACTGGAAACCTCTCCAGGGTGTACTCGCATCTCACCATGACCCGGAACTGGACCAAGCAGGTATGGAAAATGGATGGACATCAACAGGTAAAGCATAGTTTTTACTTGCTGCAACTGTTTTGGTCAAAGTGGCCCCAATTTTTTTAATTTAAAACATGGTCCTGAGCACTGAGATTAGTTTTAATTGGTTAAAGCATTGCGTTGACTCGGGTCTAATTACTGCTGGTAGCTTTGCTACTGATTTTATTACAAGTGTTTGTTTTCCTGATTAAAAAATTATATATAGTAGCTACTGTGAGGCTGGTCTGAAGACTTCCTGCAGCAGTTTACTAGCAGCTGGAAAGGATGTGCAGCTGTTTTTCATGAAATCCAGGATCTGAATTTAAAGCAATTTGGATCTTTTTGTCACTTTAGAAAAAAATAAATATGACTATAAACACAAAAACTTCAACACATTGGTGATTGGAAAGTATCTAAGGTCACATCAAGAAAAAGGAATCAGGACACTCTCTTGCACATCATGTGAGTGTTCATACAGCTTTGTTGATTGGCCATAAAAAATCAAAATGAACAAGAAAAACTATTTTCTGTTTGCTGGAGATTTAGCTAATGGCCAACTTCTTACACCGTAAAAATCCAACCAGGGAATATTTGTCATGTTTTTTTTAATTGATTGAATACTTAGCTGATTATAAAAACAATTAGTCACTTAATTGACGTGTGATTTATAGGAAATTAATCTGCGTCAATAAATATGAGTCAAATGTCAGTTTCAAGATTAGAGGAATAAATAAATAAAAAATAAAACAGCAACCCCCCATTAATGTTTTCAGACTTTTGACTTAACAATGAAGCAATTTGAAAACCTAATGTTGTGAGTTTCAGGGAGCTGTCAGTGGTTTCACTCATTTCTGCCAGTTTGGAGCTATTAATTCATCTTAAGAATAACCACAAAGATAAACCTACGACTAGATTCAGTTGCACAGAGAGCATTTCATGCACTGATATGTTCCTAACAGGGACTTAGAAATACAAAAGAACTAAACAAACTCTGGGTTCATACATTCAGCTTGTGATTCATACTGCACCTAATCATGGATTCATAAAATATGAGCATCCACTCTCAGGGGTATTATTACTGTAAGGAAAACTTGCTGTGTATAACCCACGTTTTTCTTCTGACTCTGTCCAGCAGATTTCTTAAACAGCAATTATTGGTGTTTTGCAGTGCCCACAATGTTTCAAGCAGCGATGCAAAAAGTTTTCAGTCTTTGAGTTATCCCATGCTGAATGAATCAGACAGAAATTCTTGTCATTATGAAACCCCTAACAGCAACAGACATAAAAGAATGTAAGGCATGTTGTGTCCGTAGCTCCTTACTTTCTGCCTTGCGGCTCTGAGTACCTGTTTGGCTGAACTGCCTGGTGGTCTTGTGATTCCCATGGTTTTTGCCTTTTGTAAAAAGGCTAATTTAATTGAACTTTGTGCTTGATCCTGGGAAGAATGTGTGGGCCAGAGAGATGAAAAGCATAATCCACAACCACTGCTGATATGTAGGCAGAAAGTATGGAACATCAAATGCTAATGAGGCTTTCTGAATCCCTGTGATTAACAATGTGATACAGCATAATACATGCATACATGTGGTGAATCGACCTGTGAAGCAAATGTTAGTAAATAACTGTAAAAACTGTGAAGCAGAAAAGGTCACATGATTCTAAAGGGAACATATCATGCAAAATCCACTTTTTTAAGCCCTTAAACACCCGTTTTTACATCTATTACGTTTTTCTATCTATTACGTCACTGTATTTGCTGCGGTTCCG
>JBBDHI010000001.1:16686889-16697076 GCA_037177115.1 Craterocephalus stercusmuscarum
ATCTTTAAAATTATGATTTAGTGAAATGAGTTAGACTTTTGAAATAATTTTTTTTAAATGCCATATTTTACCATCCAAATTTAAGAAAATGAGTATTTCCCACGGATTTTAATTATTTTTCCACTCATTCCCTGATTTGCATAAACGTTGGCTTCACTGCCTCCTGCAGTAAATGAAGAAAGAAAAAACAACTAAATAAGTTCGTAAAAGTACACAAGGTATCATACAATTCTGATACCTGAGATATGTCAACAATCAAACCACAGTGACCTTCACTAAGTATAATTGATCTGTATGCACCGTATTAATGACACCCAACGATATAAGAAAAACACGAAACCAGAATTTTTTCCTGAAATTTAACATCAACATTTTTTGACTAAGAAAGGTTAATTAAAAAGGGACAAAGCATTGTGTACATATATTACACTATATTATGATAGAACCTATCTCTGTATGTCTAGTTTGCCATGTGTCCTTGTGTCGGTTATTGCTGTTACTAAGAGACAAAAAAAAAAACGCTTGATGCATGTAATATGATGGAATATTGTAAAAACTTTGCATAAAATATTTTAAATTCACTTTGCAATAATCGTTCTTTAAAAAGAGAAAAGCTGATTCATGAAAAAGATTAAACTGTTAGTGTGCCTTTTGTTTCTCCTGTACGGTTTTATCCATTGAAGGATCAAATGTGTCTTTTTAAATGTAACCGAGGCTTATCAGTACCATCTGAATCCTCTTTATTTCCAGCCCAGCCTGCAGGAGCCCCCGAAATACTGAAGAAGTCGCTACACAGTTGTTCCGTGAGGGGTGGAGAGGAAGTCTTCATCATTGGGAAAAACTTTCTGAAAGACACCAAAGTGATATTTCATGAGAATATTTCTAGTGAGAAATCTAAGTTTTCCAAATGTTTTAACAATTTAGTGGCCCACTTTTAATAAATCCTGTTCTCAGCCAAAACGCTGCATGTTTTCTCTGTTGCAGATGAGAAATCATGGAAAGCAGAAGCTGACATTGACACAGAGCTTTTTCATCAGGTAAAATTTCCTTCCTATTGTTCTATCCATGTTCTAAATCTAAATCGTTCATTGTAACTTCCAATGAGAAGAGTAGATAGACGCAGCCGTTTCAGCTTTCTATGGGGCTTACGGTGTAATCATCTTAAATGGCTGCTGGTTCAAAGATTTGAGTAGGTTCATTGTGTTCTGACCTAATTACACACAATCTCAGAGAGAGTGCTGAGTGTGTCTCAGTACAACCTTTACATTTCACATGGTTTAAAACAAGTGAACAGTGGATCTTTAGCGTTCTTTTTTCCTCATCTTGTTGAACTGTGGAGTTGTCTTTAAGTGCCCAATTGGTGCGCATGATGCATAAATGAGCTTTTCCAAGGCAGAGGTTGTGTATACGGCAGCATTGGTTTGTCTGTCAGCCTGTTAGCGGCATAACTTAAAAAGTTCAGTGGAGATTTTGATTACATTTTCAGGAAATCTCAGAAATGAAATAAGGAGCAAGTGATTACCTTTTGGGGGTGATCTGAAGCCTAGATTTTGCCACAATCATTGGCAAAAAAATTACAATGGCTTGGTGGATGTCTGCGCTCTCCAAGTGCTTGCACTTCTAAGTTTGACCTGCGGGGAATCTCGGTTTCATAGTATGTAAAGTGTATGGGAGACTTTGCCTTCCGCCTTTTTTACACTCCACTGTAAGTAATGAATATCTGATATACAATTCAGGTATGAAGTTTCCTACTCAAACTTCAGCCATCAAAATGTTAAATTAAGGTATTATTACCAAAGTATACCGAATAAGCAAATGCAGACATTCATTTGACATCATTTTGCAGTCACAGCCATGACAGCCAGTCTTTTTGTCTTTTTTTCTTTCTCTTTTTTTTTTTTTTTTGGTTGTTTCAGTTTCGTTTCAGAACAACTCGTTGCTCCGAACTTTGGTTATTCTCATTTTCATTAGTTTAAGTAGAATTTCTGTTGAATGTCTTCTGGTTTGTTGACTTTGTTTATTTATGATCTTTCCCAAGAATCACTTGATAGTGAAGGTGCCTCCATACCAGAACCAGGCCATCACCTCTCCAGTGTGTGTGGGAATCTATGTGGTGACGAATGCAGGGAGGTCCCATGATGTTCAGCCATTTTCTTACACTCCAGATTCAGGTTTGTTGGATTGCTGTCCTGTTCCAGCTGATGGAAAGATCAACATTAGAAATAACCAAGGGTCGTATTAGATCACAAATCACAAATCACCTTTATTGGCCAAGTATATGAGGACATACAAGGTATTTGACCCCGGGTCTTACAGTACCCTCTCATACTTGACAAATAGAAAATCAAACATAAGTTATATAACAAAACAAACAAACAAAAAAAAACCCAACATAATCTTAACATTATGTAACAAAGTAAATGTACATAACATAGCCTAACTTAACATAGTTTAAAGTGCCATCAGTGGAGTGCAATGATGCATTTCTGACACTTCTGTACATGAAAGAAAGTTTTTATTTGCAGTTATGCACAGCATATGACATATTTGATAATGTATTCCCTCAGATTATTAGGTCTGCAGAAGACCTTTTGGATTCACTGACCAGCACAGACACAGATTTATAGTATTTAACTCTACGCAAACATTTTATATTTTGTATACTACAGAAAGAACAGCTTCATTGAGATTGTGGAACTTTTCGCTGAAAATGTCCTTGTAAGTCAAATACTACCACCTGCAGTTCAGTGCTGGTACTAGCAATTACTAGCCAGCTTCCAGTGTACCAGAGGATCCCAGCATACAGAACAGGAAATACCCATAAAGAACGGTCATTCATCAGCCTTTTTTGTATTCATTTCAAGGTTGTTCATGTCCTCTGGGTGAAACATTGCAAGCTGTGACTAACAGTGAATAATGTCCTAACAGCATGGACCTCACACTGAAGAATTAACTGTTTTCTTGCTCTGTGACCTCTCTTGCAGTGAAAAATGATGTTCCTGTGAAAAAAGAGATGCCCTCTCCAGTGAAAACTTGCTCTTTCGATGAGCCAATTAAAGGTTTATTTTCTTTATTTTGATTAATATTCACAACCATTGATGTTTTATATTTAATCTAAAAAAGTCGACCGAGTTCAGTACTCAGCTTAAAAAATTCTGATGGCCTCCCATCTGAAAAGCTGTTTATCTTTACATCCTGAACATATGGACTGTCTGAAAAACTGAAAATAACTTTCTCCTACACCTGCAGATGGTGCCTTGATGCCTTCTATACTGCCTTTGGTAAAGAGAGAAGATGTCACTCCAATGGAGGTGACGAGCAATCTTCAGTCATCGGCAGTATTCAAGGTGAATTATTGACCTATATGATGTGCTTCTGCCTCATTAACGACGCTCACACAGTGAAAACTATTGAACTCTGAAAACAGCATCTGTATTCAGTAGGAACTCATCTTATACTGCAACATAGAATATGATGCATTTTTTGAAAACTGAATGAAGTCCATATTTTGTCTTCTATTTCGTGTGTTTCTAGCAGACAGGTGACCTGTGTGCAAGCCAGCAAAACTCAGAAAAAAACAGAGCATTCAGCAGTAACCTGCCTCAACCTGCGGGTGATCCTGACAAAGGCCAAGCTGCAGCTTTCACCAGCACGGAGCCTTTAAGCACCATCCAGAAGCAGGACATTGCTGCTAGCAGCTCGTTCTCTTTACCTGCAGATGCCCTGCTCCCGCAGGGGTCACAGCAGTTCCTCCTAGAGCCCAGAGACGGTCTTAGGCAAGAAAGGCCGCGCAGTAACCCTGGAGGGGTGGGGAGGTTGTGTGTGGAGCCTGCTCCCCAGCAGCAGCAGTTGCCACTGTTTCCTCCAGATGAAGTAGCCCAGCTTGAAGAGGCAGTGAGGCAACTTAAAGCCAAAGGATTCTGTAATCTGCCGCTTCAACCGGACAACTCCATGACCAAACAGCAGCAGCAACATATCCAGCACCAGCAGCAAATCCAGAACCAGCAGATTCAGCAGCACCAGCAGCAGCAGCAGAAACAAATCCAGCAGCAACAGCTTCAGCAGCAGCAGCAGCAGCAGGTTTTGGAGAATTTACAGCAGCAGCTTTTTCAGTCTCAGATCCAGATGCAGTGTGGCATTTTTCAGGACGCTGCGCAGGGGGAGATAGTACAGCGCCAAGGTTCACCACAAGGGGTGGTGACAAACCAGGCATCCCTGTTCCAGCCGGACCAGCAGCAGAATCAGCAGCAGCAGCAGCAAGCTGCCCTGTTCCAGCAGGCGAATGAAATCTGTTCTATGCAGACCAACTTCCTCCAGCAGACCCCCACTCATTCTTCACCAACCATATTCCAGACTTCAAACCCTTTGGCTGAAGCACAAGATCCACAGGGGGCGCTGTTTCAGAAAGCCTCACAGGAGCAGGTCCAGGCTGCTCTTTTCCAAAGCACCATGTCAGTGCTGCAGTCTCCAGAGCAACAACCTTCCACCCCTGGACTTTTCCACCCCCAGACATCCCTTCCTGCTCAGCTTTCCAACAGCAGTTCTCAACAACAACAACAGCAACAACAGCAGCAGCAACAGCTGGCTTTCCTTAGTGCCCTGCAGTCCTCCTCTCCAGACCAGCAGGCGGTGTTTCAGAGCCAAACTCAGATGTCCCCCATCCAGCAAAGAAGTCCCATGGAGCAGCAGCAGCCCTCCCAGCCTCAGTCCCACACACAGCCAGTCCAACAAGCCTCCCTGTTCCAGACCATGTCCTCACATTCATCTCCAAACACGCTCTCTCCAGGCCAACAACCGCAGCAGCAGCCCGGCCTGCTGTTCTGTAGCAACGCCCTGTCTGCACAACCTCGGGCCCCCAACCTCCTGTTCTCCAGCCAGAGTCAGATGCCTCCCCTCACCAGCAGTGGTCTAGTGTCACCAGAGCCCCAAAACGCCTCTCTGCTCTTTTCCCAAGCCAGCATGGTCACGGTGAATCAGCAGAATCAGCATGAGCCCATGGCTTTAGGGAATCCCGCAGACACACAGCAGCAAGTCCTTTTCCAGGAGCAGCAACCCATGCAGCTGGGGGGCAACCCCAACCCTCCACAGGAGCAGCCCGTGGGTCTCTTCATGCCGCAGTCCAACATGGCCTCTCTTCAGGGGGGACTGGCTGCGCAGGAACTTGCGCAGTCAGCCATGTTTGCCTCACAGAATGGCGTGGGGAACCTTCAGACGACCACCTCGTCCCCGGTGCAGCAGCCAGGAACTCTGTTTCAGAGCGCTGTGAGCGGGAGCATCAGCCAGCCCAACCCGCCCCAGCAGCCTGGCCTGTTCATTTTCGGTATTCAGAACGGTAAGGATCTTATGACCCGGGTGCCCATTTGCTGAAATGATGGCAGAACAAAAGTTTTATCGAGCTCCAACTAATATTTTTAGGCTAACAATGGAAGGTGACCACACGAGAGATCTTTGTAGAGATCTTGTTGTTTTGGTTTTACAGCATCAGTCTCCTCGCTGTTATCAGTGTTGTTTCCAGATGCAGCAAGCAGATGTTTTATTTGTTTTATTTTTTAAAAAGCCAAGTTTTCTACACGAACTTGTTCGGAATAAAACACAGCAAAAGATGACCCAAATGTCATCTGCTGTTAACGGTTACCATTGCTTTGTATCTACCAACTGTTCAGTCAGCTAAACCAGCAAATATTTTTTTAATTTACTGTCATTTATTTTAGATCAGTCACGGTGATCTGACAGTACTTTTATATCTTCACTGACTGCATTGTTCAAGCCGATACTTCAAACATAATTTAAGCAGACTTTGTTGAAGTCCTGCTAATACGATAAGGGACATGTTGAGCGTTGTATGTTATTTCTCTTTTTGGCCAGATCCATTTGAATGTTCAGACTCATTAAGCACCTACATACAGATGTAGAATATTTCATGCTTTTGTTTGTAAACTGAAATCACCCTTTTCTGTCTCTTTTTGTAGAATGTGACGAGATGATGAACACGCCTGGAAACACGCTGTCAGACCAGATAATAGCAATCAGCCAGTCTGGCCAGAACCAACGAGAGAGTGAGGCGCACATCCAGTCCCTGCTCAGCCAGTCTCTGTGTCAGTCCAGGACGGTGCAGAGCAGCATGTCTGCCTCGCAGAACATGGAGAAGATAGATGACCTGTTGGTCAGCTTGCAGGGGTCAAATGGAAACCTCACACATTCATATTAACATTCATCCAGGTTCCAGGATTAATCTTTTTTATTTTTCCTTACTGTAGACATCTGAAAGAATTCTAAAATGTTAAAAAGAAAAAAAAATCCAGATGTCTGATAAAAATTACATGCAGGATGAATGTGTTGATTTGTGCTGATATGTGGTCAATTAATGGTTTTCTGCTGCTTACAAGTAAAGGATGAATCTGGAAAGAACTGTGAGGCAGAGATGGCCATTTAAAGTGCTGCTGGCCTCGCTCGGCAAGTTTCTTTGGGCTTAAATAACTATGACGACAAATGAAATGAATTTTATATCCAGATAAACAAACAAGGAATTAAGTTTGGAATTTCTTGGCTGTGCAGGATGGCCAAGAAAATTGAACATCTCTTTTTGCAACTTAAGGGCAAACTGACTTCCTTTTAAAGCTCAAGTGAAAAAGAAGACGGGCTCCAGGTGAGCCTGATCGTCACAGAAGAGGAACTGGAGTGTTTTTCCCTTTTCTTATGGGAAGACTATAAACTTACCAGCGTTGGAATTCATCAAACTTCTCTTGTTTTTATCTGTAAGTCGATTGTCATTGATGTTATCTATGGCATCTTCCAACTCTTGTTGTGTTTTTTAAGTATTCTTCAACGTGTTTAGTGGTTTCCCTGAGTAGTGTTTCCTTTACTTTTAATTTTTTTTTTTTTGCATTTTTGGCACATGGAAGTTGGAATGTTATTTGACGGTAGGAAGGTTTGAATGGTGTTTAGTATGTAGGGTTGGATTAAAAAGGTAGCTGCAGCTGGTTCATAAAGCATGTAGTAAGAGTTGTAGGGGAGGCAAAGAGAGCTGTAGAAACTGGCATAAATAAATATGATAAATGTTGATTACTTTAATGCAGAAGCAGCTGGCTTGAATTATGTAGGGTTTTTTTTCTTCACAAGCCTGGCTACATTAGTCATATTGAGGTACATTAATATCTACTGAAGGATTGTGCAACAGTTCAGCAAGGATGGTCACCTCCAACTGAAAAACATTTAATATCATGACATCTCTACCACAGTGTACACGTTTTCTTTAATGTAGGAAAACCAACATATGTTCAGACTCCACTGTATTCACCACTATAGTCCAACTATAGTCTGCTTAGAAAGTTTGGTGTTGGAAGTCTTACAGATACTGACTGAAACCTTCTTACATGAAACAGCAGTGCTTTATGATACAGTCCTTGTAGAACTCTTCTCTTCAAGAGTACAGAACAGTATCTAAAGTAATGATGCTTTCGTTATTTTTCACTCTTTGTTTACAGTGAAGAAGAAACATTATCTTATTGTTCCGAAATGGTCATTTCTGTCCTGTGTCTGGTTGGTAGCACTTGCGTGGGCAGTGACAAGTTAAATGTGCCTCCTCCAGAAAGTCCTTTAGTCTGGATTTATTAATTTTGTCACTGCCACATTGCAGCTATTAATTCCCCAAAACATAAAACATTCTTGCTTTTTTAGTTATATTAAAAAAACAAGGCAAATAAAAAACATGTATCATACAATTTAATGGGAAACATAACATATGTGCTTCTAGAGTAGAGAGATAGTCATTTAGTTCATTCTGATTTTTATGATTTTTTGTTTTTGTTTTCATGTCATTTTAATGACATCAGTTTGCGTCAGGCACGCATGGACTGGAGTAGTATTCTTAAACCAGCTATAAAAGAGCCTTCTTACCAGTTTTGTAAATATGACAGATTTAGTGAATTTTTAGGAGACGCATTAGTTTATTGGCCTCAAACGCACATGTCCAGGTTACGGTATTAATGCAGGAATAGAGCTCATTTTACACGATTTGGATTTTACAGACTTCATACTTTCATCTGCAGATGGTCACTGGCCGACCAAAGTTTGACTCAAATCTTGCTTTGTAGAAATCCAGATTAGAGGCCAGTTTTATGGCTTGTGGACGTTTATCTTCTATTTCCACCTGAAAATGCTAATTTTGTTGTTTAACATTATATCTTGCCATCACACTTTTCCGTGAATTTGTTTGTGCTTCTTTTTCGTTTTCTTTCTTTTTTTTTTTTTTACTTTTCTTTGTAAACGAACAGGGGGCTGGTCTCTGATGGTAATTGAAATTACCTCTGTTTTATGCCTCATTGTTTTCTATGTACACTTAGTTATAAATATAATACATCTGCACCATTACATTTAATATTCACTTTAAAATCAGAAGCAGCTGTTGTTTTATGATGGTGATTCTGTAAATTTCACCAATGTGACGTGAAATTATGGATTGTGTGCGGAGTGTGAGTGGTTTTTAAAGGGACCCTACTCCTGAAGGAAACCTGACTTTGGAAAGAAGAACTATCTGAGGCTGGCTTTTCCTTAACTTGTGAAATAGATAAACATGTCCAGTGTTGAGTATTTATGATTTTATTTCTTATTTTTTTGTTTGTAGTATCTATCTATCTCTATCTGTATATCTATCTATCTATATCGATCTATCTCTATCTCTATCTATCTAACTCTATATCTATCAATGAATGATAGATATCGATATATAGGTATGTATTTGTGTTTTTAATATTTCCTGACGACAACAATGTGATTTGGCCGTCTACATTTGGATTTTGCCTGGTTTGAACCAGAATGGCCTGGGAGTGGCTGCACCGTTCCGATTGAAATGCATGTAGCTGTATACTACTGTGCTCTATTTCTAGTATATCTAATCAGATTGCAGCCGCAGTGAATTTTCATAACAGGCTTAGTTACATCAGTGTTTACTGATTTCCTTGTTTAAAGAAACTATATTGACCCTATAATTTAAAGGGCTTTTTTAACTCTCTGACCTGTTGATAAGGAAATGGAAACTGATATTAATTTTCCCAAAATCCCACTACGTGCCTCTGATCTGTCTCAGTCCTCCAACTCAAATGAAGCTTGGGGATATTTTTCTGTGGAATGTAAAGGGTTAACCAACTCCTTATTATTTTGATGAGGGGTTTTTGATGTAGACTATGACATAATTCAGACACTATGAATACATTTTAAATTACTTTGAAATGTATTATTGCGTTGTACTATTGCATAGTCACTCCTTTAAATATGCCATCTTAATGTACATATCACATGTATGTTTGAGGCTTGTAGAAGTCATTTTCTGACCAAAGGGTTAATATCAGGGCAAAGTGGCACCACTCTGTCGGACCAACAAATTTCAGTATTTTTATAATAAATATATAGTGCTTAATGTGATTAAACAACATGGATGTAAAAATCTCTCTTAGATTCAGAATGTTTTTGAATGCACATGCTGGGGAGGTAATTACTTTTTTGAAATTGCAATTTCCTCATTTGTGTATTTTCAGGTGAAGTGCAGACCGTCGATGTATATAGCGGATACTACAGTCATTTGTAACTGTAAGGAAGAGAGGGAGATTTTGTAAAAGTTCTCATATATTTTTCTGTGTGTAGTCTTTGCACGTGAACAAGATGTGGGTTTTCTTTTTAACATTCACGGTTAATTTAACACCAACAAGCGAGTCATGCACATTCATTAAATTTTTCCTAAAATGTTGCTCATGACAATATTTAAGACTGTACATGTCTCGTGAGCATCCAGATCCATGAGTTACCATTGCGAGTTAAAACATCCTGTTGGACCTGGACAGTTATCAGCCTTTATTAACAAGAACTTTTAGAACCAAAACAGTGCTTTATAGACTTGATAGTAGTAACCAGATGAATGTGGTGTGGTGGATGAATGCTTTGTGCAATTTCTGTGTGGCATCTAACTTGTTTGTACTTGAGTATCTGTTGCATTTATGTTATTCCATGTAGATGCAGACAACTTTTTTCTCAAACTGCTATGCAGCTAATAAACTTAATAAATAGACCTTTTTTAATATATTTTTCTATATAGCCTCTCTTGGTTTCATCATAAAGGAGAAATGGATTTCTTTTTTATGATGAAACCAAGAGAGGCTATATAGAAAAATATATTAAAAAAGGTCTATTTATTA
>JBBDHI010000001.1:16892284-16914932 GCA_037177115.1 Craterocephalus stercusmuscarum
CCCCCCCCCCCCCCCCCCCCCCCCCCCCCCCCCCCCCCCCTTCCCGCTTTTATGAACTGACAAACTCACATAGTGACAGGATCAGCCCATAAAAGTCTATGCGAAAGAAATGAACGAGTGTTTGCTGGGTGTGAAAATATACTGCAGCACGCACCTCTGCAGACCCTTCTATTAATCAACCTGTCCGCACTTTGTTTTGAGAGTAATCTCGTCCAACCACCAGAGAAGCACTCAGCAGTAAGTGGCGCTTGGCTGTGCTTTGAAGGCCGTGGTTTATTGCCGTCCCAAAGCACAGCGAGACTGCTCTGTAAAAACACATCATCTCAGTGCTCAACACTTGCCTTTGGTTACACACCTCACACACAGCAACCTTGTATGGGACTGGAGGCCTCCCTTAATCATTCCTGGACAAAGTTTGGCTATCAGAATTAATATTCTTTTCACGGCTGAAATCAGGGATTTATAAGATGATTAGGTCTTGAATTGCCTTTTCAAACATGTTTAACTCTGATATGTTTCATACTGGAAAGTGGAAAAATTGAACTGGATGTATTAAAGTTGCATAAATCTCTTTCCTTGACTTTGTTTACACAAACAGTGTTGCCTTTGGCATTTCATCTTTATGACATTTAGAGTTAGCTTGCATCCTTATTCCATAGCTCACCTGACTTATCACCTTGATCTACATACTGTAGAAGGGGAAACTTACAGAAGGTTACCATAGAAAGTTTGAAACAGCCGAAAACTCGCTATACAGATTTTAAAAGCTACTAAGGTGAATACAAGAGTTTCTTAAAGAATGTATTATGTTAAGCCATCCATCCGACCTATTCAAATAGGGTCAAGCCATGTTAAACAGAAATCTTTTTAACTGACTTTTGTGCTTCTTTGAGTTGAGGGCTAGCTGGTGGGCACAGTCTGAGGGCCAGACCTTGCTCTTCAGGGGGTATGCCTTAAATCATTTCATTTCATTGTGCACCCTGAAAAGCTGGGCTGACAAGACATGCAAAATTCCCATTAGCATCTTTATCATCACTGATATTGAACACTTAATGTGATTTCTAACCGTAATGCGCTTTCTGATTCTTTAGCATTTTATATGTTGTCACTGCACTTTAAATCAACTTTACAGAGTTTTTCTTGTTTTCATTCATGCCTGGAGGTCACAGGTAGATACACTAACCCTTCCTAAAAGTTACCTCCTCAACAATAAAAGACACCTTAGAATTAAACAAAATTAAGTACCTCTTATTATTATCTATTTGACCTTTCAAAAATAATACCTCCTCCTCCTTTAACATTTCAACAATGGCACAAAGAGTGAAGAGAGAAATTTAAAGTGGTGGTTAGATAGAGAAAAAATATTGAAGAAAAAGGGGCTACTGGATGGGAAGTGGTGGGGTGGAGTCAAGCTTATTGCTAGAACCATTGACTTTTCTACCATTCAAGAGCTCACTGTGATACTGTAAGTTGCACTGACCTGAAGATATTAGGGAGCTTCGGTGGTAAACATCAAGCAATACTGCTGGCGTTTCAAGTGAAATCAAATTCAAACTGGAAAAAGTGACGCACATGTGCGAATGCGTTTTGGAGGCAAAACATCTGTACAGCAATACACATCCAAAGCAGTCATTGCTCTTAAATGGGTGACCTCATGTCTTTCATATCCTAGGAAAAGGCCATTACTTTGGACTGCTGTCAAAACACTAAGACGGTATGTGTGAATGCAACATTTATCCTTCAAGGGCACAGAGATTGAATGTTTTTTTCTCATATGAGCAATGAAAAGAGCTTCTGACCCACGTCTTATGAGGAGCATATGGAGCACAGCTGCAGCTCCTCTAAAGGCAGAGATTCCCCCCCCCACAAAAAGCAGAGGTCAGCAGGTCATGGCAAGAAGGCTGACGGCACTCTGAGCCTTTTCTGCCTTTACTTTTTGAGCTCAGTCAAAAGACACGATGAACTAACATCAAAGGTACACATGTGCGCTTGCTTGTCGGAGCAAACTCTTCTCTCTCTTCTAAGAAAAAGTCATGCTTGTATGTGTATTCATAAGCGTCTGTCTTTGGTCGAAAGGACGAACGGTAACCTTTCACTACAACTCTTGCTTCTTGTCTACCTCCACCTGTAGCTCTGGAATCTGTGCTTTGTTCTGCCTCTTTGACTTTTCCTGCTCAACGCAGACAGGAAATACAGAGCAAAGGTGAGGCATACAGAGGATTGAAGCTGTTTTTAAAGGTGTCAGCACACCTCACTTTTGCATAATACATATCACACCTCGGAGATGATCCATTAGCAGGTTACAACAAGAGAGCTGAGCAATAAGCTGACGAGATGCAGCTCTGAAAGACACACACAGGTAAATGTGTAACACAAATACACATTCATGCAATATCCTCCCCTCTTAGAGCCAGATGAGATGAGTGGGACTGTCCCTGTGGGGCAGCTACGTGTGCGGCTGCATTTAAAACCACTTTTACCGGACTGGCTTCTGGGCACTGACCTGGCGCTGCCTCGTGAGAGCAAAAAAGACAAAGTGTGTGACAGAGAGATGATGAGAGAAATACAGCGAGAGATGAAGACAAAAACGGAAAGGGAAGCAGACTGAAAAAGAGAAAAGGCAAGCTACCACACCCCTCTGTACTGGCAGACACTGATTTATAATTTTAATATCTCTAATTTCCACAGCAGCGCCCATTTTCTAAATGTCATTTTCCAATTTATGTCAAACCGTGTGACTATTTTTCTTAATACAGCTTATGACAAGCTCGGTGGCAAGGCGAATATGCAATTCAGATTGAGTGTTTTACAGGCGCAGCAGCAGACACACAAGGGTGTTTGTGTGTTTATCTTTATCACTGTCTGCTCAGTATTTTGGAGGGGAAACACTGGGAGCATTTTACACCCGGGAAAAATTTAATTTGCTGCAAAATATGTGCCTTCAGGGAACTAAACCATAATTCTGTCATAAATCTAATACTTACCATTATAATAAGAATTATG
Source organism: Craterocephalus stercusmuscarum (assembly GCA_037177115.1). Classification (NCBI taxonomy): domain Eukaryota; kingdom Metazoa; phylum Chordata; class Actinopteri; order Atheriniformes; family Atherinidae; genus Craterocephalus; species Craterocephalus stercusmuscarum. The sequence goes on from JBBDHI010000001.1 coordinate 16,895,288, forward strand.
ATGGTAGCAATAATAATGTATTAAAATATGCATTAACATTAAGAGGTTGAAATGGAATGTGGGCTGACTTTAAGACCATTACATGAATATTGATGTTAATTAAAACAGAACCTCTTTTTTTATGTAACACTCGATCTTATTGTAATGGTAAAAGTTGCACAGGGTACTGGGCCAGATGGAACAAAAGTCATGCTTTGCATGTGAGAAGTAGTCCTGGATGTGGTTGGGGTATTCCACAACAGCCTTTTCAAACTCAAAGTGAGTTGGCAAACAATATTTCTGGACAAATGTGGCTGAACATCTGTTAATCCATATGTTCTCACCCAACAGCAGGTGGTGGCAGAAGTAGACGAGTCCTCGCTACAAGAATCCTTGCTTGAACCACAAGTAGGCTGTTTTTGTTTCAAGATGACATGTTTTCCATGAGAGGGTTTTCTCTCACAGTTCAAAAAACTTGCATTGTAGATAAACTGATGATACAAAAACAACTGCAGGCATGAATATGGGAATGCATAGTCCTTTATCTTTCTTAGTTTGTCCTATGATGGAGTGCCAACTATGACATGTTAGCCCTGTTTAGGAGTGCATTTAGTGTTTTTTGGTAGCTTCACCATTGCTCTTCCATTTCCTTTGGTTTGAGCAGAAACCTGTGTCTTTCTCCCAAACCAATGTGTACTTATTTTGCGTGCTTCCTTCCTCACATGCCAGGTTGTTTAAATAATTGTGTTGCGGAGCCACTGTAAGAAGAAACTGCTATGAAAAGATTCCTTGTTGGCACATTCAAGGGTTTGTGTAAAAATATGTTAGCTGACTGTTAGATCCCAGGGCTGCTCAGCAGCTTTCAACTGTTATCTTATGCATGGCATTACAAGATAAACAAGATCTGGGCCAAGACATACTCAACGCAGGTAAAGAATTTAATACAACGTATATGTTTCTTCTACACTTTTACATAGACATTTATCTGCATGCACCAGAAACCTACTCAAGCATATTCGGTCACTTCTGTTTGAATCTTCAAAGAAAACCAGACAGCTTTGGTTTCCAAATTCTTGCCTATTGTCCACAGATTCAGTTTATTCATATGCAGGGAGGAGATAAGTTGGAGGACAGTTGTCTTTTTAAGTCAAATAAAAGAAAATCCAATGATTATTCTTCATGGGTAAAACATTGACTTCCAGTTGGTTGCAGTTTCGATTAGTAATGGTGTACAAAAATCCCATACAAACAAATAAATCAATAAAATACAAGAACAAAGATAAGTCTTTAACATTTTCATCATGTCGTTATTAAAAAAGCTGTATCACAAGAAACATAACGAGATGCTTACTTCGAAGAGCACTTCGAAGGCCTGGGTCAAATTATCAGAAAGGTGATCAACAGTAATAACAAACTTATTCAATGAATTTGAACTGTATATCATGATGAAATACCACTTATAGGTTCACTGTGTTCATTGAAATGACTGCTAGCTACCTGACTCCAGATGAGGTGACCTTTAATGTTACTGAGAGAAAGATAGCCCAAACATGACTTCTTGTTATAAGCCTGAACTACAAAAGTCACAAGTTCCACAGACACGCCGGGATCCAACTAATAGACTAAGACCTGTCGATGACATATTGGCCTTACGATCTGCCTAGAGTAATCTAAACAGCCTCACCTTTATCCCTTGTCTCCCCACTGAGCCAAACACTTATCGACTCTCTGAGTAGCGGCCCGCCAGCACATGTTTCCAACTATTGAAAAAAAGGGTAAAAATAACAGGAACAAGTTGTCGGAAATGAAATTTCAATTCATCCAGTCCCTTTATACACTGGTGCGAGAGCCTGTCGTTGAGAAGGAGGGATCAATAGTGTTTAGACAGCGGGGCAGATTTTCTAAGCGGCGGATCAATAGGAAGGAGAGAGGAAAAAATAGCCTGGCTTTTCTCTGGCTGTTGTAGTAAATACGAACAAATCAGTGGCCTTAGGCTAAATGGATTGACCAGCTGTTTCCGAGATGTGTGTTGTAAATAAAGATCCATTCTGAGGTGTGTAAAGGTAGAAGTGCCACTGTTAAGATTGGACTTTCATTGGTTGTACTGGACCACACAAATGTCCTGATCAGAAGGTGAGGAGTGATGGAGAGCAGAGGGCTGATAGTCTGCAGCAGTAGTGCTAAATGTTTGTCTTACAACCCAGGTTAGCTTAAAATTCCTTTTATTAGTACTCAGAAAGAAATTTTTAAAAAGAAAAAAAGAGCTCTAAAAAAATCAGAATAAATCTCATACTGGTCGCTCCACTAACTTTACAAAAGACAGGGAAAATGAATAAGGATAGCAAAAAAATTAGCTAAATGGTGATATAAATTTAAATGTAAATCTATTCACTTTCAGTTTTTACTTTTAATTCCATCATTGAAAATTCAGATTGGTGAAAGGGTGTGTCCTTTCTCCCTTATTTATTGAAGCCGATGGTTCATGGCTTGTTCTTTTCTAATACATCAAAAATCAGCCACAAACCAAACTTTTAGTCCTATTGTTCTTTTGTTTTTTGTTTCTCTTAAATATAATTAACCAATATAGTGTAAAAAATAAAGATCAAATTATTAGTGTTTCATAAAAAACGTCATTCAGTGCTTTAGAAGCAAAAAGCTTCCTAAAATATTTTTACAGGAATGTTTAAAAATACAAGAATAAAACTACGCCAGCAGATATTCAAACAAGATTTCAGTAGAGTAATGTAAGTCATAACATGAAGGATCAGACTGGTTTGTGATGACAATCACAAAGTAAGATCCTGACAGGATGACTGATGGCCTGCTTGCTTTGCCTCACCTCTGGACTTATTAAAGAAAAACACCACGGGCCATGCAGTCACAAAACTCATTGGTCAACCACAGTGGAGAGAGTGAAAGGTGAGATTTATCACAGAAAACTCTTCAGCTCAAACAAAGCAAACACTGGAGAACAAAACAGCATCAGAACATCTGGTCATTACTGTACCGATTGCCTCCAAACTCAGGGAGAAGACATTTAATAGGGCGTTCATGTGTGGAAAAAAAGAAAGAAATTGGCTGATGACTGTCGCTCTGGGGTTGACAAGGAAAAATAGAAGAGTGAGAGGGAAATCTAAGGCTTTCTGCGCTCTGCTTGGAAACACTGTCCTGAGCATGAGGCTCGAATCCCCTTCTTCTCAGTCCTTGTTAGTGTAGGGCAGAGTAACAGTTAAAGGGGCATGATGAAGCTGTTTAGCCTGCTTAAACATGCAGTATTATCCACTCTTATCTGAGGAAGATGGAAAACTGTGCTCTCTATGGATTACAACTGTAAAATGTTAGACCTCTGCAACAGACCTAACCAACACAGACACTCTGTCCTACAACCTTTACAAGAATAAGCAGCAAGATATGTTGTAAGACTCATAGAAAGCAATTTCATGTGATTTGAGTGTTGCGTGTATTTATATGTGTTTGTAAGTGCTGCCTCTCTCTGATTAAGAGGTGACCCAAGATCGTGCACTAACCAAATCTTAAGCTGAGCAGCAGAGGTTAGAGCACAACTCATTGCCTTCCTGAACACATTACCTTAATGATGCCATTCCTCACGCCTCTATTTCAACATGTTAAGAGACAGAGCAGTTACATCTATTAAGACATTCAAATGTCTCCCCGAGCTATTTACACACTGCTGTAGCCTGAATTAACTGTGACAGGCCTGACATGCTTCGCTTTCCAAACAGAAAAAAATATAGGCAAAGTCATCATGCAGGAGCAGACATTAAAAATTTAGTACACCTCCCTTGCTTTCCAGAAAACTCTTGTTATTATCTGCTTGTTCATGTGATTGTTTTAATATTAAACTGTTCATTATGACAGGAAGAGAGGCTGACTCTGAAGGCTGCTTGTTCTTCTGTTCCTGGCATCTGATCAAAACTCATTTAGTCGACTGGGGGACAGAGTGAAAAGCCTGATCATTAACCCCTGTGTCTGCTACAGGAGGAGCGGTGGATGTTTACCTCCTACACATTTTATCTTGCTTTGCACCTCAATTTAAGCTGCTGTGTTGCATGTAGTTATAAATCAATCAAGTCAGCTGAACTCATAAAAAAATAAAAATTTATGACCCATTAGATCCAAATGCAGAATATGCATGTGACCCCTCCACAATGTATATCGTATACGTGCTTTTCCACGTCTGGCCGCATGCGATGTTCTATATACCATTTTAAAGACATGCAACATATTTAGACTAAATGCAGATGTGCAAAGAGAGAAAGGCAATAATTCACAATAAAATCACTGTTTAAGCGGCCTGTTTTGTATAAAGGTTCCGCTGTTAGTTGCAAATAATTAAAAACCAGAGAGAAAGCCTTTCTTGGCCAAGTTACTGTCCGCCTTTAAGTGAGTGGTCTTTAATGTGGTAATGTCCCAGCAGACTATCTGTTCCATATTCTGGCCTGGGTAAGCGGTTTTCATCATGTTCTGAGGTATTTGGGGTATTCTTGGGAGGAGACGAGGGCTATTGAGAGTGTTTATGCTTCTGGTGTGTACAGCAGCTTCTAATGTGTAACACAGGGCATTTCAGCGTTCAGACGCCTGGGGCTATTCTCTAAGTGGTCTTTACTTTGAAAACACAGGTGCCCTCCAGGGGTTGATGAGTAGTTGTTGTGTGCATGTGTCTGCTCATGAGGATGCAGTGAGTTGGGGGGGCAGATAAAAGAGCAGCAATGATCTGAGTCCTATGCGATGCTCTGAATAATATATCCATACATCATCAGCCCATGTCCGACTTTGATTCAGTGTGGTGGTCTTGCAGAAACCACAGTGCTATCGTCTTTAATAATGCAAGCTGGGATTAGGTGCTTACCCGCTTTTGATAAATACGAGCAAAAGAGTTAATTGTGTTGGTGTCTCCCTCCCTCATCGGAAATATGAACATTATTCTCGATTTACTTGTTTTTTTCCCCTCCATAACGCTGGACTGAATAGTTTAGGGTTTATGTTTGAACCCAAACTATGCTGTGTAGTGAAGCTCGGTTGTTACAGAGCACTGTAACACAACTTAGATTTTGATGTTTGACAATCTAATGAGGTCTGGAGGGAGCACATAAATTAGAAAAATAACTTTGTGTATGGCTCACTGCTGCCGCTGCATAAGAAAAGAAACATTTTTCATAAAATTAATAGAAGAGGTTTGACATGTCTCTCACTATAATTACCACTCAGGCAACCATGACCAAGCTTAAAAATGCATTCTATGGCAAACTGTAATATAAACATGCAGCTGTCATGTAAAGACAGCACGAGTGCACACATGTTCTGACAGTGCCCCTGCAGAAAAGCAGCTAAAATGAGGATAATTAAAGAAAATATAAGTTTGGACTGGATTTCAGAGAGTTTCTGGTGTCAGTGAACACAATACTGATGGAAAGGCCTCATGGCCATTTTAAAGGCAACAGACCACTTAGCAGAGCTCAGCTGGTCCTGATGCCAGCGACCTTGGTAATGAGGAGCAGCTGGTAGAGCAGTCATTAGTAGGCCTCTATTTCTTTGCCTTCTGTAACTTTTTTTATTTCCATAAAACCTTTTATCCATTTCTGTCTGTGCTGTTACACAGTCTAAAGTCAGCCCAGGGCCATTAATGACTATCGCACTATAGTAAATGTCATTACAGAGCTTGTATCATCAATACATCTAAAAACAGAACATCAATGGAAATAGAGGCAGAGCAGATATAATATGTTTCTGGTAGTCTCACAATCTTGTAGGTCTAATTAAGCTGAGTTCAACAGAAAAGGTAGCACAAAAAGCAAGAAGGGAAGGAGAGGGTGACCCAATTAAACCAAAATCGAAACTCACATTCACGAGTGTAAGGCTCACGCACGGAGAGGGGAACCTGTGAAACAAAGAGAACAAGCTTTATTAGTATTTAAAAAGTCCAGCTCCTACATTAATATTTTATCCTAATGAAAGTTTATTTTCCGCATTTTCATGAACCTGCCTGCAAGTGCTCATTTCATAAACATTGTTTCATTATGATTATCATGACTTTTATTCAAGGTGTGTGAGGAAAAAAAGTACGAGAGCCAATTACCAGAATGACAGGTGAAATGGGAGCTTGCCGGGGAAAAATGAAGAGTTACCATGGTAATGTGACAAAGAGTCAGACTCTACAGAAGATGGTGGTCTAGTGACCATATCTGGCTGGAATGCTACTATGCTCAAGCCCTGTACACCAAAGGCCACTTAACCTCAATAGCAGGTGGCGATCACGGGCCGATCAAGCTGACTTCACTATTTGTTTCTGTCAGCACCTCAGCCTGGCTGTGTGTGTGTGTGTGTATGTGTGGTGACGCGACTGCAGCAAAACACCAGGCGACCCAAAACCATCTCTTCCTAAGGAAGGCTTTTGAGGAAAGAGTATATAGGAGGCTAATTTAAGCTCGGAAAACCATTTAACAATGTAAAACCATACAGATGCAGGGGGTACAAATAGGAGAAGGTTCTCTTAACGCAATCCCGAGTTTAAAAAACTAAAGAACCAAAAGTTGCAAAAAAAGACTGACGTTAATGGCACCCGCAGAGATTTCTATGCAAATAAAAAGTACAAGTAAAACGTTAATCAGCAGAGCAGCAGAAGCGCCGCTCATAATGATGGAGGTAGTGTTACACAGTATGGCTCAGCTCGGGGTTTGTTCTCATCTCTGTGCTCGTAACTGAAACCCTGGGCCTGCACGTATACGCTATAAGAACCACGGCCCACTCTGATCCCCTCATTAAGTATACAATACTAATGCGCAGTCAGAATAATATTTGAGAACTTGTGAAATGGAATTGGAAATGAAAAGACTTAGATTAAAAGTTAATTGAGAAACACCTTGTACAAATACTTCCTTTCAGATTGTACCTGCTCACAAAGCAGCAAAAGAGGCTCAGACTGGTCCAACTAGTCTGTCAACATGGACTAAATCAAATCTAGTCTCTCCCCAGAAAAGCCTCATCTTTTTGTCTTTGTACTTGCCTCAAGCAATACTTGAGGATATGCCTAAGAAATATGTTTTCAAAGAGATTCTCATTGTAGTTGATGTGAATAAGTTCCACAAAAATGTGAAACTTGTTGGCAACAGAAGACTTTAAAAACAACTATTATCTGGTTGTACAGTATTTAGTACTTGTGAACATTGTTCTCGTCAACTTCAACCAATTTAAAAGTTAATCAGAAGCAAAACGCAGCATTCAGTACAGAAACGCAGAAGTGCCAGTAATAATGATGCTGGTGATAGGCATGCTTCAAAATTATACAAATAAATGAAGCTCAAAGAAACAGAAAAAAAACTGACCAATTATAGATCTAGTCAGAGGTTTCTGAATGAAGGTAATGCTTTCCTGTCTCGCTCCCATTTGCATCATAACACGGTGTGCAATATTAATTTCCAAGTTTACTGCTTATTGGAAGTGTAAACTATGAAAGCCATTAAGGCACCAAACAGGAAAGCAATTTGCTGTCACATGGATTCGGCTCTATTAAAAAGAAAAATCTTGTTAACCATTTGGAATTAGAGTCATTTGGCAAAAGGCATTCTGCAGCACTCCAGTAAAATAAGTAATTATGCTATTTCTTCCTTCTATCCCTCTCTTTCTTTGATTTGTGCCAGGGAAGTGGTGGATGGGGAGAGCGACTGGATGCAAAGGTAATTAAAGTTGTTGGCTATCTGTTTGGTTAATGCGAGGATCAAGCCAGTTGAGAGCCTTGGAGGCAAAAGAAAGATGAGAAACACATCTATTTTTCTACTAAGCCAACCAGCCCCCAGGCTGCTCTCATCTGGTCCATATATCACCTATTCCAGTCCCGCAATTCACAAACTAAACAAGGAACAATCCATACAGAAAAACTTGAGCCGACTACTCCTCTGAGCTTATCTCATTTCATTTAGGTTCCAACTGAGTAAAATCTCATTAGTGGATCTCGGGTGTGAGAAGCTTACTGTTTAAATTAAACCAACTCTGCAGGTTTGGATGTTTTAGTAGATTACACGGTGCCTACTTTGCAGGCACTGGTTGCATGAAAATTCACCATTTTCTTTTGTTTTCCAGTGAAGAAAAACAGATAGGTCATTCAAAAATAAGACAGTGTTTAATTGTCTTTTCCAAAATCATATATCTAAGTGCTTTGATAGCCTTCCGTTTTGTAAATGTGAAATACAAATAAATGCAACCTTGTAACAACACAAAGTAAAATTCTTCATCAGTAGTTGTGATATGTACTGAAGCTTGAATATTTCAGCACTCAGTAATCAAAATCCGCCACCATCTAAGTCCTCTGAAAACTCTTGTGTCTCAACGTCTGAGCCTCCTGATGTGCTTACTGGGTGTATGAATGGTTAGAAAGCACCAAGTATGTATAAATATAGGTGCTGTATGAATGTGTGTGTGTTGATGGATGAATGAGACATGAAGTGTAAAAGCGCTTTGAATGGTCACATGGCTAGAAAAGTTTAATACAAGTACGATCCATTTACTTGTCTTTGTTTTCTGCAGGGGCTGCATTTACTAATTTCTCTTTTTAGAAAAAGCAGTCTCTCAAAGGAGTTGCGAAACACTCTACCCATTCCCACAGCTAAAGCTAAACTTATCCCAATCTTATAGGAAATCAGCTCTGATCCCGAAGATCTAGTATAGCTGTATTTCCGAACTGTGTCGTGACCCTTTGATCATCATTATCCCAGCACAGTGCGTATTCTGTCCAACGTAGACTTCACTTCCTTCACCGCTCTACAGGAATAAGGAAAAAATATGGGATTTATGGGGTGGCATATATGGCCTCCAAGGTGTTTTATGGTTGGACCTGCAGGGCCCATTTAGGGTTCGCTGCATGCTCAGTCCTGACCACAGGTATTGATCGTCAGCAATGGCCATGGCATGCCTGAATAGTTAGCCATGCATGTGCCCGCACAGTGAGATGAAAATGAGGCTTTTGTGTGTAATGATCTGTGTATGAGCAGGGAGAGGAGGCCACAGAGACGGTGAGCAGGAGAAATTAAATAATTCCTTTGCTCTTTCAGGAGAAGCACTCCACTGAGCCATGCTTGGTTGCTTAATGTGGAATCTGTTTTTGAGAGGAAAATTAAAAAGAGAGGGAGAAGAGAGTGAGACGGAGAGCAGAGGAAAGAGAGATAAATGGCTGGATACGGCGGAAGAAAATGAGAGCATCCTGATGCAGAGCTGAGTGTGAACGTCCCTAATGGGGTAGGCTGATGTGAGCTGTCTGGGAAGCTGACCACCACAGGCTGCCCGCCTTCCTGCCTACCACACACCAGGCCCTCCCAGCACAAAGACAACCACGCTCCATGCTAATTGGCACAAAACGATGGTGCATACAAAGTACAAAGGAGACACTGTGTCTGATTTAAAGGATGGGGGGTGATGGATGAAATGTTCCATAATTGTATGAGGATTTTTTTTTTTTTGTCTTTGAGGCAAATGTTGCACATTTCTCCTCCTTCAAGGGAGACTGAACAGCCAACACATACAAAGACACGTTCTATGCATAAACAAGCCTGCAAGGATAACCACACAGCAACACCTGAAATCCATTTAGTCAACACTGGCCAGGCAGCACTCAGACTATGAACACTGCACCACATCACTGCCTTACAGTAAAGTTGTTAGTCACAAATAGGCAACACAATTCCACTGTGAATACCACTATTTTTTTTCATGGGCTGAATTTTTGAAAAGTCTGCAAAATGTGCGAATTGGACCATCACGCATTGTCAAAATTGTTGGAAAATGGACGTAGTTCAAGAATAGAGTGGCACTTCCTTTACAACAGCTGAATGAAGCAGCTTAAACACCTGTGATCACGGCTGTGAAGACGTCAATCACTGAGAACGACAGACACTGTATTATGTTCACTAGAAGAAGTAAAAAAAAAAGAGCACAAAAAAGACATGGTTGCACATTATGCAATAAGCAGATCTAAAAAGAAGTGTTTTTTTTTTCATGTTAGAAATTCAAAAGACGAGAGATAAGTCTTAAGACATTGTAGGGAAGGGACTTGACTGAATTTCTGGGGGTGCATGAGACCCTTTGCATGACCCAGTCCCCAAAGCCTCTGACTTCCAACCCACAGGGGTAAATGTCTCTTAATTTCACCTCACAGGCTTCATTAACACAGCCTCTCTGCCATCATTAAGACATCTGCAGTGAAATTAATTGAAAGACAGATTAAAAATAAATTAAGAAAAATGCATTGCAGAATGCCTACGTGCACTTCATAAATCACCCGGGCAAAGCCAGGAGCTGGCTCCCCATAATTAACTGCAGACTATTTATTTTATCCTGACGGTATAAATTAGAATTCAGACGCACAGATTATATTAGGGATGTCTGCCATGCGGAACTGCTGAGGGGTGTGCAGAATAAATTTAAGGATACAAAGAGGTGAACATAGGGGAAGGGAGAGAGAAAGAGATAATATGTTGAAAGGCAAACAATATGTAAATGCATATAAAGCAGAGATAACATTTGCGTCGCATAGACAAAGTATTCAGTCAAACAATGCATAAAGAAAGAAGCAATGTAATTAAGAACAACAATCAAGTGCATGTTGGAATGTAACATAAATGACTGATGCACTGCGTCATCAAAACTGTTTAAGGAGAGGATTCGACTCCAGCTACAAGTTTAACAAGAACTCCTTGAATAAACTGCCTGTGATTGTAATAAGGCTGGTGATATAACACTGCCCAGGAAATCTCTTCTCATTCTTTCCAGCTGTTTCCCACTCTCCTCTCCTGCTGTATCACAACCCGGCCACTTCACATGCAAATGCAGACTAAACCTCATCTTCTAGTCAGCCCCAGACACCCCCCACAGACACACTTGTGCATCTCGGCTTCTCTCTTGCTATCTGTGTGTCACTTGGTGCTACAGTCACTGTTGGCCACATACTGCCTCCTCGTGGGCACAGTGCCCAGACTGGCACAAAGCCAGATCTGCTCTGCCAGCCTGGGCTGGCAAAACACTCCCTCCCTCTTGACACTCCAAATTCCCCACACATCCTTTCATCAGAAAGCCTGCGGCCCTCTCTTCTGTCTTTATTCTGCACCACAGCTGAGATCAACACTTTGAAAGTATGCCCTCCAACCAGCACCCCCCCCAAAAAAATAATGCTACCAACTAATACTGCCAGGGAACAAATGAAGTGCACACAAATTTGAATGTTTGGCTATTATGCAATTACATTCAAGGCAAAACCAAGTTACCTCGAAACAATGTCCTAACAATGCTCTAGACCAAGTATTAGGTGCGTAGTGAACTGAGGCATTAAGCTCTAAATGGAATCAGTTATATAAACTTTTATGAGTTGACACAAAACTTTAATTTAGCCTCCTTAAATGCTTTGTCTGTACAACCATTGATATAAAATAATATGCAAATGACAGCATATTGTTCAGTTACTGACAAAGGGCTTTGATGTCATGGGCACTGGAGTCAAAATCCTGGGAGCAAGCACTATATAAAAGATGCACTTGGTATAAATAAACCCACCTGACACATTTATTCCAAGTACGGATGTCAGACTATTGACAAGATAAACAACAACAAACTCCTGGTCATCTAAAAAAAAACAGCACTTCCACAAAGTTCTGTTTTTATCTCACAACATATTGAGTCTCCGCATTTTCTAGAGACACTTCAGATAATCAAGTACTCTCCCTCACACACACACACACACACACACACACACCGGATCATGCTTTTATGTCATATCTGAAGCATTGTGATTTTGTTATAGTTATTGTGCTTTCCCATATTGCCTCAAAATTTCCCATCTCCATTTCCTGCTCACTGCTGATGTTTTTAAACTCATCACCAGTGAGCTACGGGTAAATTCTGGGATTTATGAGAAAGTAGTAGCCACAGAAACAAAATTAGGTAGTGTGTCTTTAAGAGTTTTTTTTTTTTGGTCTGCTCTGCGAGTGTCCCACTGTGACAACCTCGCAGAGGGAGATTTGTGCGCCGTGCTGCTCCCAACACAGACTCCATTTAAATCCAACTGTTTCACAGGGTTAGATCTACTTCCCCATCTGAGCACAATGTCAGTTTCAGCCATGTGTGTGTTTGTGTGTTGTGTAGATGTATTTTGATTTTGGAGACTCCTGTTTTTGTTAAAATGGGGGCAGTGTGGATTTGATACAAAATAGTGATTAAATTGCTGATGTGTAATGTCATGGATATTTTAAGAACAGTGTGTACGTCAGGAAAAGATCGAAACTTTAGCAAGGTAGTTGTAGCAAAGCTTATACCCCGACATACTAAGATGGTTCTTATCAGTCATAGCACGAAAAACAACCAGTCTGCCTCAGATGTATAATTTGGTTTCCCCGGTGAGTAAAAAGCCTTGGAGGCGAGTGCATACACAGCAGTCATGTTAAGATACATGGCTAGCGCTGGCCTTTCTTCTCAAGCACAAGGGGGGAAAAAGGGAAAAAAATACAGTAAATCACCAGCAAAGAAAATAAATATATACTTATTACATTCCGCACACTGAATACATTCACCTGCTTAACATATTGCACAGGCGCAGCACAAATGTGCAGTGCTGCACATGGGCAAAAACATGCCATGAAAAATGACAGCAGGGAGGGGTAACTGCAGACCTGGAATATAATGGTGCGATGGAGCACAGGAGAAATAATCATACCAAGTGGGAGGGGGGACGAAAGGAAGATGAGTCTGTGCCCTGTATCAGGGAAATGGAGCTCCAACACTCTGCTGCTGGGTGCCTGAATTCCCAATAACACTGCACAGGACCTCCCTTCAGCAAGGAGCAACACCATGCAGCATCTGCAGTCTCAAAATACATTACCCTGACACGTCACAGCCTCACAGGACATGCAGATGCAATACCAGATTAAATACGCTATAGTAAAAGGCCAGGTGTTTGTTCCCACCCTAAAATAGCAAAAGCATCTTGTTATCGTCAATTAATTGCTAGGACAATTTCAAATGTGACACTGATAATCCAGTTTGTTTCTGCCTTCCACCGACTTCTGATTAGACCTAGAAATCTGCCAACAGTTCCCCCTTTGGCCGTTAGGTGTCTCTCTTTCACTTCGCATTACTGAAGCCTTCTCTCTCACTGAGCGGGGATCCTCCAGTCCTGAACTCCCCTCTGCACATAATATATACACCATCATTTGAAAATGGCAGCTTTTTGAAAATTCACCTTGATTATCAGACATTAAAAGTGACTTCTCCAGAGCTGAGTGTCTGGCTAGGGGGATGGCTGCAGACAGCAGAACAATGCAGCAGGCTTGGTATTAATGCCTGGTTGTGCTGTGCAGGGAGGAGAGAGGAGCCAGCCCTTTGTTCTCTCCTACAGCCAATTATTTTTTACGTGTGCCTCTTTTCACAACAACAAGAGAGAATTTAATTTTAATGCACTCTCTGGAAAGAAAGGGGGAAAAAACATCTTCGGTATGGGATGGGGACTAGCATCAGCAGCTAAGTGTGTATGCACACATTTCTGTATGAGGCAGAGACGGATGACAGGGGCAACAAGAATGACATCAACCCAAACACACACAGCAGCATGAAGCCTCTCATGCAATATGCTAAAACATAGACAGTCTGAGTCCAAAAGCCATACCAAAACATTACTGTACCCTGTCTCAACCTCATGGGGGAAAAAAGACCAAACAAAGACAGACACCAAAATAAGAACAACATTATTTCACTATACAGCATTATGGTGCCATTGGGGGGGTTGCACATTAACATGTGCATACCCGAGGCATGATGATTTAAAAAAAGCACACTATGAAAATAGTACGGATTCCTGATCAAATGGCATGAAAAATAAAAACCTAAGATCGCTGTTGGTAGGTATGTGGCCAAATATTTTTCTAATTGGAAGGGCACTTTATCTTGCTGTCAGAGAGGCAGTAAAAACCAGTGCTGTTCCCAGAAGGAGAGGAGCACGGCATGCTGGCCTTTTATTAGTGCTGGAGCTCTGATATATGCCTCTGCTCTAGGCTTTCATCAGGAAACCTGCACCTAAACACATAAACAGACACGCACGTACACACAAAGAAGTGTTACGAACTACCCCCAGTGAACAGCCAACGCAACCACTGCGGAGCATTTCAGATGCTGTATTTTCTAAACATGCATTCAGCATACACTCAACGGAAAATTAATGCAGAAAATAAGTTCCCTGCAACAAACATCTGTGCCAATACTGAGAGCATTTTAAAAATATATACATTTTCACAGGTTGAAATGCTGACAACACATCAACTAAAAAATAAAAGATTGAGTTCAAATTCTAAAACAGAGGAAAGAGAGAATAAACAATACAACCACACACTGAAGCGGAGCACTAACCTTACAGTGGAAAGTGATTCAGTCACTAGAGAATAAGAAAGCACAAAATACAAAACCACACATTTATACATGCAGTTTCATGCGAAACCTATCATTTATTTCTCTTATTAACACGGATGCACTTTAAACCCCCAACTCAGAGCAAGCACAGACAAAGACAGCAACATCCCCATGCACACACATTCATGCAGATACACACACAGCCAGAGTAGCTACACACAAGTTAAATTAAATTTTAGTCCTTGGGCGGACAACTAACTGCTTGTGTGTGGGACCTGCTCTACAGCACAGCAAAAACCAATTCTCTTGAGATGGTGAAATTAAAGGGCAAAATCCTGCCTGTTTATGGTTCTCACTCTCTTCGCCTCTCAATCAAATGTTTTATTGGCAATCATTTGGTCCTAAAAGTCATGTTCTTGAGAGGCAGCTGGGATGATGACAGTAGCTGGTGGACAGACGGCACCACTTCAGCTCACACCACTCCCAATTATTTACACCTGCACAAGAAAAAGCAGCTCTGATTAACCATTTTAAGAAAGGTTATCTTCACCCTCTGCTTCAGTCCTTCTCACACTTTCATGCAGGATATTTTGAGTCGCCATCAACATAATGTATTAAAAAAGCGCAACTAGCCGCTAACTGCCCAAAATATGTTTACCAGTTTTTAGAAAAGTCAAGGTCAGAGGGTGTATGAAACTGGCGCGGCTGAATTTTGAGAGGTCGTAACCCTACCTGATAAGTGACGGAGCCTTTTTGGAAAACTTATACAGTAGGAGGGCCTTTGCTTTAGTGTGAGGTAAGGAAAAGAAAGAAAATCAATTTATACTGTTCAATTAAAACTTTTGTCTTTTTACAACACGTTTTATATTCCAGTATTTTGTTCCCCTTTTATTTCACTCCCAATCAGCATATACTCATACCTATGTGAAGAATCAATCAAAATAAAAAATCTATTTTTATTCAAATGGCAAATAAATATGAGCATGTGATTTGATTAACTGGACAAAAACAACAGATGTTTGCACTTGAATCTTAAAAAATCTTCATGGATGTTTATACTATAAATATATAAACATAGGTGCATGTTTTGTGTATGCATTCTAAGCACAGCTCCTCGATTTCTCTGTGTATTGTATCACTGAGGCATCTCTTTCTACCCTGCAACCCCCACCCTTCTCTGCTGCTCTCTCCTCTGGTGTCTGGAAGCAGTAATCTGTTCCTGAGCTAGCGCTGCTGGGATTAGGCAGTGACTGAAGATAGGATATGTGCGTCATTAAAGCGGAGGACACAGTGTTGCAGGAGGAGAGACAAAGTCAACAAAGGTGACACGAAGACAAATATCAGAAACCCACATGTGCCCACACACACAAACACACACTTGTGCATGAATAAAATAAAAACAAAACCTCTACTGTATGCTTGCATGGTACATATGTCTGCCTCTGTTAGTGCACACAAATAAAACTCTCTTTTCTCTCACATACAATTTCCTAAACCTCCAGTGAATAAGAATAATGTGGTGCTGCTATAATGGATGTCTCAGAGAGGGGTAATGCATTAGACCAAAGGCACTAATGCAGAGAAAAGTATACACACTGTAGACAGATAGCAATGACTCTGAATACTTTGTGATGTCAAGTAGGTGCTACTGTTCGTTTACAAAGCTCCAGATCTATCTCTCTGTCTCTCTGTCCTGTAGTTCACCATGTTTATCATTTTCAAAAATCAACCACACTAGTTTTAGCTTCGGCAGTCTAAAAATGGCTGATAAACACACTTGTCCGGCAATATATAATTGTTCTATGTACTACAAGTACTATTAGCAGGTAAACTAGTATTCTCACCTTATTTTGTAATTTTTTGGTACATTTTCTGAGCTTCCCACATAAACTTGAGCACTATCTGGATTCAATCTTTCTGAAGTTAGGGTTTGTTTCTATTATAAGACAGGGTGTGGCTTAGGTTTAACATCCTGTGTAAAACTGTGGATAGTCATCATCTTCATAACCGAGACAAAAAAGAGAAAGAAAAAGAACTTGTCAACAGTTTGACTATTCATGTACTTTCTTAAGGCTCTAGATGCTGTGGGGCTGTCTTGGCTGACACGCCTCTACGGCAACGCGTGGACATCGGGGACAGTGCCTCAGGATTGGCAGACCGGAGTGGTGGTCCATCTTTTTAAAAAGGGGTACCGGAGGGTGTGCTCCAACTACAGGGGGATCACACTCCTCAGCCTCCCTGGTAAGGTATATTCAGGGGTCTTGGAGAGGAGGGTCCGTCGGATAGTCTCGGGTTAAGGAGGAGCAGTGTGGTTTTCTCTCAAGCTGTGGGACAGTGGACCAGCTCTATACCCTCTTCAGGGTCTTGGAGGGGGCCTGGGAGTTCGCCCAACCAGTATACATGTGCTTTGTGGACCTGGAGAAGGCGTTCAACCGTGTCCCCCGGGAACTCCTGTGCGGTGTGCTCCAGGAGTATCGAGTGGCGGATCCCTTGGTGAGGGCAGTCTGGTCCCTGTACGACCCGAGTCAAAGTCTGGTCCGCATTTCCGGCAATAAATCTTAGTCGTTCCCAGTGGGGGTTGGACTCCACCAGGGTTGCCCTTTGTCATCGGTTCTGTTCATAAAGTTTTTGGACTTAATTTCTAGGCGAAGTCGAGGTGTGAGGGGATCCGGTTTGATGGTCTCAGGATTGGGATGCTTTTTGCAGACGATGTGGTTCTGTTGGCTTCATCAGTCCATGATCTCTGGATCTCGCTGGAGCGATTCTCAACTGAGTGTGAAGCGGCCTGGGATGAGAATCAGCCCCTCCAAATCCGAGACCATGGTCCTCAGTCGGAAGAAGGTGGTTTGTCCCCTAAGGGTCGGCGGTGGGGTCCTGCCCCAGGTGGAGGAGTTTATGTATCTCGGGATTTTGTTCACAAGTGAGGGAAGGATGGAGCAGGAGATCGATAGGAGGATAGGTGCTGTGTCTGCAGTGATGCGGGCTCTGCATAGATCGTTGAAGAAGGAGCTGAGTCAGAAGGCGAAGCTCTCGATTTACCGGTCGATCTACGTTCCTACCCTCACCTATGGTCACAAGCTCTGGGCAGTGACCAAAACAATGAGGTCGCGGGTACAAGCGGCCAAAATGAGTTTCCTCCGCGGGACTGCAGGGCTGTCCCTTTGAAATAGGGTGAGGAGCTTGATCATCCGGGAGAGGCTCGGAATAAAGCCTCTGCTCTTCGCATTTAGAGAAGCCAGATGGGGTGGCTCGGGCATCTGGTCAGGATGCCTCCTGGACACCTTCCTCGGGAAGTATTCTGGGCATGTCCCACCGGGAGGAGGCCTCAGGGTAGGCCCAGGACACGCTGGAGGGATAATATCTCTTGGCTGGCCTGAGAGTGCCTCGGTGTACCCCAGATGAGCTGGCTGATGTGGACAGGGAGAGGGAAGTCTACCTTATATATACATATATATGTCCTAATATTACTTTTAAAATGATAATTCAGGAGAAAATCATTCCCCTATTCTCACAATGTAGAAGTCTGGTATATAGTTATTGCAACTTAACCCTATATGTTTTCCTTCTGGTCTAAGGAAGTCTTCCTTCCACACCTTGCTCTCCAGAGCACATAACTGCGATATGACTTCTAAATCCATACACATGCTAAATATACATACAACAGAACCAATAATATTTTTTTGCTATCCCTAAGACCCCATGCTACAGTACCTGTGTTTTAAAAATATACTATATAATGTATTTCGTTTTAGGCCATGTCTTTGTACAGCTTCACAGTCATTGGCAATCCCAATCGTAGCCAACTTTCTTTTGTCTGTTCCTGCAGATTTTGCATCTACATCCACATGTTAATCAGTGTCTATAAAGCTTCATGTAAAAAAAACTGGTAGAAGTACAGTTCTTAAAATTTTTTATCTGCAATTGTTCAGCTTCTTATTAAAAACCAGAGGCTTTAACATGAAGTTGCTATAATCCTTGCAGTTATAGCATCATGTTCAAATTACATAAACTTGTAAAGAGCAAACTAGCTACATACAGTGAAGAAAGGCATATTTAAACTATATTTAAAGAAAATATCCTAAACAGCTAAAAGAAAGTGGTGAATTCCTTACTGTGGTCAATATTATTTTTATTTCTTTCAATAGATGTAACACAACAGTAAACTTGATATTTTATGCCTTATGTTTTAGCACTTATGTCAGCAGAGATCAGCAATGACAATCGCAGTGTGTTTTGAACACATATACTGTACACTTATTTTGTTGTTCATCCACGTTGTTCGTCCAAAACTTTGATATTAACAATGCACCAACAGAAAAGAAAATAACTTCCACTAGTCCATTATGACATCAAATCTTGAGTAAATTGCCACATTGATTGCAGGCAATGTTGCTAAGTCTTTATGCAAGGGTTTGGTCCACGGTTTACATGAGCTAGAAACTTTATCATAGTTTTCATGAATTAAAGTTTTATTATTTTACTTTTAGCTGAATTTGTTGATCAAAATATGCAAGGTTTCACATCTGTAGTCTGGTAAATTATAAAATTTATGGATAGGCTCCACAATCCTCTCCTCTGGCATTCCAAATATATCGATACAAGAGAAAAAACGCATTCTCTCAGTTGCCTGCGCCTCCTCCATAAAATTATTACTGCAGCCATTGTGCGTACAGTATACTGTTGTGCCAGTTCATACCTGCTTTTCAGAAGCGCTATTTGTACGTGCAAAGATAACCACCGCAGTTACAGGTTTCATAAATCACATAGCGTGTGCAAAGCTGATTTATTTGCATAGTCTCCTCCCAACATTACTCACAGAAACACTCACATCGCATATTCATCAGCAGCAGAAACTCAAAGTGAGAGCGGCGCTATTTTGCCAGGATAACAGATCCTATCCTGTGTGCGCGCTCTTGATAGATAAGCTTCGGTCAATGCTTGTGTGGGCAAACCACTTAACACCCGTTTTAGTAGACGCCATGCCTACGAAAATCAGCCTCTAGGTGTTTGACATGTGAATGGCTTGCATACAAGCAGGGTGTATTGTTGTGAAAATTAGATGAGCTCATTCAAAAAGTGCCGGATTGATTTATTCCTCTAGATCTATGTGGTGATTGGTAAACAATACTGCAATGCATTTTTAGTTTAGTTTGGAACAGGCCAAAGATGAGTAATGTAGTAAATAATAGGCTTTCATTAACATAACTTTTTAAAAAGTGTATAATTAAGGTGGGACTTCTTTTTTTTTTTTTTTCTTTTTTACATTTTT
>JBBDHI010000001.1:17058286-17075294 GCA_037177115.1 Craterocephalus stercusmuscarum
TACATGATGAATATCAAGAAAGGGTTCCAAAGTGTCAATCAGCACGAGGGTGAGTAAACAAATGAAGGCACATCACTCTGAGGGCGGAGTATTCATTTAAACAGGAGTGCCAAAGTCCGGTCCTTGAGAGTTACTATCCTGCACGTTTAGATGCAACACACCTCAAGCAAACTGCAGAATTTGGAGAAGTTGCAGTACATCTTGAAAACCAAGCTTTGGGACCCTTGTCTAAAACCTGAAGGACAGCTGATGATCTCTGCACTAAGGTGTAGCATATTTCCCCTCCTTTGTACATTAAGGACACAAAAAAACACTCTGAAGTGCAGTATTAGTTTTGAACATTTCTATCTGAGTCCAAGTGGATTTTTGTACACTTTAGAAACTCTTGGATGAGTAATGTTAAGAGCATATTTTCTACTGTAAACAAATTTCCATGTTCATCTACAGGTTTATGAATTCAGTAAAGCAAAGAAATTATTCAGAGGAGAAGGAAAAGGAACGTGTCAGTTTATTCCAGGGATGTCCAGCTCTGGGGCTCGAGGGCAAGAATCTTGCAGGTTTTCGATATGACCATGCTCCAGCACACCTGACTCACATTTATGAGTCATTGTGCAGGACTTCATGCTGGATCCATTCAATTTGGATCCAGTGTGTTGAACAAGAAAACATTGTAAATCTGAAGGACAGTGGCCCTTGAGGACAGATCTTGGACACCCCTGGCTTAATCTAAAGGTTACTGCTTTTACAAAATGCTGGTAGATAAAGTAAGTTCAGATTTTTAATTCCTTGGATATGATAATGCAACTTGACTTAAACTTGAGCCATAAGACTCGACTTGGACTTGCAAAAAAAGATCTGTTAACATATCTGATTTGTAGTTTCTTCAACAACGTTGTCTTTAGAAATTTCTGAGGCTGAGCTTCACTTAATAATGATAATACTCCTCCTTATAGAAACAATGGTGTCTATCTTTGCTGCTGCAGTACACATCATACAGAAGAAACACCATCTAAGCCCTTTATTTCCTCTCTCTTTCAACAGCTCATTATTTCAATAGGCAGCTCCTTGACTGTAATTAACATCAACACCCACAAGGTAAAGAAGGATAACTTCTCTCCAGGCAATGGCAATGATTAAAAAAATAAACAAATATGCAATCTAATAAATCATTAATATGTATTATTGCATTTTTTTAATGGGGATTACTTCTGTAACCAAAGGAGAGCTTCTGGAAAAAAAGACAGCATTTAACTCTCAGTTTTATAGTATGTAAATACAGTACAGAAAGTATAAACATGGATTACTGCAAGTATCAAACATCCTCTCAGCCTGCTGATTAAGAGAATAAACGAAACGATTATACCTCCACAGCTGCTCTATTAGCACCAGAGAAGTGGAACAAGTGGCTGTTCATGCTGAAGCACAGAAGAACTGCTGTAAAAAGGCCCCAGACCTGTTTTCTGTTCAGGTGCTTTATGTTTAAGTGTAAGTGAAAGAGAAAGTGTGTGTGGCGACGACAGATGGGTAGGATGCGAAGGGCTGCGGAGGCTTACTCTTTCACAGTCACTCTCGTCACGGCCAATGAGGACTCCATAAATCTGATCAATCGTGTTCTCTTAAGAACACCCAAACACCATCAGCGGCACCATGACTAACATGTAACTACTGTAATCTTTTTTTTCTTGTCAAGGGTGATGAAAAAATGGCTGAAATACTGGGAATGAAACTGAGATAAAAGGAGTTTTAAGGTTGTTTTTTTTTTACAGTCTAACATGGCAGATTGGACACTGTTGTCAAACCATAGATGTTCACAAACTGACTTACAATATCAGCTGGTGTTCAGAACCAATGGCTGAAACATCGTACTCTGATGGAACCATCATAGATAGGAGCAATGTGTTCAAGTACAGAATGGGACATGTTAGAAATATCAACAGAGGATAACATATCATTTAAGTGTTTTAAGTGGAATTTTTACCTTCAGAAGAGATAGAGACTACATACATTTACATTTTTGTCATTTAGTAGACACTTCTCATCTAAAGGAGGTACATTGTTTAGGTTTCAGTCCAGTTAGAAATCAGAATCGCAAAAAGAAAAATAATGTCAAAATGTAGGGAACATTTAATTTAGAAAAAAAGTGAAAGAATTCCGGGATTTCTTTCTCTTCTTTGGAAGATACTGTATAATACTGCAGCAACTCCCTCGTGAAGTTGCAGTTTCATCAGTGGACACTGAATGATTTAGATGGACTTTTAAGAGCCTCTAAAAGCTTCAGAAATACATAAAACTGCAGTACATTTACACATTTAACCTAAGTAGCTGGCTGAATCACAGTGTCCTCAGCAAAGATGACTACTGGGCTCTGCCTCTAGCGAGATCCTTACTGTCTTTCCAGGAGCCCATCTGTTACCTTGATATTTCTGCTGGTCATTAGACACAGAGCCCCCATCCACACCAAACATCTTCTGACAGATACATAGAGTTGGGCTTTGTGTGAAAGCACACAAGGAATAGAGAGGTTGGAGAGAAAAAATAAAAACCAACAAGTCAATTCTGTAATTATTAATTCATGCCCCTTTTCCGTAAACCAGAGGCTTTTCTGCTGTCGAGTCCCGTAAGTGAATTGGACTTTGGCACCTTGTCTCTGTCTCGTAGCTGGACTGTATTATTCAAACAGCAAAGGAGCTGTCAGCGTATTGCACTGGTCTCTGGAGCAATCCTTGCAGCCTTGTTGTGCTTTCAAGGGGAAAAAAGATGGCTGCTGGACAGAGTGACTGACACAGCACAGCGTGGATTAACTACAATAGGTCATCTGCCAGTGAAATCTTCCAGGAGTGCAAAATCACAGCTGCCCTTAATCTATGTCCTTGGGAGAGGTTATTCATGCTGTAAAAATGACAGTAAACTCTATGCAAGGAATTTGAAGATGGAAAGAGATGCTGGTGATGTGAAAGGGGAATTCCACACCTACTTGCTGAGATGAGATGTTCATCATCTCTGGACCCCTTTTGCCTCATTACTACGGTCCCTTCCATACCATAGCAGCTTCAGTCTTCAGTTGTGAAAATCATACCCCACCATACACTTTCATCCCAATGAGGGTGAATAGCTGTATTGTAATGCTGCCCAGAATGGCTACAGCCTAACAATCATGTTTAACTTAAACTATGCAGACAATCCCCGTGTAGTGAAACCTCTCTGGTACTCTCTGAAACGTGTGTCCACTGATCCCTAACTCCCTGAAACCTTTCACCTTCACACTGCTGAGACCATCTACCCTTCTCCTTTTTGCACTTTGGAAAATCCTCACCGCTATTCCCCCGGCAAGCTGGCCATTAATATGGAGATGATTCAACTCCCCCAGTGCTACAAGTAATTTTCTTTCACTGCTATGTTAACAATACCTGAATATTGTCTTTTCTTTTTCCTCATTTCTATCCAGGTTTTTAATCTACAGCCTGTGTCAGAGCCCAGAGCAATAAAGGGCAGTGCACCATTTCATCTTATATTTCTCAGGTAATTACTCTGCATTAATAAAAAGAACCTGAGCTTCAACTAAGAACCTCAGACAGAAAACCCAAACGGTACAATTTCCTATTATTTATAAAAACCAAATCTTCTTTTATAGAACAAAACACCAATCTCTGTGTGGTACGAAACGGTGAGTTATGCAGCTAAAATTGAGAGAAGATATTAGCACAGTTGTTACTAATCTAAAGGCTGCAGTGAACAAGAGGAAGACAAGTTATTCAGCTTTGCAGGACACAGCTCTGTGTGTTTTACCCTGTGGTAAAACTCATAAACGCTGGGCTTTCAGGGAGGTGGCACACAAACAAGGACAATTTACAGCCTATTATCTTCAAAGACAAAAGGAATTATAATTTGAAGGATGACAAACATTCTAAAGACGTGACACGAATATGTGAACATTTCCACTACTTAGGATTTAAAAGGCAATGACAAATCGCCACTGCACTGAATGGCCTTCAGTTTAAAGAAACCAACATATAAACCTAAAATTTGTAATCAAAGCATAGACATGCAATTTCAACTTGAAACTGTGCTCATATTAAAAATTGCATATCTATACTAATATATGGAGAACAATTCACATTATTTGGTATATCTGTTTCTAAATGAGCTATAGTATAAAACAGAGCTCAATAAAAAATGAGCAAGCTGCAATGCCACAGTCCTACATCTAGGGGATGCTAATCATCACATTCATATACAGATTACATTCAGGAGCCACAGTTTGAAACACATCTGCTTATTTTACCCACAGAACATAATAATATGCACATCTCCTTGCTGAGCCAGGTCAACACAAAGACACTTGTCCTAATAGTGAGCACATCTACTATGGCTTCTCAGTCTTCATGAAGACTGAGAAGCCATATGACTGAAGTTTCAATACCCCCTTTTTTCTTCTTAATATAAACCTTCATTAGAAGCATTTCAGGTCCAAAGGGTGTAAAAGACCTATTTGTGAGTTCATGTAAGAAATCTAACATCTCTCAGGGAGTCTATAGGTTTAACAATCTTAATCCCCAAAACGCCAAAATCCACTTTGCAGTTCTTAAAAGTCTTCTGTTTGTTATTTCCTTTTCACTCTAACATTTTTTTTATTAATCAGGAGCCATGTTTCGAATGAATAATCATGCTTCTGGATAGAAAATTTGAAATACCACAAATATTTGTAGGCTGCCAGTTTAAATGCTGTACAGTATGTCACAGCTAATCGATTTCAAAATTAGAATCTGCATGTCACTTTTAATTGGTGCTGCACAAAACTATGTCAAAATACACTTACATTCACAGTCTAGCAACAGCAATAGGCAGTAGGCATAGGAGTGTGAATTGGGAAGGAAGAACAATAATCAGTTTAGCTGTTAAATACAAACTGACATTATGCACATATTGGCCTTTTTGAATCTATCTTTAAATTTCCTATGTTTTTTAAAATTGTACCTCGCAAAATTTCTAAAAAATACTAGAAAAAATAATTATGTGATCCCTGTTTACCAGTTCCTGTCATTTTTTTTGCCTATCTCTAGGTCTGTCTGGTCTCTGAGATTCTATGAGTCTCACAGTGTGGATGACCCAGGCTGAAATACAAATTTTCAACCCCTTGTGTCTACCACCTTGCTCCAGCGTGCAGAAACTGAATATAAGGAAAGGCATGAAAAGAATGATCACTTTCTACCAAATCCCTGAACTGAGACATTATACATTTTTCTCTTCCTCTACTCATTGCCAACCCATAACCTTAATATAACTTTGACTGCAAGCTTTCCCATACATTTATGATAAATATGTTAAATCATACTGTGCCCAACTCTGCATTTGTATTAGCAATTCCTATCTTTTCCCCTTCTGCCTACCTTACTCCCTGCTGCATTCACATGCACTCAATTGCTGCATAAATACACCACCTGCTTCAGTGAAGGTAAGGATGCTGTTCATATACCCTTCCCTTTAACCAGTGGGGTCTCAGCTATGTAGGTGAGGAAAGAGGCTCATGGCTATCCATTTATACATATTTCATACCTAGCATTAAAAAATTACCCTCTAAATTACTAATCATGACGGATTATTCAGTTCAAGCTAGTGCTAGCATGAACATCAATGTCCAAATATTCTAAAAGTAGAGTATTCCAGTAATAATTAGATTTAGATCGGTCTTCTTCCTGAATATCGAAAACAGTGCATATTATTTACAATCCTAAAAAGTTGTATCACATATATTGCACAGAGCTTTCAAGCACATGACATTTACATCTATTTATGTGCCTTTACATGTGCATCTACATGTCATTTCTGAGATAAATAAAAAAAAAAGACAATAACGAAGACATCTTTCAAGAGATGACAAGCCAAATACATATGCATTTTACAAAGGCTTCTGATGTACCTCTAAATGATTTTAATGAATACTGAGGAGCTGTGGAACAAGAAGGAGAAAATAAGATTGACAGAGGCTTTAAAAAGGAGGAAGCCTTTTTTTTCTGCGTTCGCTAATGCTGTCTGTCTGACAGTGACTGTCATTTGTAAAGGAACAATGTTGCGGTCTGTTCCAACAACTACATGCCAACACTGAGGAACAGTGCTTCAGTTGTTGTAATGATGGACTTTAGAAACAGCTCATCCTCAGACAGTGAGAGGCTGAGCACCTTTCTTAGAAATAACAGGTTGGCCAAGATATTCATACACAATATCTTAACAAATGCACATCTGTGTTCTTACTGTGCGAAATTTTCACACTATCACCTGCTCACACATGTGCTCGTCTGTTTGCTAAACGCATTGTGAGGTCTTCCTCACTTCTACCCTACAAGAACTTGTTCTGAATGGGCATTGTCTTCATCAATCACAGAAAGTTTCACGTTGGAAAAGAGACCTTTCCATTAAACTGCAGCTGTCTGCCTTTTGCTGACAACACAGCCTTGAACCCACCACGCCATCTTACCCACCCACCTTTCCACTGACATCAAACAGAACCTCAGACTTGGTTCCCTAATGCAATGCTATTTTTAACTAAGCGTTTCTAATAAGCAGCTGGGAAGCTGTAAATTTTTCATATGCAAGCACATATTTCCTTTGTGAAAACACAGAAACACACTTATTTGGTGATTAGCGACTGACAGAGGGGAGGAAAGGAACTGAATATGCTTGTATCAAATTGCATGCCTTTCAAAAAGGAGGAATCCTAATGCGAGGAGTCGTCTTCCTGTGCACCACAGGTATGAGTGAATTATTAATCGGCCAGCTCATTTTAATGCTTTTTAAAGTGCTTTATTTTGATGTGCTAAAACATACTTTTAGCCATACTCAGTCAGGCATGCATATCATTATTTCTTCCATCAAAGAGGAGTGTCGCCCTTTCAAAGAGCACAAACAACTCAGCCTCATTTAAAATAGAAGTTCGAATATCAAAGACATTTTACAAAGGCTGGGCTTCAAACACTGTGATGAAGTTTCGTTTTTTCTGCTGTACTTTATGAAAACTTAGGTATGCAAAAGGTCTGAATTGTTTTCCAGCTTTTAACCTGACTAGTGTAAATCAAAACATCCTGAGGTAACACAAGAAGTTAGACAAGTGAAAAGCATCTATCCAGGCCTGTTACTGTTGACTGTCATCATTATCAAAAATCTCTTTTACTGAATAAAAAATGTCTCAACTGCCAGTGTTGTTTATCTAAGACGGGCATAGAGTAAATTGTGCATGAAAAAAGAAATGAAACTATGTTTCATTTACACTTCTCAGAAACTGTGAACACAATCAGTAAACAATGTTTTACAAATATAATTAAATAGAAGGATGCACACACACAGCAAAATCTACTAATACTACTACTACTGCCATTTAGCTGATGCTTTTATTTGAGAGAACACAAAATCTTCTTTCTTGCTCCTTTCCTTTCCAATTTATAGAAAAACTTCCATTTAACAACTTCAAATTTTATCAGTGCACGTAAAAAAAGAGCATTATGGATTGAAAGAATTAAGAAAACTGTCCTTCCCTATTAGTTATGCCAGTTAAAACTACCAATAGGGAAGTCACAACTACTACAGGAGCCTTACTATAACTGTGTACTGCTACCATCATCGCTATCAAACAAACAGCTCTTCTGCACAGTGTCCACGCTGCCCATAACTGCACCTCAAAACTCAAAGCATCTACACAATGATTAAAACATACTCGCAATGTGATTTAAGTAGTACCATACAAACTGAAAAAGGACATGCATTCTTTCCCAGGAAAAAAAAAAAAAAAATCAATACCCAAACCCCAGCCTACATGACCAGAGGATTCAGGCCTGAAGCTCCTCCTCCAACTCTAAGTCCAACCCACTGCTCAAGTGTTACCACCCACACCATTAGAGGAGTACACAAATACCCATCCTGATGTGATCAAATTAGACACAACCAAGTGTTGTCTGTGTCCTCCTGTGTGTGCAGCAAAGTTGAGAAGTGGGTAGTGCAATCACGTGTGTGAGTGTGTGTTCATATGCCACAGTTGGAATTGCACATACAGGCCCTGCTCACCTATTGAGCAAAGACAAAACATGGGTCACATGTCACCTGGACATATTACATAAATTGACCATTTATTCCAACTGCATCACATTTGGTGAGAATCACCTGGAAACATGCAGGATAAAAGTGTGTTGTTTGAAAATAGATCAGGGAGTTTTAAGTTTTTAAATGTTTATTTTATGAATTATGTTTTTATTGAATCTGGCAGAAAGGCCTGTGTTCAGCACCATTTAACTGCATGGCCATGCTTGTCCTGTGACTAGTATCCCCTAAATATGTGTGTGTAAATATTGGCCTTACCTGTCCCTTTGGTGAGCTCCTTCTCCCCCCCACTTTCTCTGTCTTTGGTTTGGTCCTCCTGGTCTGTGGTGGTCTCACTAGCAGCCTCCACATCCTCACACAGCTCTCCTGAAGGGGGAGGGAGAATGGGATATGTAAATCACCACGCCATCAGAATTGGTGGAAGCACTTAAAGGGACGGCAGCATTTTTTTCTATAGGAGCTTGCAACAATTACATTTGCTGACACACAGTTGCAAAGCTAGCAGACAAAGAGGGCAGAATCTGTTTTCTGCTCTCTGTCCTGTGCTTTCTGATCATAGCTGTGAAATTTATTCTGACTTAAAATATGAAATTGGATATAAATTATAAGGTAATAATGAAAACATATATTTTTGTCTTGTTATTAGACTGAATCAAAATAATGGGACAAATATTTTTTTCTTTCTTTTAATGTGGACATAAACTGTTGGGGGGTGGGTGTGCAGATGTGGCCTGAAGTGGGCAGATGGAAAAATAATTGTGTGAGCATTATCCTTCAAGAGAGAGACCTTATATCAAACCCCGTTTTCTCTCTCACACTACACATACACACTTTACCGTCCCTTGCTGCAATCTGCTAGATTACTTACCAATACAAACCCCATTTTGCTTCTGTTATACTACGATGGCAAAAAAAAAAATCATAAATATTTAAAACTTCCAGAGCCACAATTCATTTTATTTTTATGCCAAGTCAAAGGCAGAAATCCCCTGTAACCACCTTAAAAGCCTCAGCTCGATATATCAGGCCATTTAGGAGCATCGAAGTCCAAACAATGGATATCCAATAACGCCATTTGTAAGTAACACACAGAGGAAAAGATAGCAAAAACAGATAATAAAAAGGGCATCAATCTTGTTTATATCCCTCCAGTGCCCCTTGAACATCCCTTTGCCTGTTAAGTTTGTTTAAAAGTAGTGAGACTTGCATGCAATAGCATTGATTTGACAACAGTAAACTAGGCCGCAGTCGATAGGCTCTATCAGTTATTACACAAGTCAGCTAATTCTCAGCAAATGTACTTAAATGCTCTTTTGAAAATGCTTTCATGCTTTGGTCTCTACTCTATGAGCTATTGATATATTGACAAAGCTACAACAGCTACTGAAATATCCTGTTCAAGTATTCAGCCCTGCAGCTGCAGTCATCACACATCCAATCTTAGCTCACCATATGACTAGCCAGAGCCAAAACTGCTTTTATGACATTACACTATCCTTCATCACTCACTGTTTATCCCCTCAGTTGTGAAATGCCAGATACATCCATCTTTATCATATTCTCAAACTGAAGTGTCATTGACAGAGGTAATCTGAAAATCATACGAGCTGTTTGGATATTGTTTTGAGGGGAAATCTTACACAGAGAAGAAAATCCTCCTGCATCTTTTCATTGTTGTCTTTTTACAGATGAAATTAATCTTCATCATTAAAGTAATTTTACGTATCAAAAATTCATTTAAGACAGCTGTTTAAAAAATTTACATTTCATTACCTGGTATATGCTACCACTAAGGAGAAAGAGCATCTACAGCATGGTTTGTGATCATGTTTAATATTATCTTTCTGAAACAACAGCTAATCAACAGTACTGTATCACCCTGTCGACACACCTGCATACCCGTGGATGAAGAGGCAATTTTCCTAAAATAAACAAAGACGTCGTTGAATAGAAAACATCTTTGTATTAGTAGCCAGGCAGGAGCAGCACCCTCAATTTCCTGCTTACAATCGCAGCCGCAGTGGGAAAAAGCTGTGAGT
Source organism: Craterocephalus stercusmuscarum (assembly GCA_037177115.1). Taxonomy (NCBI): domain Eukaryota; kingdom Metazoa; phylum Chordata; class Actinopteri; order Atheriniformes; family Atherinidae; genus Craterocephalus; species Craterocephalus stercusmuscarum. The sequence goes on from JBBDHI010000001.1 coordinate 17,068,411, forward strand.
GCAGTGATAGATGTATGGATTTTGTTTTTACACATTACGTCTAAAAGCCAGTTCAATGATCTCCTCTTTAAATAAAGATATTTAAAAAATGATGACTGACTCCTGCTGAAAGCCATATTTTAGTGTCCTTTAGATCCCACACGTGAACATGTTTTATTCTTCTATTTCTAACCCTGTTTTTATTATGTTTCCAAGGCAACCTATGAATTCCATCCAATTCAGCCCATCCCAGGCTGGTGAGGCGGATCCAAACATTACCCAAAAAACCCTGAAATCTGTTCCAGAGTCCCGAAATCTCCTGCCTGCATAAATCTCGACAACTCTGTTAGAATTAGGACACTGTACAGCTGCATAGGTGCACAGATTACAAAATAATCCGCAGGTACTTTTTTTTTTCACCTTTAAAAACGGGGCAAGGTGTCATTTCTTAGCCATGCAACACATGTAGAGAGACTAATTCCCCACCTACACGAAAATACACACTTTGTGATAAAACATTGCTGTGATAGGCAGCCAACATTTTGAAGCTATTCAGCTTCCTTGTACCCACCCCCAAGATCCGGCACGCATACTTCACATGCACATGTGTGCAGCGATATTCCTTCCTCATGTTGTCTATACTGTTTTATCGAGATGTTTACTCAACATGTGTGACACTATTAGCACACACAACACACAGCTCCATGCATAATTTATGCAGAAAAGCAGACACATAATTCCAGGAGCACTGTCACGTCTTTAAGTGGCAAATGGCTTTGTCCATTTCTCATCTCATCTACAACAGTATTACAGAATGATTAAAGCTAGGCTGACTATAATTAATGAAAGGTCACGAGTGGCCTAAGAGTAGGATGCAAATGGAAGAGACACTAAAACTGTAGCCATAGATTAAGTCTGAAAATAGATTAGGAGAAACACTCAAAGCTATGGCAGCGGGCCATTTCTAACCCAAATCTGAAAGATGTAAAGGACAATAGCCTGAAGGTTCTCTTCTAATTAATTGTCTTCATTAACCATCCTAATACAATGATATGAAACACTTCCATTAATCTAATCATGCAAGCTGAATAAGCCCATTGCAGACACAGAGATTAAACTCATCTGTTCTGAGCGTATAAATATCAGCTCTGCTCTGCCAGTCACTCAGTGGGGACAGTTCACGGACTCCCTGTTTCAACATCTGCCAGAAAGACACACACACACATGCACACTCATACAGCATCTAGCCGCTTAGTGGTCTTCCCCTCGCGAGTTTTGTCAGTGAGTGCAAAGACTTAATCAGGCCCATAGGTGTCACTCTATACAAGCTAGGAGAGAGCGCCTTGCTCACACACATTAATGAGGTGCGGGGGGAAGGGGCTGAGCAGCATCAGACAGAAACACACAGGGATGGGGAAAAGGGGAGAAATATGTGAAGATGACAAAAGCAGATGCTATGCAAGAACCGTCCGGTGAAGATGAGACACTGAAAATGGCAAGATTACCTTCAGATGAGAGAGAGCAGCCTTCCTTTCCCCAGAAGAGCAGTGATTACACTAATGCTAATCAGACTGACAAGCACAAACGGCCTAATAAATAATTGATGGTAACCACTGCACTTTCCAGTATTCCTTCCCAGACTGTAGAGAAGAACAGCAGCAAGTAATAATAGTCACTCTAGATATCTTTCACTAGGTCAGGCTCCTCCTCCATCTTCAACCTCAGCTGAATATACAGCTATAATACTAACTGTTCTTCTTAAAAGTAGAGAATTCTGGTCCTACCTGAGCACAGCTCCAGAGTTCCTCAAACAGTCTGGTCTTTTTTTGTTGCATACACAGTGTATCTCAGTTAACAACACTGCTTTCTAGCTAGGTTTTCAAACATCCTGGAGAACCACCGCGGAGGCAGAGCTAAGTTTCTCCCTCTCCCTGGCTGTTGAGTTCTGGGAGCGAGGATTGAGCTCTGCTTCTCTCTGGGCTCCAGTGTGTTACTCTGTGTCTAAGCTCTCATTACTCCCATCATCATTATTGAGGCCGTTGTTATCATTTTTAACCAGGTATCACAGGGTCGCACTGTAAATCAGAGAGTTGTGCTCCCCCCTGCTTTATCCCGGGCCGGACAGCTTCCTTTTCTTTAGCGCTGCACTGTCGGATAAAAAGCAATCTTATTTCACACTTCACAGACTCCATCTTTCTCCCCTACTTCTTCTTTTAAAACATCCCCCTCTTCCTCCCCCCATCATCCTTCGCAACCCTTCCTCATATCAAAGTTGGCCTGACTCTGGACCAGAGGGCGCAAAATGAAAGTGACAGGAGGGTACCATGGGACAAAGAGACACAGAACACATGCTGAGGGCTTTCATGCATTGTCCGCTCCTCATATCAGCACCTTTGTGGCCCATATGCAAGGCACCCCCGTTAATACTGTAGCACAACACACGGGAAAACGCTCGCAGCCTTTATTACCCCCACCACCACACACGCTCACAGAGGCTCTCTGCTTGCGTCCTGACAAGCCGCACCTCATAAAACCACAACTGAGCAAAACATGCCCACAACCCAGCCAGAGACAAGATGAGCTTTTTGTTTATGAACATCCAATAAACCACAACATGGTGTGAGCAGACACAATAATGGTCACTGCCCTACGATACAAAAAGCTGAATTAAAATGGACATGTTGGCGTGTTTAAGAAAATTATCTCGGCTTGCAAAACATTCATGCTGACATGTATGACGCCGCACATCCATTCGCTCACACACACACGTGGATCTATTTTAAAATGCAATGGATAAAAATGCAAAGCAAAAAAAATGTCAAACAAAACACAAAACAACGTAGTAAGATGTCAGAAAATTCACCAAATACGAGACCTACCACGTACACACAAAGTGAAAGTCTATTTGTACTCTTCTTCTCTCCCTCATGCCCTCACTCCCTCTCCCACACACATTCATATTTTGAAAGGAAAGAAGAGCAAGCTATACCTCAGCGCTGCTGGTCGGAGTTACATGTTAGATTCCTGACCTGTCTACGGGGGGAATCGCTGGCCTCTCCCTGTTGGCCCTGCTGTGACCTCAGGATCTAAATGTGAATGAATTCTCTGTGTCTCTATGGGGCTGAGGGCAGAAGAAACAGTGGCTGCAAAGGAAGAGAGGAAGAGGTGCAGCTGGTGGAGGAGGGGTACAGGGGTAGGGTAGCTAACAACTTAAAAAAAAAAAAGTAAACAGCAAGTTAATCACAAACAGCAGTGATACCTCATATTACGCCTTGGAACCATGTCGCAACAACCCCTCCTCCACTGCTCTATTGCTCTTTCTGAGGTGCCTGTGCATCACAGCAGCCCATAGGTCCTCTGTGCAACACTTAATTTGATCCCCACTTGCATTTCAAAGTCATTGTGGCCATTTTAAAGTATGCTCAGCGGATAAAAAAAAAGATAATCTCACAACTTAAGCTCTTGAAACTTAGCAAATTGGAAACTGTTATTGTGCCGTATTGTAATGTATTAAATATTTTCCCAGATGTGCAGACTCATGGGAAATCATACTAATTAGAAATACTTCATATGATAATGGCATGTTTAGATACATTACAAATAAAGTGGATAAAGTGAGTGCTGCTCCAGTTCTTTTCTCTTTGTGTTTTACTTGAGTGATGAAGGAGAAGAGGATCTAGGTTAATGTGGCTACACAGGGACTGAACATTCAGGGACTGCTCACTCTTCTGCCGCGTCTGACACGCACACACACACACAAAACATTGAGTTCCTTGAATGCCCAAGACGATGGCTGATAACCAACACATATTAGGACCACAATGGAAGACGCAGTCTGTACTTTTCCCTGCTAGGACAGTGGGCTAAAAGCCTGGATGGGGGCAAAAGCATCACTGGGCGATACTCTCTCATCTACTCCGCCTGAGGGACATTGTCCTGGACAAAAAGCCACTCTGCCTCTCTCCCCACCCCCCTGCCATGCATTTATGCTTATCGTCAACCACTGCTGCTTCCTCTTAAATAAACCGCTTTTTATTAATGCATCGTTTTTTTCCTGAAGCCCAAACTACAATGCCTTCACCTATTTGTGGCTATTCAAAGAAGCCAAAGTCAGTTGGGGTGGGGAGTGTGGGGGTTGCTGAAGGGGCGCCTGGAAAAAAAAAAAAAAAAAGCATCACCGCTGTCATGAAGGGCAATCACATCAACTCTGAAATATTCACCAGTGGGTTGGAAAATGCGATGGTACAGTTATGACAGGCGAACAGGCGACTCCAACCCCCCCCTCTATCAGCCCACAGTCCTCCACCCCTCTCTCCATCAGGGCGGAAGCGTGGTGGACACTCTGAATATGTATAACCCGGAAAATGTATTGATTTTTCATTTGGCAAAAAGGGACACAAAAATCACATAACCTGAAACTGTCACAGCTCTTTTGTTCATAGCTCATCTCTCCTGATGTTTGGCTTTTGCCACAAACTCTCTTTAATTACCAGGTACAGCGAGCTTCGGAGCCTTTCTCCACAGAGACACAGCCACATGCAGCCTGCTGGGCTTAACAAGACAGCCCACATCTATTATATATGACATATACCCAGCAGCTTTTGTTTCATATCTAACTAATAAGTGCACAGAAAATGACTGTACCTACAGTTTGTTTATATTATATACAAGATTGAGAGCAGTTTTCTTGAGGAAGAGCTTAAAAATGAAAAATACAACATGTCCCATTAAAATGGCATATATAGCAGATGGTCCCAGCACTTATTTTATGTGTTTGGAAGCGCTTCTGCTTAACATGAAATTCTTCTATTGATCTGAGTTTTTCCAGATAACAGACAGGTGCTCGCATGTTTGTCTGAATGCGCACACTTGTGTATGTCTGTGTCCATTAACAGGTACTTATCTGTTTATCTCTCCTTTTAGGCACTGCAGACCAGTACAGTGAACTGTCTGAAAAAGATCTCTGCTTGTCGATTTATCGAATGTACCATTTGCATATCTTTGTAGTGCTTCCATCTGCCTGTGGACTGTGTGTGTGGAGGTATTAGCTCAGAAAATCAATGTTGCCATGGTTGGATGTATGTAGCCCCTACCTCTGCGCGTGCTAGGAGTCGGGTTTGCTGCTCCCACATGAGCCCTATTTACATGAGTCCTGCTGGCATGCATTCCCTCTAGTTCTTCAATCTTTGTAAACTTAAAAGTACACAAACATATTTCTCAGTATGGTTCGCCATCTTCCTCAATGGTCAAACTGCCTCCCCGTTTCCATCCAAAGCCTTAAGCTTGACCGTCTGTTTGTTTATGAAAGCGTACACGGAGATAAAACAGAATTCAACAAGGTTATGAATACCAATTTTGCTAATCAATTTTATCTCAAATCTGAAAAATATAGGGTAACATTGATGTGTGTTTGCTCTCAAAGGTCGAACGGCTTGCAAAGATCAGATATTTCAGGTAAGAAGAGAGGAAGGGTGGATGATGGTGTGCTGTTTATTGGTTATTTCTTTAGCCCTTATTTCTGATTATTACATCATACAGCTATACATTTATGGATGGAGACAGTGCATACGGATACCTTAGCATGGATATATTTTTCTTGCAGACTTCAGTACATACGCTCGGCAACTTTTCTTCTAACTACCACCTGGCTCTTTGCTCATAGCTAATTGCTCAAGAAATCAAATGATCACACTGCCCAGGCAATATGAAACATCCATGAGAGTGCAACCACTTATTGGGAAAAAAGCTCTTCCTACTTCTATCCATTCAGTTTCTAATACAAATCAAACATAGGGAGGTTTCTTTTACCATTTGTCTTTCTTTCTGTTCCTCTTTGCATAGCCCATCCATTACTTTCACATGAAATATGAAAAGGCAATATCCTCTCTGTGTTTGTACTGAAGCGTAATGCGATTGTGTTGTCATTTATAGGAAATAATCACAAACCTCTCTTTCATTTTCCAGTTCAAATAACCATGAAAAATTAGCCTTCAATGTCAGGGAGGACAACAAAGGGATGCACACAGACTATTGCCTCACCACTGCGCTTGACATTTCTTCTTAATAGGAAAACGGGTGGTTGTTTCTATCTTTCCTTTTCAATCTTTTTCTAACCTCTTTATTTTTTTTACCCTAATTAAAAGTTTTGCACTCAGATCTCTTAAATCTTTGCTGTCTTTATTCAGTGTGGTGTTTTTGTGTTAGAAAGAGCTGGAAGGTTAGAAAACTCTGGACCCATGCACACTCTGCATCCCGCTCATTAGCACCCCTACCCCTGTCCGTTAATGGCTGCTGCTGAAGGGAGATGTCGCCAGACAACCACTACGGGGCCTAGGTCGCCGTGACTACCGTCCAGCAGCCTGATGGATAAATAATTCAAGAGCTATCAGACTCCCTGGCAGCAGAGCAGTCCCAAAAACACACAGTCAGGGCACAGCTCAGACAGGCCTCCCTAACTGATCAGCATTTAGCCTTTACAAATGATGTACAACTAGATGTCTGTACGGGACCCTAAACAATTAGCCTGAGTTGGAGTCTGAAGATCCTTTTAATTCAGAAAATCTTTATTTTCACTGAGAGCAGTAAAGTAATTGTAATGGCTTTCTATATTGCTGCCATTAAATGCCTAATAGGAAGGTTGTTTTTCATTGTAATTATATCTACAATTAAGGAAGACACACTTGAAACAGGTTTAAATGTTGCGAGAAACACAACTAATGGATAAACTGTAGAAATTAGACTTTATGAGAAAATATGGTATAAATTACCTTCATTGGTTCTTTATAAACCGTTCTTATATTCACATGTAATTATCAGATATCATATGTGAAGTTTTGAATGAGGTTATTTCTCAGTCCAAACTAAAGAGTCTTTATTTTCATTTTTTCCAAATATGCCGACAATAA
>JBBDHI010000001.1:17098569-17113954 GCA_037177115.1 Craterocephalus stercusmuscarum
TTATGGATGTAAATTATTATTATTATTATTATTATTATTATTATTTTATCTATTTTTTTCCTATTTTTCAAAAAGCTTTTCTCTGTTTTTTGGAAATCGTGCGTTGAAAGAATACAAATCTCTGACTTCATTTACTTCAGACATCAGTCTGTCACATATCAGATTAGAAAATGCTACTGTTTAGTGAGAAGAAACTCAACTATCCCCCCTTACAGTAGATGGCCCGTTTGGCTGGCTGGAGGTTTTAAAAGCAATGGAAACATTACACATTTAACCACATTACATCGAAATCAGGTGTTGACAGCCTGGTGAAAAAAAGTCATAACAATATTATGCCTCCCTAAAATGCTCTTGTCCCTTTCTCCTAATGTTTAATTTTCTGGCAATATTGTAATATTGCCATGGGGTTTTTCTGAGCTATTGTGTTTCATTCTCTTAGGTTTCACATTTCTCACTTCTACACCTAAAATGTGCATTAAGAGACACCGCTTCCAGGAAAAGGAATAGGAGATTTTTTTCCTCTTTGTGAGCCCCACAGCTCAGTGTAATAGAGTTATTAGGTGATTGTAAAAAGCTCTGTGTGCTCTCCTTTCTCGCCTCGTTTTAAGCCATCCATGATGTCATGAATAGGTGTTGCTGGATATTGTGGGGGCCCTCCTCCTTTTCCTCCGTGCACAAATATTGCATCAGAACTAAGGTAGAGAGAAATCTGAGAGACAGATTCAGTTATAGATGACAGCAAATCAATCAGATTGCTTTTAGTCAGAGCAGATGTCTTGATTTTTTTTTTTAAAAAGGGTTGCTGCTGAAAATGACTCAAGGCTCCAAAAATCTACAAGAAGACAAGTTTAAAAAATGACAGCACCTGACTGAAACTTCAAAGCTGGTCTCATGTGGTAAAAAAAGAAAAAAAATCCTGGGAGTTTTATAGTTTCCCATAAAAAGCACGGGGTTTATATAGGAGTGAACTCGAGACTGCCTGCCCCAGAATCGACCATAATTCACTATAAACCTTGCTGGCCGGGGAGTTGGCTTCAGCAGGGCCAGAAGTGTCCTGCCCCAGTGCTTGTAGCTCTGTCTACTATGTCAAACGGTTACACCTGTAAACCAACACTTTCACAATCTCCACACTGGCCATGACCCAAAGCAGTCTGGGGCATTTTAGAGCTGGTGCAAGAGGAAGGAGATCAAACCAATAAGGAGCAAAGTGGTCTCTGCTCATTCAGTATTCCAAAGACGAGACTGGGCCAAAATTGCACAGCGCATAAGAGAACGGCAGTGTGAACAACAAACCCCTCTCATCATCACACACACAAACTTTCTCTCACATTGATTCTCACTGGATTGCTTGAATTATCCATGTGAGAGATTCCTCGGATCACGTCTAAAAGCACAAACATAGATTGGACACAGTATTCTTGGGGGCCAGCTCCTTCCCTGATTCAGACACACACATGCACACACACTTTGAATGTGAAACATAATAATGCATGAGACAGGGCTTGTGTCTGTTTCCTATGAACCTGCAATGAAGCCCCTAGTTGATAAATCACCTCCAACTGGAGTGCAGGAATTTGGCGGCTTAATGAAAAAGTCATGTTGGGCTAGGAGGGGTTGGTCTGCCTGGCTCTGGGGTCTCTAACCGCCCTATCAAGGCCCCAACAGGCGGGGAGCTGTGGAGTATAAAGGGGGAAAGCTGCCTGGGTCAGTGGCATGGTTTCAATACCACTGAACTGCCTGGGAATTTACAGCACTTGTATAGTAGATTCAGTTGAGCAAGTTCATGTGTGTGACTGCGTTTAATGCAGCGATATAGTCAACAGCAGGGAGACATGCTGTGTGCATGTGAAATTGCATGTGTGGTCTTGTTTAAACGGTAACTTCATAAAGTGTGTTGATTGTAAATATCCATGAGCTTATCTAACATGGTGTAATATTGCATTTTTAAGGATGCAAAGAAACAGAAATGTAAGAAGCAGCCCATATGATATTGCCATTGTTAAATAATGCTAATTATACTTAATTTCTTATTTATAAAAATTTTTTCAAACACACTGTGGAAGGGTCCAATTCTTAGCTCTGTGTTACAGCGTGCTGGTGTTCATCATGCAAAGCTGCAGTTGTGGCTTTTCAAGCCTCTCTCTTGGATGGAGGACCTCCTCTCTCGCTGTGGAGGCTGAAGCGGTGCTCGGTGCTTTTTCAGGTAAAGAGGGGCAGGGGCGGTGTGGGCACCACCCCATCTTCTCTCTCACAACACTACACTGCACCTTGCCCTCTGAGTGGGCAAACCATGCTGGTATCAGTTTCACCACCCACCCAGAGCATGGCATATATCTGCATTTCCATCCACTTAAATGCAAAGTAAAAGTGCACCTTTAACACAAAACAGTGTGGTTGCTGAGAGAGTCCAGCTAAAACAAGATGGAGGTGGGCATTACTGGAAGAGTAGAAGGGAGAAAGAAAGCCGGTAATTTCACAGAATGGCTCCCATAGGAGTCATATAATACATCATGTACCCGTACAAACACATGCAAAAGTATAGACAAAAAGAACATCAGAAATGTACACACAACAATACGCTCAAATGCTCACTCACATACACACGCAACCACATGCCATTATGATCATAGCCTAATTTCCACCATTAAATTTGGCAGCGCTGTTAATACAAAATTAATGCATTAAAACAGATGACTATCTATGAGCTAAATAGATATCAATTCCAATAGAGCTGCCAAATTCTCTCTGTGAGAGCCAGTGAGTATCTGCATGAATATTCTTTGTGGCTGTCACCTCGATTCTCAAAACTAAAAGCTCTTTTCTGTGTGTGTCCACATGCTTCATGAGAGGTGAACATGGTTTAGCAATCTGCAACTTATATCTAAGGCCATGCAATGCACTGCAACACTGCAGATCTATGAGAAAATTACTTCCTCTAAAGAACAGAGGAACATGTCAGGTTTTGACTTCCCGGCTTGTGAAGTGTTACAATAAGTCACACAGAACCATTGTTATTCAGCCATTGAGGTCATGGCAGCAATTATAACCAATGAAGTGACAGCATTTCACTCACAATCTAGAGGGCATTTTGGGTTGAAAAACCCTCAGAGACCAGATGAAGTGGAAAATACCCCTGTGTAGTTCACTGTGCGATGATTCTGGACATAGTACTTGCATACTGCAGAATTTATGTATATTTTCTCTGAAAGTGAACGCTTCAGAATGTGGCTGTCCAATTGCTACCAAATTCTGAAACTTTGTAATCAAAATTCAGTTAAATTTAAATGTAATTACGATAATGATACAGTGTAGGACAGGGTTAAGGTCTACAAAGAATGAAAACACTGCAAGACAATGACCCATGTCATTCCAGAAGCAGTGTATTTGTTCATGCAGAGATTTGTTGGAAACTTGACTCCCATAAATCTGTACTCTGGGATTCCCCTGGAACATAAGCAGGTTATTTAGCAAAGCAAAGCAGAGTGGCTGAAGTCAATGAGTGTTTGTAGTTTTGGCCTGTGATGCTCTATCTGCCAGCAGCATGAACAACAGCTTCAACCACAGAGGCCCCACTGAGTGCCAAATGTTGTGGCTGCTTTGAATTAGCCACTGCAAGTTACAACATGCCTAAAAGTTAGGTTGAGGCTTAAGGGGACTGTGTACTCTAGGAGCAAACTGCATGCCTACCGCTTCCTGAACCCCATCTCCGCCTGTGCCCTTTCTTTCCCTTTGCTCTGTAATCGCTGCCACCCTTCCACTGCATCCCATCCCACCGACTCAAAGCCCATAATGTGCTATGTTGTTTCCCTCTCCTTTGCTGCAGAAATGATCCATCACTACCGGTGGAAAAAAAATAGGTTGCATATTTGTCTCTGGGAGGGAAGGGAAAAGCAAAGTGGACCTCTGTGTCTCAAAGAAAGGTACAAAGGTAAAGATGGATCACTGTATGTGTCCTTTGAGAGGATGACTTAACATTGGCCTATGAAACAAAGTAGCTTGGGAGGGGATATGTAGACACTTAAAGACAATATAGCTACTGGTACTCCACACCCACCACTCTTCCTTACTTTTACATTAAATAGAGCAATAATTATTGAATTCCGTTTGAATGAGTAAGATGCTAGAAAGTAAACAATGGGAACATAATTGCAGATGGAAGGCAATCAATGCAAGCAGTCATTTGGGCCATGTTGATTGTGTAGGCTCCTACATGCGCTCTGTGTGCACAAGAGTGTGTGCGTTTGTGCAGCCATTGCAAATCTAAGGTGAGCATAGGGGAGTGTGTGCTGTGACAAGGAGCTGAGTAATACACTCTCTCACATGCACGCACTAAACTAGAGTCGGGTAATCCCTCCTTCAATAATGACCCAGGGCTCTAAACAATTGCTCTCAATCAGCTGATCAATGTGTCCACATAATTCATGTGCGACTCACTGTCTTTGAAAGGGGGAGGAGTGGGAGGGTAGGCAAGCAGGCGGTTGAGAGATCAATGCCCTGTGTGGTGATAACGAGTCTGGGCCTATGCCCACAGGAGCCCCACGCTGGCGTCCAGGGTCTCTTTCATTAAGAACATTTGGTTAAGCATGGCTATACATACATAATGTGCACTTCTAATCATAGTCAGATAAACACATTTCGGCCATTTTTAATGAGCTGGGGACATGTTTTTGTGACATCCAACGATGACTCCGAAACAGGCAGGAAATGATGTCAGTCCCCAAATAAAAGCAGAAGAGAGAGAGAGAGAGAAGCAAATTAACAGAAAGCTGTTGGCCTCCTCTTTCAGTAGCTAATTAACAGCTTAACCTCCTGGAGCTTTTATGAAAGCCATGCTGGGAGGAGCTTGCCAAAACTGCAGTACAATAAGTTTACCTGCAGGAGGCGAGAGCAGGGTGGAGCCAAACAACTGTTACAGCCACTTGATGACATGTGTATTGGCAAGGTACCATCTGGAAGCTGAATTGGGCACATCCGGACCTGCCCTGGTCCTACTCTTTATTACCCACAGTAGATTGTCAACATAACAACCCTCCATTTTGGACAGCAGTTACCATAACTGCTTGAACAGGGCTGGGGACAGAGGGGGGATTTTAATTTAAGCAAAGCATGAGATACACAGCATCTTAGGATGTTTTGAGCATCAATTATAGTTGATTTGTCACTTTAATTTTACCACCAGTATAATCCAAATAACTTTTGTCACTAGGGAGAAAAAATATATATATTTTGATGTCAAAACAAGTGATTTCACTGTGACAGTGTTGCAAGAAACATAATATGTGAGAGGCATATGACAATATCAATAAGACTGAGAAGATTATAATCAAATTTTCTTAAGAAACACAGAAAACAGATAGCTCTGTTGGAATAAACACCCTTGCTTTGAGCAACCTAAGCACAAATTGAATTTCTCAAAACTCCAACCTAGTATTCTTCACAAAGATGGTCAACAATATACAACTACAAGCCAGTTAATGTCTTCAGGGTAAAGAATTAAGCCAACATAAAAATCACACAAGTGTTCTACGTATGCGTGTATAAAGCTTTTTCTCTGCTTCTTGTGAGTAATTCTTATTTCCAATGCAAACCACAGATGAAGATAAGCTACAGACAATTAAACCTATCAAATAGAATTTCTGTTCCTTTTGATAGAGGATAATCAAAGAAAAATGAAAAACACTGCATACACCGATATCAGAGCTGTGGCATATAGAAATGTTAATGTAAGCGTGCCTACTAGAAAAGTGAGATGACTGACTCAGCTGTGCTGTAGGCCAGAGATGTGTCAGTGGGATGAAGAGAGTGGCAGCGCTGCAGCCACGCCACTTACAGGAGTCTCCTACATCTCACTGCTTCTCATTTCTCACTTGCCAGCCAGACAACGGCAGCAGGGCCTTGTGGAGGTGTGCAGGATGTGAGAAGCAGAAGGCTTGTGAGATGAAGAAGGATGAAAAAGAGTTCTGAAACAGTGGAGGGAACTGAGCCCCTGTATAAGTAAGGGAGACGGGACGGTGTTGGATTAAGATACAAGCAAACACCAGTTGTAATGATTAATGCAGTCAGTGAGAATTAAATTCGGAGCAGGAACATTACCCAAACACAATTAGTCGTCAAGAACAAACATCACGTTCTGCAGTGAATGCAGATTCGCAGCAGTTTTATTCTGAGAGAATAGCCAGCTGAAATCATGGTCTACAGTCATAATACAGAATATTTCTGGTGTTTCACAGTTACAGTATATTATATATATATAAATATATATAAATATATATATATATATATATACACATACACATCCATGTTAGTTACAATGAGCCCCCAAAAAGCCATAACTGTTCCCATAACAGCAGGCCTAAACGCAAGCCATGCTCACTGTACTACAGTTGTGCACACATTCGTCGTCCTAAAGCTTTTGTCACCTGCCAAGCTCCACCTTTACATTGACAAGAGCAGAGCAGAGACACTGAATCTAGTCTCCTCAGGCTTGTACTATCTAGCTCTCACCCCTGGCGTTCCCAGTTTGGTAGTGTAAATATTTCATTAACACATAATTGGTTGCAGCTTCAGGCTATGCAATAAGGCTGTGATAGCTGTAACACTGTATTGTGTATCTTTTTCTTTATGTAAAATTCATAGAAATGTGTTTTGGGGAGTGGGTGTTTGAGATCTCATAAGGGGAAATGTTTAGTTTTTCATGCTCTGCCCTCACACATCCTCACTAGAGACACCAGCTAATTAAGAACAGTGATGATGTGCTCAGCCAGTGTCAATATTTAACCCAGTCTTATGCAGCTATCTTTATTAGCAGCTCTATGCTGACAAAAGGAGCAATACGGCCTCTGAGAGCTTCTCTTCTTAAAATGGAAATTAATGAGTGGGGTTGAGTGGAGGTGAATATACAGAAAAGGTCTATATGTGGGCTTATTTCCATAAAACATGGAGTATGTAATGAAACTGTTATTGAGGGTTCTTCAAGCAAACACCCACCAGATTCACCTGTCAGCTCTTCTAAAACTGCCAACTAAAAAGTTACAGTTTAAATGAGCAAAACACTGATATTTCAGTTGAGGTGTAGAGTATAAAGTAAACAAACTGAAGTTGCTGCAAGCAATAGAACTGCTTTCAGGATTTGGACAACCAAAGACATTCACTACACATCTTCTAAACATCCATTTTCATTTCATAAGAAAATGTCTCTAAGCTATAATGGCCCTGAATTAGAACCACAGCGAGTGCATGGGGTGGTTTTGCACATGCTCTATGGAGTGCCCACCCCCTTCCTATAGCCATATAAGCACTATTGGTAATACATATGGCCTTGCAAACACACATTTCTATAAAAAGGGTCACCTTTGTGCCTGCTCATTAGCTTAAAAAAAAGAGAACATAACTGCACTTTCCATAAAAAAAAGATACAAAAGTGCCCATTGATCAGAGTAATCAATTAAAAATCAATAACCTAAACTCTCATCATTCCCAGTGCAGTGTAATTGCTGCTGAGATATAGCTGTCATAACTAAAAATCAAACAAAGTCCAGACTAATTGGAAGAGGCCTATTGCTATGGTCATGCTGGCAAAAAGCTTTAGAAGCCCCAGAAAGACTCGATGATGAACGGTCACTAGAGCTTCCCAAAATAACTCCTCATGCCATTAGCCAGTGTCACCATGGAGGTCATTGTGCTGGCTTCAGGGACATGAAACACAGGGCATAACAAGCTAACACAAGAACTTTGCATCCCTGTGAAAGTTGTCCAGTTCCTAAACCGAATTCTTCCTCACATTTATGGATGAATTTTAATAAGTGGAACATTTTTATGTAGTTGAATATTTCATGTTGATCTCTGTGTTCAGCCAGTTGTTATCCACTTCAACAGCAGAACACTGGAAAGTCACCTGGAAAGTGAGTAAAGCCATGAGGTATGGCTGATAAAAAAGATTTCACAGAGTGGCATCCGAGCCAAGCTGCCCTCGCTTGCCACACCATATACACTCAATTGTGCAAAAAATCTGAAACTATACTTCAAAGACTACCACTTTTCCCCTTCCTGTTTATTGATTAGATAGAGCTCTTGTTCAGTAATTGTGCCGTAAATCAAGCATGGTGAGCACTAATCTCAACCCCGGGAGGAAAGTGTTAAAGGTAAAACCTGCTGAAAAGTGCATAATTATGGCGCTGTGTTCAGCTAGGGGAGAGGATATACTCCTCCCTCTCACATTTCTCACTTACTGCCTGCCTGTGCAACCAGAGGCAGCAGGGAGAGGGGTTGGCAGAAGAGCAACGGGAAGTGTATACAGTTTCTAACCACCTCTCGCTCCCTCCCTTACTCTTTCAATCCTTCTCCCTCTAAATGCATTCCCAACCAAAGCGCCGGGGGCGCCATGCTTGTAAAGAAACCACAGCCTTTTGAGTGCCTCTTGTATTTACAAACGGAGGCATGTTGGAATCAAAGGCATTACCACATGACATAACACATTTAACAGCTGGCAGATTGAGAATTTATATACTGAATAGATAGTGAAGGGGGTAAACAGAAGCAGGGCAAGTTTAGCTAGCTATATGTGGTATGAGAGCCAAACTTACCTAAACCAGAGTACAGAAAAGGAGTCAGCTGCAGCAGCTCCCTCTTTTCCCTTGCTTTGTCTCCCCTCTTAACACACAGCTCAGGCTATACTCCAGGTGGAGACAGCTATCACTTTCCCATCAACTTCCTGTTCCTCTTGTCTCTCCGCCCCCATTTTCTCTCCACTCTCTCACTCCCAGCTGCTTAACTTTTTTTTCTGTGCCATTTTTGAAGTAATACAAAGCTGTGCCTCTTCCCCCATTTTCAGAAACTCTGCAGTTAGAGATCCCCCCCTCCTCCTCTCTTCGTGCCTGTCTCTTATCCTCCTCCCTGAACGGCTTCCCATGTTGCTGTTCTGCTTAATCTCACCTCAGTTTTTATTTCACCGTCATCAGCAGGGATCTAAAAATAAATGATAAATGGAATATGATATTTTAAAGTCTTATCTCTTATCTGTTCTTACAGGGGAATAATAAGGTAGTTAATCCTCCAGATCCTACTCAAATTGATTAATCAGCACATGCAGACAATCAAATAAATGATTAATATTCCCCAGTCCTGTGGTCAGACAGTTACCCCTGAAACCATCAGTAATAATTCAGTAACCCTTCCCAGACCACAGGCTGCAGCTAGTCAGCCTCACTCAGCATCAGCCTTCTGATGTTCAGCAGGACTTTGAACTTCCCGCACAGAAGCTCAGACACACCAGGGGTAAAACTATCTGCAGTCTACTCTCTCTAAAGCCCTCCTGCAATGCCTGCCTACCTGATCAGAATTATCTGCCATATATGATGCGTGTACTTTATATGTGGAGATGGACTGCATCTAGAGGATAGAATATATTTCATATAACAGCTGAAAAGAACAGCAGCATGTCCTCATATTACTGTGAGATGCTAGAAGAACAAATATGAATGATCTGCTCCCCACATTTTATACACAGAAAAAGAAATCATAGAAATGTTCATGTAGAAATAGATTTTTAGAAAATCCTTTAAGAACAAATGCCTACCTGTGATGTTGTTTTATGGAAGGACTAGTAGAAGCATGTAAAGTATAATGCTACAGAGTTCCCTGAAACAGAACAAGATTTTATTCAGGCCCAGACAGAATAACTGACTGAAACAGGCTGTTTAGCAGTGGCTCTCTCAGGCCTCTCCACACTGAGCAGCCCCTGAAAGCTGCTGGACAAAGAGGGGAATCTCCTTTGACAAAGGGCTGTCTTTTCTATCCCATTACCCACGCTATTCCCCCTCCCACAGAGGTCAGTGGACCACCATCTTCACGGCAGTCTTCTGCATCTGCCAGCTATAAGAGTTATTAGTCAAGAAGAGGGCTGGAAGCAGAAGGAAGGACCTTCTGCCGTCTCACATTTGCACTAAGGCGAGACTGAAATGGCGGGGGAGGATACTAGGGTACGATGGGATGCATATGAATATATAATTGAGTGGTGGGGGTGGTGGATGGGTTGTCTATCTTTGCCTGTGCTTGTACACATGATTTAAGCAAAGACTGTACTCTACCGCACTGTTTATGCCATAAGTACACACTGTTTTAGTCCCACCCTATTCCCTCTGTTCTGTCTTGCAGGTCACTTGTACTGCATCTTGCCAGCTGGTTGTCTTAATCATTGCATGCAGCTGTGTCCCGCGATGAAGGCCACTTTAGCATGTCCAGGACACTGTGACTCTTCACTGCATTGCTATGTTTTATTTTGACTGTGTGACATTACTACAGCCATTTAAAATCCATCCACGAGACCACTGACCTGAGAGGGTTTATACAGGTTGGGATCAAGTTGACTTTTAGCTATATTGCATGCGTATGGCCTTTTACTTGTGTCTGAGAACCATGCAGGGTAAACTACTCTCTCAGTTGGGCGAGGCCTGAGCCCTAAAGAGAGAATGCCTATTGAGCTTGTGCCAATATACTCCGTGATAAATAGCTTTGTCCATAGGAATGACCAATGTGTGTAGGGCATATCGTGAAAAAGCTCTGGTTTATAAGCTTTACAGTTCACTTTGATCCCTTTCCTTGTTCCACTGTTTAGAAATCAGCCCCACAAATATTTATGAGCAGAATGAGGAAAATGGCTTGCCTGGTTTGTATCTCTACCCCCCTCCCCCTGTGGCTTATGTGTGGATGAGGCCACCACAGACGCAGAGCAAGCAGGCCCCAGGCCACATCCATCATATCTGCTCTATCTCTGGCTATTGTGCGGCCTCAGAGATGGCTGACCTAACCAACCTAAGTAACATAAAATTTGGTACTTTTACTTTGAATGAAAGAGAAAATAATAAAAGAAACAGCAAAGGATATTCATTACTGGTTTGACTTGTGGGAAATGATGACTAACAGCTGAGCCAGTACACGATAAGGGCATGAGGTTTATGCAATCGACAAAAAAAACTAGTTATGTGAAAGTGTGTGGAGTGTGAATGCACAAATGCATTTGTGCCCCTGACTAATGCATTACTAGTTCATCAGTAACAAAGCTCAATAAATTAATACAGTTACGTTCAATACATACAGCCTCTGCTTCTCTTTTAGCTCACCTATCTGTTTCTGCCTACAACACAGAATGGGAGAGGCCCAAAGCTTCTGGATCCATGCGCTTTAATTGCTCCCCCCTGCCCTGACCTCTGATCCAGATCACTCTGATATACAGCATCTCTATTAAATTGGGAAGTAGGAAAATATTCTTCTAATGACCCTCAGTTCTAGCGACAGCACTGAAAATGGAGTAGGGGGGAAAACAATCAATCTTCTTTCTTTTTTGCCCTTCACTAACTCTACTAGATCCCTTTTTATCTAAAGGTTGACTCCAAAATGTGAAAGCAGAACAAGGTCTGTACTTGTCCTGACAGGGCAATGGACTTTCCTGAAATACATCTCCTTAATGAGGAGATTACAAACCAATGGTCAGAATCTAATATCTTTTGCACTTCATTTTGACTGCCCCTCAAGTACATATTGTTTACTCAACCAAAATACATACTGCATATATATTTTTTATATATACAGTCAGACAACCTTTACCTACATTGTGCAGAAAGTTGATCCTACAATTTAGAATCCAGATAATTCAGGAAACAACTTGGTCTAAGCAGAGAAGGACAAAGTGGACCAACTGTTAGGGCATATAGACCATAAAAAAGCCAAGGGTGTGTGCATCTGTCTGCATGTGTCCACTGTACAGTAAAAGCTGATGCGTGTGTGTCTATGGACAGGGGTGGGTGGGGGTAGAGATGGGGTGGTAGTGGTGGACTGGCTTGTCGATCGATGCAGTGATTGGCAGTTAATGGCTTTTCCTGTTCTGCCTTGGTAACCCTGGCCTGATGGCTGTTGCATCTGATCAGAGATGGCAGATGGTGTTTGATTTTTGTATATAAACCTCTGACTTTGTGGAGATGGCTTCATCATGTTTAATGATTTAAAAGTTAAGTTGAATACTGGGAATAGTCCAATGCTGGATGTCTCATTTAAAAAGTCCTAACCACCCTTCCAGATGGAAGCGCTGATCTCGCTAAACTATGTGCACCACTCGTGGTTACTATTCTGCAGTGATGCACTCTCTCCCTCAGTGGTAAATCATTACAACAGAATTCATAACACATATGCTTTTCTCCATTTTCTGTTATCCATTCTAGTCTCAGGCTTCATTTATGACATACATCCCCACAGGCTGCAACTCAGTCACAAACCCCTGACCTAATATGATGACTCCAAGAGTCAAAAATCCCTTAAGATCAAAGATAATCCTAAATACCAAAAGCTCTATTACCAAATTACTCCAATCTTTTCACCCAACCAGTCAGTAATGACAGCACATAGTAAGAAACTGAGCCTACAAAAAAGGTTGTAAATGGAGGAAAATTGAATGATAAGCTCCATTTGAAGTGTGAGAGAAGATGGTAGGAGAGTACAAACAGCAGGTTCTCAAATCTCAGATTTTTTACAGTAATTTTATGTCGTGATGGGTTTTCCTTTATGTGGCTACTCATTTAACTACTTTTGAACGTTAAGGCATAAGCCTGTGGTGTAAATCTACCTCATAACACCAAGCATTTGATGCTTCATAGCTTTGAGTTTCAAAACGAGAAAATTCTAAAATAAAGACTCTAAAATGTATTATCTATTAAGAATGAAAACACTACAGGTTTCATAACGAAAAGAAGTGAATAACAGAAATGTGTGTGCAAATGAAAAGTAGATATTTAGGTCTTGGAAGTGCAAAATGAATATACACTAACTCCTGAAATATCAACAAATAAAATACTTTGCTTTACAGAAGTTATTAAGATGTTCTCTCCCTCATGCCTCTCAGCATGCAAATTAAAACACTGATCATTTGAATAAGCATTTGCATTCCAGACCTCACAATTTCATGTCCAAACTTTAACGGCTACCAGAGTTCCCATTTTGACTGTATCTACACAAGGCCGTGAAAACATTTCAGATTATATTGATATGACTTTTCCAACCTAACAAAAATGAAAGAAATTCCTATCTTGCAACAGAGATAGGCCATCTCAAAGAAGGAACTTAGTTTGACTTATTAGTCAGGCCTTAATTTTTAGGAAAATGTTGATTGACAGTGTGAACTAAAGTATGGGGCTGGCAGTGAGAGATGACAGTGTGTGATCTGGGAGGGACTGAGGGAGTTCATTGGCAGTGGAGACTACATCTGTCTGTAGCTCTTGGGAAATGTTTTTGGTAACAGGTCACAATGAATTAACAGAAGATTGATAAAGAAATTAACAAAACACAAATTTGCGAATTGGCGAGCAAAAAGTCAGCAATTTAGTCCGCTGCTTTCACTTAGAGAAAATGCTTCAGTTTGACCCAGAGGTTTGCAGTGTAAATGAAGGACTGTAAGGTGAAGGTGAGTAAGGAAGAAAAATTACATTTTGGGGTGGGGCCTACAGGCGTGGTAGATGAACTTTATTTTTCGTCCAACATGACTATGTCTATTCTGGGCATCAGTGTGTCATGAAGGCCCGTAAAGTATTGGTGTCCTTGAGAAGCCGAAGTGCATTCTTGTCCCTAACTCTTGAAGCAGCCTTTCACTTACCATCTTTTTCTCCAACTCACTACCCTTCTCTCTTTTTTTTTTACAAGCTCCAAATTTAAGTATAAAACAAGTATACAAGATCGCATCTGGGGGAAATACAATATTCAAGGGGTGAAAACAAACTTTTTTCCATCTATCTTCAGTGGAGCTTTGTAAGAGCCTTGATTCCAAGATAATGCCTTTGTCCTTTGTCTCAACCACACACTCCCCATAGCTTCCCCTTACATCATTACATTGAAATTTCCATATAATAATTTAAATGGGGGATTCTATTCTCTGCTACTTCTTTCATTTTCATCCTGCCATTTTATCCATCTTTTGTATTCAAGAATAAAAGTCATAATGAGAAAACAAGGTGCAAAACGATCTTTTCCAGAGCTCCTAATAAAAAACGCATGACACCCTGGGCTGCACTGCTTAATTACAAAAGGATGAAATCTTTTCTTCTACATCTGGAGAAAACATTGTCTGCATAACACAAGGAGATTTACAGCTCCCAGTTCTGGACTTCAGCACACAGCAATTAGGCAAAAACATGGATGGACAACCAGAGCCATGAAATTCTCCTGACACAAAAGGTCCCACATTTTCAAATAAAAATTCTTGACTCAGATAGCTAGTGAACAGTGTTGTTCTGTTTCTCAAACTCAAGTTTTGAAAGTGGCCGCATAGAAGTGTAGAGGACTTTTGACAGCATAAAGAACCTCATCACTTTTTTGTGCTACATAATTCATCCAAACAGTGCTTTGAGGAAATCCTCCTTACAGGCATCCGCACGTCTCTCACCTATCATTAAAAACAAGCTGCCAGTCAAAATCAGGTGAGAATGTGATAAAGTTTTGCAATCCATCAATGATCAGTGACTCATTAAATGGGAAGAACACAGTAGTAGATGTTAGGAAAAACAAGTTAGGAAAAAGTTGCAGTACATGGCTGTGTATGGAGGAGTAGTGGGCTAATGGGTGGACTGCAGTACTCTAAACCAAGCATGGGTTTGATTCCACTTTCACTCTTAAATAGCTTTATATACTGCTTATAATATTGCATATAGCTACTGAAACATCATTTTGAACCTAAGTCCATTACAAGGATTGGAAATTGTAACAACTATCAAGGGACCCTTTCTTAAAATTCATCCGTTCCATGATTCTACCCTACAGGCCATACCCAAAGAGAAAGGGTCCCTGTGAGTTCATCCTGACAGCCCAAACCCCCTACTTTCTCCTCATCTGTCTCTTCCCCCTACCTTACTTTCATGTACAGCTTCCCTGAACACAGACCTCAGAAAAGAGTAATTTTGCAGCCTTGACCACTCAGAGGCCATTAATCTGGTGGCTAAGCCACTGATGTATTGATGGCACAAAGCCTTGTAAGCTGGCCTGGCTCACTTTCTCCATCCCTGTAACTTAGGAGCTGTATAGATTCACGGGAACCTCAACCTGGCCTCATCAGGGCAGCATTTACCTGCAAATGGCAATAGTTACCCTCTCAGCTAAAGTGTACACAACCTATCAGATGAAATTCGGCCATGATTACTCTATTTATGTGCTTGAATGCAGTCAACATAGGGTCATTACATGCATATGAGCAGATAGTTGAATGTAATACCAGATACAAATTCATCTAACAACAACACTTTGAATTATGAAGTCAAGAAGTAACAGTTGTAAGAATAAAAAAATAAAAAGAAAGGCATGTGGATTTTTGAAATTTGAAAGCTTTCTATAAACAATCTAAATGGACAGAGAT
>JBBDHI010000001.1:17114828-17130783 GCA_037177115.1 Craterocephalus stercusmuscarum
CTGCCACTGCAAAAGAACGATCGCCCCACTGCTTACACCTGGTCCGAGGGACCTGAAGCAGATGTTGTCCAGCAGAGAAGATCTTAGATTCCCAGCTCACAATGTAATACATCATGCCGTCACTTTCCTTTCTCTGATCTGGTCACGGAACACAGAGGAAAAATATCTGTGTCTCCATCTGAAACCCTTTGGATGAGAGTAGAGAACAGGCTATATGATGCAAAGGTCTATTTAAGCTGTGATAAACAGCCATTAAAAAAAGATCTGCCACCACTAACCAGTGTCTAAACCGTTTTTTTGCTTGTGATTTGCTTTCATTTACTGTCACTTTGTTAGTTGCAGCAACACCCACAGTAGGGCCTTTGCGTGTATAATGAACACCACCAGCAGCAACAGCTGTGCCACGGGTCAGAGCCTGACCCTTTTCCTGGCCCTCTCAAGGGGTGGGAACTAGAAGAGTTGTGAAATTCTTGCACGCTGCCAAACACTAAGCCCTAGTAGCCCTCCTCTACTTGTCTGACAGCCCTTCTCTCCAGTCCACCAAGATTTTTAGGTGTATGCTACTCTCTTTTTCCCAATCGCTACAATCAAGATCTGTTTAGGTGTAATGCTAGAGTTTGAAACCCTGCCGGTGAATCACCTGACACAAAGATGTTAAATATGGTACTGGATCATAACAGTGATAACTGAGGGTAACAGGGATACAGACTTCTATTTTTATCAGTTCACCAAAAAAAAGCACATACATTTGATGAGTTCTGTGAGACAACTGCTTTGTATCTGTCTGTCTGCATGTATGCATTCACACACTTCTGAATGTGAAAAGAGAGAATAGGCTGTCTCCCAGGATGTGCAGCTCACGCTTTATTAGAGCGGTACTACCAGTAAATCAGAGCTCATCTCTTCCTGGAACTGCTGCAACCTTTCCCACTGAGCACTATTACTGAACAATCATAGGCTAGCCATGATAATTAGCAGAGTATCTATCCGTCCAATCCTCCAGCACCCCACCCCACCCAACCCCTTCTCCTATCCATCGCTCCATCCTTTTTTTCCCCTCCTCCACTCAGAAGTGTCTGTAAAGTGAGTGGGTAAGACGAGGCCCCCCAAGATATTACTTTGAGGACATCTCACTTTACCTGCACATAATCTTTACCTCAGTGGTGGAGTGAGCAACAACTTTAGTCCACTTCAGTGTTCAGGTCCACACTGTAAAGATTACTGAGGAAATAGCAAGGAGAAGATAGAAGGAGACTGGAAAGGATTTATATATGGACATACCAAACAAGTCAAGTAGCAATAATGAAAGAAAAAGAAGTAGACCTGTCAATAGGGAGCCAGGCTGTCAACTTGTCTGAGTTAGCGATTCTAGACTTACTTCATAAGTCCAAAATACACCTCTATTTTAGTTGATTGCATGCAAGTTGGAATAAAACTATAACCAATTGGTGGTTACTTTCCAACTAAAATCAACTCTATGGTCCAGTTGGAGGCAATTTTAGTGGTATATTTATGGGGAGAGGTCATTCCTGCTGGCATTCCAGAATCTGAAAAGCCAGCACTTCGGCTGAGTCAGATCATAAGTGAAACACCTTAATGTCTTTTCATGTAGCCACTAATCCTCTCATTTACATTACTCTTTTTTTTCTCTATTATGGGTCAGAGTGATTATTTTCTCTTTTCATAGAACAGACATTTTCTTTTCTTGATTTGTTTTCCCTTGGTTCTTTAGGATTGCAGTGAAGGGCAAAATACTGTAGGAGAAGTAGAAATGTTTCCCAAGATACACATGTATCATGTTCATTAATGGACAGCACATCTAACCAAAAGCTCTGTGCTTTAAGGTAGCAGGCAGTGGATGTGACTGGGTGTGTGTGGCAGAGGGAAAAAGGTGAACATTTTACACCGTTGGGTGTGATCTACAGAGCAGGCCCAGGACAGAGGAAAGGATGTCAGGACGTTCTCAGTTAAAGATTATCCATTTGATAGTGACGGCACTTTCTCCCCGTCTTTCCATGGCCAAGTGGCATCTGGAGTGGATTTTGTGCTAGCAGACACCGAGGAACATGATTACATTCGGCTAACTGCGCTTTAAACTGATTATGCATGTGCCAAGCTAATGGACTACATTTGCAAGAGGAAAAATAACATCCAATCAATCTCAATTACCGCCGATTGCACCGGCCCCCGAGACAAGGAAGGTAGTCAGCTAACCCCCCCTCCAATGCTCCTCCCCTTTCCACCGACCCTTGACTGGAAGCTGAGGCCTGTGGCTGATCCTTATTAGGCTCCACCCATTCCAGCTAGTAAGAGTGACCAGGATCTGGAGGTGGATCAGCCGCTCACCTCCACCCTGGAACCTCCAGCTTGAGATACGACCACTATTATAAAAAAAAGTATTATATAAATGTATAATTGTTAAATGGGCTTATTTAAGACCAATCCAATGCAGATCTGAATATTTTACAAGTATTTTACACAGTGTGTTATCTGAGCTGCAACAGTATCCATCTGCTTGTGTTCAGGACTGACCCTTCTAAGAACAGATGGATGCCAATCATGCTGTCAGAGTTACTTAAATCCCCTTGGTCCATGGGGAAAAAAATGAGGCAAAAGTGAGCTTCAATACATGAAGGACAGTTGGCAGATCACAGGGTTCAGAATGGGTATCTCTTAATTGAGAAGACTGTACACAGGGTGAGACTGCATCACCCCCCACTGTTTGGTGGCCCAGTGGTCATGATGTCTTGTTGGATCATTCTGTGGTCTTTTGGAACATTCCAATACATGGGTTGGTGGGGTTGATATTTTTAGAAAGCCCTAATATGGGCCGCATACCACAGACTCTCAAATTATCCCATCCAGCTTAGCCCTCAGTTTAAACCTTCCTTTTTAATTCCAGTAATTACAGGCTCCAATTTATATGGAGCTGTGCACACAAAGGGCCTGTTTAATGCAAACCAGTTTGATTTGGGTGAAGTGTCCCAAACATCTCCCACATCTTACAGCCTGTTTATGCTGACTTGATGATTTATTTTCTCCCCAAAAAGGTTAAAAACGGTGCTATTTGCATCAGATTTCTTCAGGGAGGAATAAATGAATGGTGATTTTCCTTTTTTCGTCCATGCATTATACACCAAGTGGGTTTTACAGACTTGTGGGGCAGTGTGGCTTTCTGCCTGTCAGTATCTTTACCAGGACCATAAATTCAACATAGTAAGAAAACTGTGACATTGTCAAGAGGAGAGTCTGTGCAGCCAAGAAGCCTCACAACCATGTACTTGTCACACTGGTGAGTCATAAACTACTGTAATGATTCTTGTCAACTTGTGAACATCTTTGTTTTTGAGTAGTGACTGGGATGAGTAGGCGCATTTCAGGACTACAGTTTTCGCTGGTTGAGAGAGCAGGTTATTTCTGGACAAACGCACACACTCTTAGTTGGAAGATCAATTGGTTTTAAGAAATATGGAGCCATCTTAAGAGGCTTAAGTCATAAAAAATGATCACGCCTGGATGTGTTGTACATATTTAATCCCCCACAGCCTGCCCAGCAGTGTGACATATGTCTCTTCTCTCATAACAACTCGAATGGAAAAAGAGACAGGGGAGAAAAAATAACAGTTTCTTTTGGCCTCATGCTAAGCAGAGAGCACAAAGTCAATGTAATATAAATTGTTCTATATCCTGCAAGACAAAACAAGTTAATCCCTCCAAAGGTGCAAGGAAAGGAGTTTGCCTGAGCCTGTCTTTTTTCTTACTATGTGAGACAGTGGAATTTGGGCCAAGTCCAGCAGCTAAAGGCAAGAAAGGAGAATCACAGACTGGGGAACATGCAATGACCAAACAAATTACAATATTCAGTAGCAATACTGTCATTTGTATGAATAACCTATGGAAATCTTCCAGTTGAATTTATCTTTGAGGAAACCACAGACTGATGAGCAAAACATTTCTCTGCTCCTGGTCTTCTCTAACACATGCAGCAGAGGCACTGTATCACACCTGCACCTTAATCAAAACAAAGAGAATTGATTTCTCTTTTTTACTGTTATTTCAATACAAAGACCCTGTGGGCAGGAAACATGGCATGCCATGTCAGGAACCATTCATAATAACTGGATGGGTTTCAACTACATGGCATTTCTGAAGGGGTTTAAAACAATGGCTTCACCCTAATTTTTAGTTTAGTTAAAACTCCATGCTTAAAGCAGCATTACTCAGATGATGATGATGATGCCTCCCTTGGGAAAAGTTCCACACATCAAAGGTGGAAAGTAAAAACATGATTCAAATAAATCTCTTATTGACTTTGCTGTGCAATGTAAACAACTTAAAGAAATCAAGATGGACAAATAGACAATAATAATGTTATGTGATGTGTATAATATGCTTACAGCAACTAGGTGTTGACAGTACTTCTATGCATTTTGGAGTGTGT
Organism: Craterocephalus stercusmuscarum; assembly: GCA_037177115.1. Classification (NCBI taxonomy): domain Eukaryota; kingdom Metazoa; phylum Chordata; class Actinopteri; order Atheriniformes; family Atherinidae; genus Craterocephalus; species Craterocephalus stercusmuscarum. The sequence goes on from JBBDHI010000001.1 coordinate 17,119,270, forward strand.
GTGCATGTCCAGCTATGCCAGGTTGGGTTAAGCGTAGACTGGCCAAAGCCGCAGACACACAGGATAGGTACCTAAGTGGAATCAGGCCTGTTAGATTTATGGCCATTTGTTCGGAGAGTGTTCATCCACTGGCTATTATGGAATGATTAGAGGAGAAGGTGAAGCTCCAAGTCCAGCAAAAATCAATACAGCTGTCGAGAACAATTCAGCCTTCCCTGCTCCGAGGAGTATTAGCACCAAACCTCTGTCTCCTAACACTTCTTCATTCATCTCCAAGTGATTCGGCCCTAAGCTACCAAACTGGCTTCTCCTGCCATGTCCTTCTTATGGCAACAGTGTGGCCCTGCTTTTGTACGGCTACTGGGAAGGCAACAGTTATACATTCATGACTTGGCAGACAGCTGTTGGTGGGGTGGGCAGCACTAGAACATTTACAGTATCTACAGAGTATCTAGCTGCCAGAAAGATGATTGAATAGATGTTTTGCCATTTTTCAAAATGTCAAGTTCATAGATTATTATTTAAAGATTATTAATATCCCAGAAATAACACTAGCTTTTAATTGCTTTTGGTTATTTCTCAAATGGGGAGTTAACACTTAAAATTTTGAATTGCACTTGTACAACATAGAAAAATGTTTTTAAGCAATATCTGCATGAATAATATTGCATTTATTTTTATCCTTTTTAAGTCCAAGTCATATTTTCTTCTGCTGCACAGAGTAATAGGTATGAGAAAGAAAACTAACCTTGTACAGTTTCAGGCTTGCCTCATGGCGGGAATTGACGGTGTGCATCCTTAGCTTCTCCAGGCTGTTGGTGTAGTAGTCGCAGGCATTACACTTCAGGTGCACTGGATTGCCTATAGCCACGCATTTCAGGCGCCATTCATTCCCTTTACCCCCTTCTTTGATGTGGGCCACAAGCTGGTACTTCTGCACATGCTTGTCTGTTTTGCAGTGCAGCTGGAAGTTGGCCTTGAGCTGAGTCGTGTAGTGGCACAACTTGCATTGATGAGAATCTCCCACCACGGCACGCCACTCCTCTTCAGGCAGGCTGCGTTCAGCCCCCATATGCATGCCAAGCACATCCAGGTTGTCAGTCGTGAAGCGGTTACACACAGCACACTGAAAGAGCTTGAGAGAAGGATCTGTTGTTTGTGATAGACTTTCTCCCAGGGTCATCAGTTCTTCAGAGACCAACTGCCCTCCGCCCAGGCGCACATCCATTGGGATTTCCCCACCAACTGTAACACAGGCAAAACGAGAAAGGAAGCAGATGAAAAACGGTGTTTAGATGATAACAAACATGCATATTATTAGATTAGACAGATTCAAAGTTTAAAGCTTACAGCCAAAATGTAAAGCAATAGTTGAATTTGAAAGATAAATTCATCTGAGGTACTTGTCATCAGGACTACTGTCTAACACAAAGAGGTATGTCTGTTAGTTTGATATAGCATAGAGGATGGTGGTCAGTTTATATACTTTAAGTTACAACGAAGAATGCTTGAAGTTTTCCACTGAGAAAAAAAAACTTCACATTGTCAGAGAATCTGGCCAAAGATTGCCTTTAAATCAGTGTGGACACCTAACAGATTAAATTTGCTTAGTACTTAAAAGGAAGAGAAAAAAATACAGGAACCACATATGCAATGACACCAATCACATAACTGATTTGTACAGCACCTTTAAAAAACAAATGCTAAAAAATGAGGTAAAAGAAGACATATTTGCCTTTACTTTCTGATCTTTAATCTTTCACTGCCAAGGCTGAGCATGCAGGTTTGACCTGGCTTAATACTAAATAAAGTCCAGCAGTTATTTTTTTATCGCTGCATTGTGCAGCTTGTTCTGAGACTTTTCTCCATTACCTGGGCTTTTACAGCCAGGAGAGGGAGACCTCTGTCGAAGTCCTCTGAAATCACTTACAGACGAGCTATGTACTGTAGTCAGTGACACCTTACACTCTCAAAAACCCACAGATACACCCACATGCTCACACATCATCATAGACCTGTCCATTTCTCTATGACTTTGTAACTCTAAATTTTATGATTTACCATAGATATAGATTCTGTTTGCCAATCATCTTTATTGTTAATCAGTAGGACAAGATTCTGATTTACTACTTTGAACTTGTTTTGTTCTGCAATTTTGAAAAGGTTACATAGAGTATGACAGTTTACAATTATTTAACAGATTACAAACAACCTTTTTTTCCCCAATCCAACTGTTTTAAATAAATAACCGCTGTCAGCTTCACAGTGGATGCTAGACACAAAACTTTGCACAAATAGCTGGACATCATCATCCCGCTTTCCTTTTCATTAATTCCCTTGATCATCATCTAATATCCTTTTACTAGCTGAGTCTTGGGAATGGGGATTACCAAGAAACTGAGATAATGTGAGTTTAACATTTGTTACGTCTATAGCAATACACAGAGAAAACAAATTTGCACCTCACCCTTTAGCTGTTTGGTCTGAGATTTCCTTTTGATGATAGAGTCTCACATAACATTCACAGAACCTTATGTACCATACTGCACATATAATATCAATGTGTGTGTGTATGACAGCTGTAAGTATTTCTTAAAATGTGGCCATGGATAACACCAGTGTAATTTCCGTGTCCAGCCAGTGTAATCACCACCTCCCTTGTAATAAGCCTATTACAACTCACCTCACATAATGAAGCACATGACCGAAAAGGGTAAAATAATAAGTCACAAAAATAAATTCTTGTTTGTGCCTTTGAACAACTGAAGACAGTAGGAAGACATGTCTGAACAAACAGTGGTTATAACCTATCCTCAAAAAAATTGCCTATATATCTGAATTAACCTTGCTATAACCTCCCTTCTTTGACCAAGATAGAATTTATAACCACAATTACTACATTCAAAAAAAAAAAAAAAGAGAACTAAGGTTCAACAGCACTTTGGGAATAGTGATATAAAAAGCTTGGGGTGACAGCCGTTTGCCATTTGGCATGCTTCTTACTATAAATGATTGAATTCTATTATTCGTCAGACTGGGCTTATATTTTACCACTGATGGTAAGAACAGGGCATTGTGAAAAATAAACTAAAATATGGTGAGAAACCTGATTTTCCTGACAGTGAATTCAGAAAACATTACCTTTTATCCTTTTGTAAAGTATAAATTGAGTTTGAAAAATGAATATCTGTTGTTGATTACTGCTAACTGATAAATAATAATGATAGATTTAGCATATTTCAAATCAAAATGGTTTCCATACTATATAAACTTAAGCTTTACTTGCTGGTTATTTTGGGTAAGAAGGTAGATTTTTTGTATTAAAAAAGGCAAAATGAGGCTTACCAAGTGCAGGGCCCAAGGCAGCCATGTTTGGATCCAGATGAAAGCTCCCCATCAAAAACTGGGCCTCAGCTCCAGCTGGGTCTATCTTGAGGCCTGGTGGAAGGCTCATGTTCTGGGTCAAGTAATATTGGTAGAGCTCAGCCTCTGACGGAGAAGGCATGGCTCCCAGTCCAAGTCGTCCATGCTGCATCTGAGTCACATTCTGCTGGAGGAGCATCATATTGTGCATGTGCTTCTCACTGGTCATGTGGATGCGAAGGTTCCGTGCCACATTGGTCTCATAGTCACATACCTCACACCGCCAAGTGGGTTTGCTCTTCGGCTTGGTTGGCGAGGGGGCTCCACATGGTACGGACATGTGGGTAGAAGACTGTGTAGGATGGTGATGTGGAGGGTGATGGCTACTAGCCTGGGTTGCTGTGGGAACAGCTACCACTCCTCCTGGGGTATGTCCAAATACTTGCTCCTGCCCAGAGCCAATGGAACCTCCATTCTGCAGTGTCTGCATGTTGTTCAGGTGTTTGTCCGATTGCATGTGGATGCTTAGATTACCCTTTGTTGTAGTGGAGTAGTTACACACCTGGAGAACATAGCACATAGCACATTTTCTTTTGAAGCATAATGAACTTATACATGAACTTTTCAAATGAAAATCATATCTTACATACACCTGATATACACAAAAAAATCTTTCAAAACCTTGAAACAAAAGTGCATTTATGGGTTTCATACCTCACACCGGAAGGGCTTATATCCACAGGTATAGCTTTCTCCACGAGCCAAACGAGGGTGACTCTGACCACTGCTGCAATACACACAGGAGCCTCCAGAGTCTGGGTGTTTCTCTTTCATGTGGGCCTCCAGTGTCTGCTGGTACTTGTAATGCCAGTTGCATTTGGGACACTTTAGTGTCTTGCATGAGTTCCTTGAATGCATCATAGTCATATGACCACCCAAAGAACGCGAGGAACCTAGAACAGTGTCACATTTAGGGCACTCAACCCCACTTCCTCCACTCCCGCCATGGCCATGGTTCTGCGAACAATCACCCATTCCTGTTAAATCACAGGAACCCCCTGTGAGGGGGAGGGAGTGACCATGAGATGAAGGGTGGAGGTGATGATGATGGTGGTGCATGTGATGATGATGCAGAAGGGCTCCATTTTCTTCCTCTCCTTCTGCTGGGCAATCATTTGGTTCTGGAGCTGTGGCACTATCTCTATTGGCACTTTCATCAGCAGCAGCATTGGAGGACAGTGGGGGGGAGGAGGAAATGCCAGTAGTGTCATCCTCGCTCCGTCTAACGGCAGCTGCCGCCATTGCCATGGAACCAGTGGGTCCCTGACAGTTAAAGCTCAGAGGGAGTTCTGAGGTCCTCCCCCCACCGTCTGCAGCTGAAGCCTCTTCCTTGACAGAGGAGGAAATGGAATCAAGGGCTTTGCTGTTGAGTGTGGAATTGGCTGCCGAGGTGCAGACAGAAGGCTGAAGAGTGCTACTAGGCATTAATAAAGGAGATTTGGAAATGCTTTGGTTTGAGACAACTGGTTCCCCCGCCTCACCCCCGCCACTGCTACTGTTACCACCACAGGTCACTGCAGTGTTTTCTGCCTCCATCTCATCATCTTCCTCTCCTAATAATAGTTCCTCCTCTTCTTCTGAGCTACCGATCTGGTTAGAGAGGTGTGCCTTGCTTTCATGATCCTTGGTGTTCCCATCTTCTCCCTTACATGTCAACTCTTGCCCCACAGACTCCTCTGTTCTCCCTCCCTGTTTGGGCAGGGCACTGGAGTCTTTGGCAGAGCCTGGAGATGAGGTACGAGTCGATGCTTTGGGACTGCTAAGCCCACCAAGAGAGAAGACTGAGCCAAGCGGTGTTTGTTGCTGCTGCTTTTGCTGGAGTCCAGAGTCAGAGTCTTTGTTTAGGAGGGTCTCACTGCCTCCACTGCTGCTTCCAGGCTCCAGATGGACACCACTAAATGTGCCATAGAAGCTCTGACCAGAGTTCATAGGGACCAGGGTAGGTGGCAGAGGAGTGCTCTTATTTTTTGGTTCCAGGAAGCTAATGAGGGGCTCCTTGTCCTTCCCAATGCCCTGGATGATGGCAGAGGCATGCTTGTCTGCTAGCAGCCGGCGCTCTTCCTCACACAGTGTCATGCGGTGATCATGGACAGCATGAGTGGCAAAGGACCGGGCATAGCCAAAGGACAGCTTGCAGAGAAAACACATGAGAATGGGTTTACCCTTGCCATAAAGGGCTAGCCCATCAAATTTGGAGAAATCCACGTTGTTGGGAACATCTTTGGATACACAGGACTTCTTGGCAGACCCATCGCTGTTCAGGTAATCCTTGTTGCTTTTGTGCCGCACATCAAAGACACGGAAACTGTGCAGGACAGGGCTGAGGCCTGCCATTGTTGAGGTATTGGGAAAACCTTGGTCTGAACTGCCAAACCACTTCCCAAAAGACGAGGCTATGTGGAAAGTGTTGATGATCTGTGGGTAGACCGAGGATGAAGTCCCAGCAGGCTCCCCTGGTTTCCCCCCACTTGTGAGAGAGTTTGTTGGAAGCAGGCCAGGTACCATGCCTCCACTACTTTGGATCAATTGACTGAGGCTCTCCACAATGTAGGCAGAGCCATCTGGCTGATAGACTATCTCTCCAGCCAGGTTTTCAACATCACTGTTCTCCTCTTCTTCTTCCTCCTCTCCTTCTTCACTCCCACTCTCAGGTGGCCCCTGCTGTTGTGTGGGCTGATGTCGCAAAAGAGTGGGTATGCCCCCTCCCCCTGACGCTATTGGCATACCAGGAAAGGGTTGAAGACTTGGGAAACAGCTCTCAATCTCCATTTCATCTAAGTCCTCAGGTTCTTCCTCTTCTCCACAGCTCACTCCCTCCTGCTCCACTTCCCCAAGACCCTCTCCTCTCGTATGCAGCTGGCCTATGGCAGAACTATCACGGTGGGCCTGCGGTGATGTCTGATTTGGCTGCTGCTGGGACTGTAGTTCTCTCAACCCGTCATGAGGTGCAATGGCGTTTTGGGATTGGGAGGGGTAAGGAGCAGAGAGAGACAGGGCATCCAGAGAAGGGGCCTGGTTGCTGCAAGTGACCTGTGAGTTTGACTGATCGTTCCAGGGCTGTGGTGGTTGCTGCTGCTGGGAGGAGCCGAGCCCATCATCTGTCCCAGAAACCACGGGAGACTCACAGCTGTCCATGCTGATGCCTACATGAGGCGTTCATCGCATCCAGGCCTGCAGAGATACAAAGAGGGGCTTGTTTTATTATATATACTGTACACAGGCATAAGCAGCTCATAATATCTCATGCTAAAGTTAGAAACAAATGGATACATCTTCAAAAAAATTGCTATGCCTATTAAGGAAATATCAGGCACAGAAAATATGACAAGAACCCCACGCAGAGGAACCTTGAAAGAAGAAAACCGAATGTATGGCACACTGGATGAGAGACAAAAGTCTGAGACATAATTGGAAAACTGACACCATGCTCATTACGCTAGATTAGGCACTTAAACACAATACCTGAGACAAGCACTAATAAGCCATCCATGATTCATCTTCCTGCCATATCGCAAAGGTACCATCTTTTATCTTCACCTTCCAAACAACACCCCTAATCTTATATTCTGCAAATCCTACATCCGTTTTTAATTAACTTGCAGTCAGACTAACTTAATGGATCAAATTGATTCCTTGTGAGATAATTAGACACCGAGAAGCCACCCATCAGCACATCGTACATTTACATAACTGGAAGAGAAAAAAGTGAAAACGTGTTGTCAAAAAGTAAAAAAAATCCTTCAGAGTATCAGTGTTATTATTCTAACTTAAGCTTTTCACTTATACAATGCATATACCAAGTGCATTATAGCAATGGATTGGTCTGAACTCTAACATATGCAATAAAAGGGACCATTTTCTATATGCTCAAAATATGTAAGCTGCATTGGGATTTCATTGCAGCTGTGTTTAGATTTTGCATCCAATAACCTCCACGCTTAGCCTGGTTTCAAACACTACAGCCATCATCCGCCTCTGAAATAATAAATGGGAGCTGAGCTTTCGGGAGCTGGCCATGCCCCGAGCAACTGAGAGGCCCAACACAGGCTGCAATTTAGTGCGCAGAAGAGATAAAATGATAGTGCAAGATACTGCTGAGCTAATAATTTTATTAAAGGGATGCAGCCAACATTGATTAAAGGGGGCAATCGGGCTGAAACCAATAACTCTGGGCTGCCCTTTAACCCACCAGTACTGAATATTACATGAGCAAAGTTTCCCGGCACCAAGCGCACTGCAATGTCCTGGTTGATTAGCACATTCACTGCTTGCACTTGATTTATTTACTTATTTACTTAGGGATGCAAATTTCAGCTGTGATCAAAATGGAGTCTACCCCCTCAGCTGAACATATTATCCACTGAGGGAGAGGAGAGATTGATAATGTCTGTCTGCCTCTTCATGAATGTCTGATGAAGCTTACCTACAACAAAACATAGCCTACCTGAGACCAATCTGAGACCCCCAGCCAATATATATTCACACCCATCGCAAAAAATAATGTGCAGCCGTAGAGATGTGCTTTTGTACTAAAGTCTAATTATGAACCAAAACAATTCAGAACACGAAATAGCAAAGTATCACTCCAAAGATATGGTGGTTTTTATTTCAAAAAAGCATATACATTTATGACTTAACAGTCCACAAACAGATTGTTTTGTTTAATGCCACAGAAGCTCACCTCGATGACCTTTGAGTTACTTTGCATACAGAATGATGAGACATTAGACTGGCTGGCTTATTAACAAGATTGCATTATACAAGAAAAGCAATCTTATACAGCTGGACATGATTTAAAGATGGCTGCCATATTGAGTGAGGGGACACTGGCCCTACTGGTCTGTATTTATTATCTGCTTCATTAATAAGAGGCTGTGAGCTTAACAGCCATTTCACTCAAGTGGACAGAGGGCACTGAGAGTGAAGCAAGAAAAAAAGCCACATATCAAACACAGAGATTCTTCAAACTGAAAGCAAGTGGATAAACTCTGCAAAGTGAAGTGAAAAAAAAGGTGGAAAATGAGACTTGTCTAAAAGGTCTCTCTCATAGCAAAATATCTCCATGTCTGAACATGGAGTATTTCACACTATGTTCCTGTAATCTATCAGCCCCTCCTCTAGATTCCAATGTCTGTCTCGACCAGGCCTGGGAACACTGGGTCCAGATGCACAACTCGCATTTAAGAGTGCTAGTTAACAATGACCTCCTCTTTTCCTTGATGAGCCATGGACAGAGGGTATGCAACCATCAATTCCCATTCCATCTCCAAAATACCACAACCAATTATTAGAAGACAGGTTAACACAATGACTTTTGATCAGAGCTGGAGTACTTTTGAGAACTGCTTGGTGTGTCCACTGCTTACAGAAAACAGGATTGCTCTTTAAAATCAAGATCGTGTAATTCAATAACCCGCAGTGGTTACTGATGAGCAATGGGATTGTCTGGAGTCGGAAAGTCGCAGATGGACCAACTGATATAACGCTGTTTGTCTCTCGGAGGTCTGCCTGGCTCAGTGACACCTGTTTAAAGCAGGAAAAGCTTTAATCTCTGGGAGGCACTAAACAAGTACGGGAGACAGACAAAGAGACGCGGTCGAACTAAAGGGGAAGTGGAGGAGGCTGGTGTCTCCAAGTGCTGACTGTGTTAATAACCACAAATCAAAATGATGAAGCAACCCAGCAAAGGTGACTATCACTGAGTATCATTATGAACAGTTATTTATTGTATGAAGAAAAGAAAATATTCCTTAACATATTTTCTCTACAACAAGTGACTGTGCCAGGCCTGTGCATTGCATTGCATTGTTATTCTGAATGTGGGCCCACTGAGTTGACAATAAGCAGACTGTGTGCAGCCAAAACAAGCCTTAGCTTACAATATGAGATAATCACAGGGAAGAAAATACTGGATTCCTGAGGTGATCTAAAGCAGAACATGCCGATGCACACGACCTGACTGTAGGACTCTATATTCACCAGAACATCTTTCAAATATTCTTCAATTAGTTCTTAAGTAGTACTTGAGAATTTTTTATTTTTTTTATAAAAACCCTCAGCCAGATTCATGAACGTGTCTGTGTAGATAGGAAAAATTGTTTGTATTATTCCTCTTGGTTTGGTGGATCTAGCAATTATCAGGTCGATCAGGGAGTCGCAGGTCTCATAGATATTTAGGGAGAGATATTAATTTGGTTTAGGTAAACTGTTCTGATCTGTGTGTACTTTTTTGCACCAATGGAGAGACCAACTATAGAATTAAATCTCTCTTGACTGTGATGTGTTCTTGAATGAATGAAATGGAGGAAAAATATACTTCAGCTTTCATCTGATGGAAATGATCATGTTGTGCTATTCATCCTAAATACCAAAAATACTTTGCACTTTACCAAAAGTTGATTGACAAAATCATTACTATATGGTAAATTACTATATGGTAAATGGACTGTACTTGTAGAGCACTTTTCTAGTCATGTGACCACTCAAAGCACTTTGAGACTACATATCTCATTCACCCATTCATACCCATTCACACAGCACCTATATTGTATCATACTGGGTGCTTTTAGAAGTGAAAATTCACACACATTCATACACCCGATAGGCACATCGGGAGGTTCAGGACACTTCGACATGTACCAGAGTGGAATCGACCCGCCAACCTCCTGTCCACTGAGCCACAGCCGCTCATTCATTGTATCTTAATCAACAGCAGAAAACTGCACATATGCGGATTTTGTTAAAACATGTCAGTATTCAGATGGTTGTTAAAGTATTTCTGAGTGTTGGTAGATTTTGGTGAATGCCATAATGTCATAAAAAGTCTGCAAGTAGGATTTAAGGACAAAATTGTTTCTAAGAACATTTGAACAATGAGATCCAATGACTATGCCACAGTTACTTTGTTCTCTCTTTTGCTCTCCTTTCCCAAACAAGAAAGTCATATTCACCTCAACAGATAAGGTTAAGTCTTGAGCAAAGGCCTTGGTTCTAATGAACAATATTAGAGTGGGTCTGGATGTCATTTAGTGAGGTGCAAAATGAGATTGGTTTTAAGTTATAGGTCTTTTCATTAGGTGGGATTTATCAGCCAACTAAGGGAGGAATTAAAGGACAAGGAACCATCTGATTATAAGCAAACCATGATCATCTGTCTTGAAGGCTTGGCTTTCCCTCCAGAGGACCCTGCTCTGGTGTCTCGTGAGGGAATTAGTTCAGACTCAGATTGTGAAAACTAAAAGGCAAAGAAGGGCCCTGACTCTTCTTTCTAAGCACTTCTACATCAGTAGTGAGGGTCCTTCTCTTTAAAATTGTAAAACACAGTTTCTCAATATGCCTCAAGGAGGACTTACACACCAGATCTGATTTTCAATTGTTTCTGGTCTCTGTCTGGTCTCTGAGCCATCACAGAGCCTGGGCAGCCACCACAAGGTAAGGGGCGCTTATTGGAAAATCAATGGCTTGAACGCTAAGCAAGTTACAGGAAGATGTGGGAAGGAAGGATTCTTATTGATAAAGCAGGAGAAGGCTTTTGATGTTGCACTAGGGACATGCTCATTGACGGGGAACCATTGTAGTCCTCGGGCAGAGTAAAGCCTGGGTTTATCTTTTCGGTTTGTTCTACTTAATCACCAATAAAAGGCATGCATGCATCAAACTCTTTAACATAAGTACACTTTAATGCTTAACATAGCTCGTGAAATTTGGGCTTTGACACTTTGCACTGCCGAGGGAAATTACAGGAAATTTCAAATAGTGCTCTGCAAGTGCCCTTTTATACTTTTTTGTTCATTTTGTTCCTCATCTTACATTACCTTAAGAAAAAAAAACCACTTGCTTATACTTAACAAAAACACCAAGTTCTGAACGGAGAAACTACTTGGCAACAGATTAGTTTACAGTCAGGCAGGTGTTTTACTATAAAAAGAATAAAGAATGAATACAAGCATGATATTGTAAATAGTTGTTTTTATCATAAAATGCAGCTGTTTCACCTTTACAAATGCTTTGAGAAAAAGAGTAGTCTGAAAGGAGAAAAGAAAAATCAGTGTCAATCTCAGAGGGAAAAAAAAATCTGTAATACATAGTTAA
>JBBDHI010000001.1:17130883-17144831 GCA_037177115.1 Craterocephalus stercusmuscarum
AATACATAGTTAACAACTATAATTGCTGTTGTAATTTTGTTAGTTACACATAGTTGTTCATTTTTATACCCCACATTCAAACCTTGACAAATAACTATCTAGAGCAGTGTTGTTTATTGTGTACTGTAAATACTCAGTTTACTATTTTTCTAATGCAGACATAAGGATGCTCCAACTGCAGGAGGCAAAAAGTCACCTCAGGTCGATGGCACTCAGCCTGTAAACAGGGCTTCCCGTAAAATCAATGATCTTCAGTGGGAGCTATCAGTCTATGGAACAGAAATAGCCCTGGCTATGTTGAGTCTAAGGCAGGGAGGAACAGTGCTGTGTGTTTACATGAGTGTGCATGAGCACAAGAGGCTGGTCACTGGCGTGCCTGGGTGAATTTCTCAAATACTGCAGAACTGAGGCATGTAACCTCTGTCATGCATGGTGCTAGGTGCTGTAGAGACTAGATGACAGCTTACAGATTCAATTAATCTAGTTTTGTGCTGGAACAAATATACAACATACAGCAAAAATAATCCTTGCTGATAACAATATGAGCACGCTAAAATACCCTGGAGGTAACGTGCCGATTGTTTTAGCTTCACAGCACTCAATTTTAGTAAGCATTTTCTACTAGCAATACTGGCCAGAGAAGGCAAAATTGATTTGTTTGTAGTATCAATTGCCTCCTTTGTTAATAGACCTGAAATAAAACCTTGAAAATGATTTTGCTCTTTACACAACACCATCACATTGTGCTAATCCATTCCATGTTGCAGACGGAAGAAACGTTACATAAGACAAAGTAGCAGTGAAATCACAGTGCAGAACTGTGTGTTACTTGTACACAGAGGGTAGCCTGATTAAATGATCAAAACTGGAAGGCATCTAACCTTCAAAACCCTGCATAAAGGATTGATACTGCACAAAAGTGTTTCCCCTGTTATGGAGGGTGTGATAGAAACAGCGTGCTGGTGTAATTAGAAGAAGTTAATTAGCTGAGGGTTAATTACTGGGTTCTGCAGAGCGATGTGGTGAAAGACCTGGTGGGGTGGCAAAGCAGAGGGAAGCGGCGAACACACAGCAGGAAGCTCCCAGTCTCCCACCAATTAGCAAACAGCATGGAGGGTGGGAAGGGGTGTTCTCTGGTGCACTCCAAGTACAAATGTGAGGAGCCTCATGTAATTTCATTTAAACCTCAGTATAGAGGAGGAGATACAGTGAGAGCAGGCAAAAATGTGCATGGTGCAAGACTTTTTATTGCGGTTTTTGCAAACAACAAAAAAACATTTATCAATAAGGCAAAGTGAAATGAAATTTTGAATAAGAAACTGATATCCAGATTTCTGAATAATTAAGAATACAAAAAGTGAGAGGTAAATAATATAATTGCTACAAAAACAACTTCTTCTCAGTGCAGTTCTTCATTCTGAAAGGCTGCACTGTTATTTTCCTCCTATGTCCCAAGTGGTTTGTTTAGAAAGCTTTGTAATTTATAAGCGCATAAATTATCCTTGGAATTAAGGTATTGATGTATAATCAGAGAAGGGCTATTGGGCACAAACTAACATTCACCCCCAGGCAACCCAGTGCAGGAGCACTAGTATACATTCACACACAGTAGGGTGTCTGTAAAATTGAAAGGCAAAGTGGGAGACTTTCAAATACTTATCAGATTGGTTAGATACACATCCTCCATATCTGCTCAATTTTAGACCAGCAGACATGGATGTTGAATGATTCGGAACGGTTTGATATGGAGCCTTACATCCTTTAGCATGCAGTGCTGACTTTTTCACAGTGTGGAATGCAGAAGGGCTGAGAGAATAGTCAATACTTTGTGCATTCATCTGTCAGGGACTAATCATGATTCCTGAGAAGACTCCTGAATTTAAAAAGTGAGAATTTCAGAAAGATATTTGACGTGTTGAGCTGTGCTTCTGTACTTTTTGCAGTTTAAAAGGAAAGAGAGATGGGAGATCGAGATGCAGATTGTTAGATTATGATATGTAAGCAGCCAGAAAGCCAAAGGCATGTGTCCACTGAAAGGTCACAGACAAGGGAGAAATACGCTGATCAAAGTTCTCAGTCTCAGGACCTTGATTTCTACCAATTATCAAGTCTGCCGCTATATCTGCTGGAGACAGACATTCTCTCCAGAGAGGATGGAAGTGAAATTTGCCAACTACAGTGCTTTCAGAGCTTCTGTTTACACTCTGTCCATGTCATTTACTATGCTATATGAGGCTTGTAGGGTGGGGTTATGATAACCAGTGACCACAACTCGAAAAGAGCAGAATACTGTCTTCAAGGGACTATAAGGTGGGAAATTAATGTAAGTTGTTTGAAACAACTTAAAGTCCAGATCATTTTGCATTATAAAGACATACCACACACAACTCACACGTGTACATACAAACCTTTCTACAGTGTTTCAGCTATGGCAGGGCAACCACAAACACAGTTGTTAAAGTGATCAATACCATTGAAATATTAAACCTCAAGAAGCCGCATTATTGATTGGAAGTGCAATGATAAAACGGTTTATCATCACAATTGTAGAGCTTTATGTAAATGTTTTGGAGAGACCATCAGCTGCCCATTCACCATGGACTGTGACTAAATTAGACCCCCCACCCCCCCACCCACACACACACGTACACAAACAAACAGACAACTTCACACATTTCTGCTCCATTACTCTACCACCCTACACCTGAGGGATTGGGGTGGGCAGGGAGATGTCATTACCACTACTTCTACATCCATTATGGAAGCTCACGCTGATTAGCAAACTGAGCCTCTGTTGACCAAAGGAGAACAGAATATCCCAAGCTCTGGGATATTTTCTTTGGAATCTAAAGCAGGTATCACAATGAAATTAAATATAAGATGGAGAGGGCATAAAATGCAAGCAAGGATACATTTAAGGATTCTGCCCTTGCAGACAGATTGGAGACATGAATGAGATGTCTATATAATGCTGAGCCTTACTGTGTTATCTGAAAAACAAATACCTTAGTAATGATTCAGTCCTGCACCTGGTAAAACACAGGCTTCGCAGCCACCTGGAATTAGGCAAATATCCATAGCTAAAGACTCTTAAAGGTATAGGCTCAAATATTTTAGAGAATACAGATTTGTTTTATGATTCTACATATTCTGAAAGGGAATAAAAACATTCAACTACAAATCTACCATGTAAAGTACAGAAACTAAAAAAAAAAAGAAAAAGAAAAAACATCTATAACTAAGAGGCTAAGCTAGGATACACAGCGGTATACTTATGAGGAGAGAGTTAGGTCACACAGAGAGTTAGGGGCAGTGTTCGGTTAAGTGTCTAAACCTGAGCAGGGTGATAAGATCCCTTTTAGAAGGCATGTGAAGGCCAAATGACCAGGAAACCTGAGAAATGTGGGTGAAAGCTGTCTGGGGTGAGAGCAGAGAGGAGGAAAGTCATGCAGTGTTATGTGTGGAAAATGGAAACTCACTATCTCTTTTACGCACCTCATACTGAGGAGCAGTGAAGTCTCATCCGCACAAGCTTGTGTGGGCACATACCATATCATGTGTGTGAGCACATAACCAGGCACACGCACACACAAACACACACACACAGACATGCACATAAAGCAGGGATTAGAGTGTGTCCCAGTGAAACCATTCTGTGGAAATTATTTCTTTCCAGAAAAAAAGCATGAAAGCCAACGGTGACCTGGCCTCTAATTCTAGAGTAGGATATCCTGGATAAATAATTAGAGGGTTGCTTTGAAGACCTTGCACAGCTGAACCATTCACTCCCCACTTCACATTTGCTAAAGTCATTAATGACAAAGATTTAAAAAGGAAAAGAGAAAATCTTTCTGGTACACAAATACTTTTTTTATGAGGCCTGGCCCAAATTCCCCTCTGCTCATGCTAAGCTGAAGCCCTTATCCTGGGAAAGAACTGCAACCGTTTGTAACAGTAAACCTCAGGAGAAAAGTGTTTGCCTATTGCCTCCTTCCTGCTGAATTAAGACAGTTAATTAAGTTTTTAGGTTCATTGTCTTTCATAAAAGTAGGTGGGAAAAGATATATTTCACAACTTTCTCAACTCCAGATGTTAAAAGAAGCTCATAAAAAAAAAAATTCAGTCAGGGACATACACCTCTAGTGAGTGCTTACACAAAGTAGCTGCATGCGTCATGTCTTCAGTAAGCTGTATGGCTAAACTGGATCGCTGACAGCAGGAAGGAATCACACAAGTGAAATTTCCAACAAGGGAAAATAGACCCAGCAATGTGTTCTTTACATCAGATAGTACATCTTCAAATATTTCACTAAGAAAAAAAGTAGAAGAAAACATGAGAGGAAAAATTAAGGAAGATAAGCCCTCTGAGTGTTGGTTTACATGTCAATAAGATTCCTAATCTTTACACCTGTAGTTTGTAAACACAGCGCTCATAAATCAGGTCTAGATGCAATCGTCATCTTAAAAAGGAAAGCAGAGCTTGCCCTACAGATTACAAGGACAGATTCCAAGGCAAACCTTGGAAGGTGATGTGCATTCTTCTGAGTAAAGCTGTGATGAGGAACTGTCAACAGAGGAAAAGGGGAGGTAAAACAAAAGGAAAACAACTTTTTAAGTGTATAACAAGGTGGCCTGGAGGGCAATGCTGAAAGACACCTCAACACTTGACTCTGAAGTGTGCAAGAAACATCAAACAACATTTCTGTAGCTACGCTCAGCACTGACAGGGACGACCACAGAGCATAGAGACCCTTGTGTGAAGAGAAACACTGCTATTTGGCAGGAAATAAACAGGGAAATTGTGACTAAAAGACAGTCCCCTCTGCATTACTCATGATAAGTGTTCATATGCACTAAATCTGAGCCACAGACCTCCAGGGAGATCTGACAGTGAGGGAAAGCTGCTGCCATCACATTACAAAACAGACAGGGAGTAACCTATTTCTAAATTGTATTACAGTTTAGATATTCCTTGCAGATCATGTCTGCTTCTGAGTTGTATAGCTAGGAGGTGTGTGGCTGTTAAGTACAGACAGAAGGCTTGTGTGATGAGGATGGTCCTCCTTGACAAGCTGCACAGACTGCAAATGGGAACAGAGTCATGACACAAACAAATGAGAGTTAAGGAAAAGCAAAACCTAGAGTGATATTTTGAAAATTGTAAAGTCTGTTAATAAGTTCCTCTTCTTCCACTCCTGGCCAGGTCTGATTGTTATGACAGCTACAGTTCTGTGGAGCTATATTTGAGAAAGACCAGCCTTCTGTCCCTCATATCCACACACACACACACACACACTACAGCCCTTGTTCGTCTGCCTTAATGAAATGGCCACATGCCTCCTCTCATCCCAGAGTTGCTTACACACTGTAGCACCTGGTAGATATAAATCAGCCCTACTGAGCTGTATTTGGGAAGTGAGGCATTAAGCATGACATGGGCTGTCAAAGTTCACATCGTACCGACCGCAACATCTAGTTGAACCGCTGTGGAACAGACCCGAAACCAAGGAACAGGCCTACCATCGGCCTCTTATCTTCTGCCTCCCAGCTCTGCATGACATAGCTGCCACATCTGGGCCCCAGCTGGGCAGCCTGCTGAGCACAGCATAGTACAATAAGACAAGGTACTGGAACTTTTGAGCACCCATGGCTTAATGGTTTCATGGTAAGACTTTTTTTTAAAGATATACAGTCGCAAAAACAATCAGTTTAAATGTGTTATTTGCTGGTATTTATCTTTGAGCTTCCTTATCAGTGAGCTGTGAGGAGGCTTGTGGGTATTGTTACAGTCTTTAAGTGGTTGGTTCTATTTCTGAGCAAGGAGATAAAAGCAGCTGTGTGTTGTGCCAATGTACTCAGTGTGTGTGTGAGTTTGAGTGGAATTTCAGTCACGTGAGCCGGGGGTCTGAGGGTCAATTGCTGCAAGAGAACCCACACATTCCTTAGAGGACAGGCGCACATCTTTAGTCCATGGGCATTTGAAGGTTTGAATCCACTTGCATGCGTGCATGCGTGCTTGCACACATGTACGCATGCGCAAGCATACTTGCCACAGCTACTGCTTTCCATAACTCAAGCTAGATCTTTACACACTATTTTTTTCAGAATATACATTACATCAAATAACTAACTAACTCCTTACACAGAAACATAAGAAATAAGGATGAAAGATCTCTCTTTAAAAATAAGAACATGAAAAAAGAAAATAAAGGTTAGAGGTAATGCAAAAGGTTGGAAGCAAAAAAAGATATAAAATCTTGAATAAAAGGAATAGATTAACTAAAATCAAATGTTTTTTGGGTTTATTTTAACACCCTTTTATATCATCACTGTTGAGCAAATAGGCCAGGAATCATGTGGTTTTAGCCAATGACAGATGCATCTTATAGGAGGAAAAGTTGGAAAGCTGGAAAGAGAGGCAACAACATTAGTGCATTCATTCCGTTAATTCAGCTTATGGGAGCACGCGCATGTTAGTGGGACAAAAACTGCCCTGTGTGCTGCTGAGAATGCAGGCAAAACAGTTTAGAAAAGGTAAGTTAAGTATTTGAAGCTCCTATTCTCAGACGGGATAAAATGATCCTATACCCAACATCTGCAGATCTGTTAAGCATAGATTTAGACTACGTCAACATTCCCTCTGTGCAGCCATGTACACATGTAATATGTGTGCATGCACGTCATGGATTAGTGCTTCAAAGAGAGATGAAAGAAGTGATTACATGACACAAAAGTGGACTGGCCACATTCAAACAAGGGCAAAAATCATGAGTATTAATTAAAATGGGTGGCAAATGAAAAAGAAAAAAAGAAAAGAATCTGAGATTTTTTTTCCCCCCACAGGAAAATAACTTGGTAGCAGAAGGCTCAGCACTGCCTCATGATCATTGACAACTGCACATTTAATACATATCTAATTAATGATGTCACTGCTTTGACTTTGTAAGAGCATGCCAAGGGAAAAGACAAACAGGATCCAACTATGATGATTGATACAAGTATATTTAAGAAAAGGAGAAAGATGAGCAAGTCACTTCTAAGCTTTTTGAATCTTAAATCCTAACTCTTAAACAACTCTATTCAGCCCATCATGCAGTGAGAATATTTTGTACACAAATGCAGAAGCGTATATAGGTTATGTGTGTTACATTACGCTGCTGCCAGCTATGGCACCATATTGTGAATGAACTCTTGTAATGAAGCAGTGAGTTTCCACTCAAGCAGCTATGCCAGCATACTGATCATGGCTAAGTGTCTTCACACTTGCCAACTAGAAATGGGAATGCTGCCATGAGGCTGAGAGGGAAAGACGTATGTATGTGCAAAACACATCAAAAATTATAAAACAAACCATATACCACTGCAAGAAAAGCAAAGAAAAAAAGAAGAAAATACCAACTTCTTTATCGGTACATGAGCAAACTTTCTTTCACGCGTAGAAAAAAAAAAACATGTCAGCTAGGAGGTGAGAATTAGAGCAGGGCCAACTGGCTCACCCTGAAAGTTCAAGTTGAGTGCTACTACAAATTACAGGTTGACAGCTTTAACTGTCCCTGGAATGTGTTTCTTACAATGTATGTGCATGTTGGAGTTTGCTAAGCCAACTGCCTCCAGACAGCTGTTCTGGATGAGCTTTTCGCATGTCACAATTATATTTAACATTCTCACAAGTACAAAAACAAGAACAAGATTAAAAATACTGCATGTTTCTTCTCAACACAAAATTACACTGCAATAATAGGAGGGAATATGGAGGAAGCTCCAGATCCAAATCCTTGATGATAGTACCCCCTACCCAATGTCTAACAGATGCCCCTATATTTGAGCTGTGTGGATTGGTGATCGGGCTAGTGTAAAATGAGAGCACTACTAATTGGTTCATAACCTGTAATTGGGGAGAAGTAATTGGAGTGGACTCACAGATGCCAGGTGCGTCTTTGGGAGGTGGGGCAGTGGTTTGCCCTTTTGGCCGGCTATAAGAGTGTGCTTGTGTTTGTATATGCATGGAAGGGGCTACACACAGATTGGTTGTAGGGGGAACACAATACTTTAACAGCAAGGGTCCCCAAAGAATACAGTTTAGGTGTGACGTGTGCCAAATAGCGCCTTGAAACCACATGAAAGTCCATGCACAAAAAAGTATGTGAATTCAGCACAATGTCCAGTGTAAATAGGCATAGAGTACATTTATAGCCACACCAACTCAAAAAATACACATACATACTTACACATATAGCTGACTACAACATCCAAAAGCAATTTTTACAGTCTGCTGTTAATAGTAAGAAATCTCCTGCTCAACATTTTCTCATGGTTCACATGGTGGGTCGATGTGATCAATGTGCTCATGGTCCACCTAGCCAATACCACACCTCTTCCAATCAATGTAATGGGGCCTGAGTGTTAATTGGGACAGAGTAAAAGGAGGGTGGGTGATGGAGCACGATGCACTTTTTGCAGAAGCATCAGAAATGCTGTACAGGGTCGGGATGAAAGCTGCTTAATGTTGACAGCATGACCGCTTGTTTAATTGACTGGCTAAGATGTTTTGTGCAACAAACAGAAACAGAGAAAGAAGTGGTGTATACACTATAAAGAATAAGGTATTTGAGAGAACATCTGTTTGTCCTGCCCATCACCATATAATTATCAGTAATTATCCTGCATTTGCGTCAGTGCGGTCATGCATTCCCTTCTTCAGGCAGGTAGACGAGAGGTGCTCATAAAACACACCACTACTTGTGTAAAATCCCAAACTCAGAAAACTAATCATAATTCATTTGGTTAAAGAAGTTGTATTCTATGCAACATTAATTTCGAATAGGTTGGAATAATGCAAGCAGCACAAAGTAAATTGTTTACCCTCCGAAAAGCTTGCAAGTGCTCCAACAAAAGAGTTTCCTCAGCTGAGCTCAATCTTGAGGAGATACTTGCTCTAAAGAAAAGTGGCCTTCACATCCTGGTTTAAACAGGACTTTAGTATCCACTTCAAAGACATAGCAGATCATCTTCTCCCCACTCAGCAGCCATGCTTCCAATTTACTGTGGGGAAACAAGTGCTAAACATGGTGTTGAAAAATGAATCTCCATTTTAAAGTAGGAAGCTGTTCTTGCTGTGGAATCTCTCAGATGTGCTGCATAATGCATTGTTAAAAATACAACTGCCATGTTCAAACATTTAAGCATCCTTTCCTTCACCATGCATCTTTTGATGGTAATCTTGGGAAACTTCAGTTGAAGAAGTGAACAAATTAAACAAGTGCATTGCAAGAAATGAGACATGCGGCAGACAGAGAGGCTTACAGAGTCAAATGTTTACCCTGTGTTACGTGCATGGTTGTTTAATTCTGATGAGTAGCTGCAGCTGACAACTAAAAAATATGTAAAGCACAGGAAAAACCTGCCTGACAGATATTCCATCTGTCAGCTAAATGGAAGTAGGAAGTGATGGTAGAGGAAACAGCTTCCACCAGAGTAAAGGCTGCTTCCCCTCCATTGCCTGTTGTCTTGCCCTGTTTATACAGGGCATAAGGTTCGTCAACATGGCATCCAGCCCAGAAAATTGCTGCACCACGCAAGGCGATGTTCAGTTCCACTGGCTAAGGGGAAGTTGTACATGCTGACAATCAAAATAGAGTACAGTCCCCTTCAGAACTTTTTGACATTATATATAATATAAGCTTTTTATATGGCAACATGATAATACAAAAGCACAACCCCGGACAAAAAACATCCCTCCTCACTTTATGCCATCTATCGGAACCATAAGCTGAAGGTGAGAACATCGGATAAAGATATATGGATATTCCACTATTTTGGTGCAATTTGGTAAAGATTAATTAACATTTTACCCCAACTTGTCTAATGTGCTGACACAATAAACACAGCTGGGTCAGAGGAAGGTCTAAAGTCTGGACACAATCAGTCCAAAAACAAGGTGGGCCCCTGTAAGACCCTGGCCTACCCCAGCCTCTAAATTACCTAGGCTGACATCAGGGGGGGAGAAGAGTGGGTGCACTTCAGCTCTGTACTCAGACCAGTCCCTGAGCAGGTCAAGACCTCCCCATTAGGGAGCAGGTCAAAGCCACATAACTCTTTAGCTAAGGTGAGGGTCACTGCGATGCTCTGTCCAGCCAGGGTCAACCAGAGGTCTCTGGCCACTGAGGTTCATGGCAATACAATAAAGTAATCAATCTGACCGCTGGACCCTGGTCAATAATATACTCCCAGGGTGTACAGGGTCACCACCTGTTCCCTGGCTCTCCTTGGACTGTCCTAGCTACCTGACGTGGATAGGTCTTGGATTTCATAGCTCTGAAGAGAAACTAAAAGTCTGGGATTTGCAGTGATATTGGGAAAGCACCGGGTTAAAAATTTTCAGAGCGGTAACATAAGAGAAAACGTAGAATTGAGTCCAACCTGAGATGTGGTTCAGCTGAGAAACTGACTTCAGTGTGTGTGTGTTGTTACTTTAAGTCTCTTTTACTGACTAAAACTATGAGTATAGTCTTTCCCCTCTCCTTTCTGTTCTTCCCTCTTTGCCCTCTCACACTCGCCATGAATGGAGACAGACAGCATCCTTGGCGGCTGCCAGGATGAGGCAGCAGTTAATTCTTGGCTGCCCTCCCTCTCTGCTTGAAGGCAGGTATAGAGTTTCCAACAGTTCCAGCTGGCTTGATACAACGGCGATCTCAGGGCAGGGGCAGAGTTCCAAGCAGGTGAACTAACCCCTTCTCCTTCCCTTGTAGCCCTTATCAGTTTTCCAATGGTGCCACTAACACCCTTACATCTTCACCAAAGTTTACTCCATCTTGGTTAAATTCCACTCAAATCAACCCTTAAGTCTCACACCGTTTCCTGGCTGAGAGTCTCTGTACGCTGTCTCACACAGAAACATAAAACTGAAGTGATAAGATCTGAAATATAATCTAACAAGCTAATGAGACAGTGCAGAATTGTAGCCCAAACCTAACCTACTGTTGTAAAAAAGTAGTAAAATAATTTACAATTTTCATGTCTGAGCACATGCATGTTTTTAACATGAGATGAGACTGGCACTTTGACTCGTTTCGTATTTTCACCCCTCTCTTCTCTCTCTCTCAACTCAAACAACATGACATGTCATTAGGCAGTATAATCAGCATCCTATTTGCATACATCTGCTTTATTTTATTGATTGCTACTCATTCGTTAAGATTCAGGGTATATAATTAATGACCACCCCCTGGTGCCACACCCTGGGGACTGCTAATTCTACTGCATGCCAAGGGGATTTCAGCAGAGGGCACAAGTGGGCTTGTCGCAAGTGGGCACGGGGCCAGTATCAGTCCCTGTCCCCTCTCTGCCTCCGGCTGTCCTTGGGATCAGCCAGCTTCTCTAACAACAGCCTTCCTGGGCCGCGTTAACTAAAAGGACAATTATCTTGAGAACAATGATGCTTTTCACAGGGGCTGTTGTCATTAATGCAGTAGATCTGGTTACAGCAGTCAGCTTAAGCTAATTAATGAATACTGTCTGTGGACTCTCATTGCTTCTTAATTAAGTAAGATTTATTTCAAAATGAGGCAGAGTTATTGTTTTGGAACAAGAGTTTACCTTTTTGTCTTTTGCTATGTGGTCATGAAAGAAAAAGAAATTCTGTTTTGCCTCTGACTCTCCTATAAGGCTTCTCTTGTCACAAACTCTATTTAGACTATTGTGTCTAACCATTCTTCTCCACCATTAAAAACATATTGTGATTAGAATTCGCTGACTGACTGACAGACTGATGTACTGAATACTGTGGCAACAGTTGCCTTCCAAACAGACAGCTGACTCTTTCCAAGGAGCCTGCTGACCTTTTACAAGGGAGAGGGGCTGTTAGTCACCAGTCATTCAGCACTGACTGACAACATGAGGAAAACTGAATGAGATAGATGTTAGCATTTGTGGGGCAGAAACAGAGAAAGGAGGAGAGGTCAGGCTTATGCGGCTGTGAAAGGTCCTGCTGAATTCTCCTCATCTTTAGCTGCTTCGTAAAGATGGACATACACATGCACAGACGGTAAGTTAAAACATAAGCCTACTCAAAGCTACTGTTTATCCTTCAAATGACACATACGTCCCTTTCAGACTTGCTCTGAAACGCAGTAATGTTCCAGACTTTTTTAAACCATTCGCATTCAGACAAATGTTCCGGTCTTTTACCGTGGAGCTGTTGCAGACATTTACCGGCTAGCCACCAAGTCATAAGAGCAGAAATGTTGCGACAAGACGTTTTGACTGAATGCACAAGAAATGTTCCGGACAAGTCCCAACACAAAGACATCCTATCCTATTTCGAAAGTCGGATTATCTGGAACATTTCCCCATATTTGAATGTAGCCAGGACATAAAAAGTCCGCCAGGTAACTATATGTGTAAAAAGACAACTACGGTAAAAATGCGGAAGGACTTTATTATATATCCATTATGCGAGTCTGAAAGCGGCCTACTACCAAGACAATTGCACGCACTCACAGATGGCAGACAGTAAACTGTAATTTTACAAAAGTACATGTTCCTAATGTTGTACATTTATGTATCTAAAGGGTGTGCAGTGGTTCTGCATGACATACCAAATGTGTAAACAAAGACATACATCAGTGCAGGAATCTGGTTTGGCAACTATATATGTCCTTACTTGCTGAGTATTATGAAGGAGGTTCACAATACAGCTGTTGATTGTGATTTGATTGAAAACAAAGGCCAAGTTCAGAGAAAGAAAAGAATATATCGGGGTTGATCAACTCCCACAGCTCTCCACACCCAAAGAAAAACTCTTACTCTTCACGTTCCCCACATAGCTGGACAACATCAAAAAGATGCTGTATACATTAAAGCTATACTGGAAAATAAGAGCAGCTAAATCACTTTCCAGTGTGGACTGTAAAATTCTAGGAAAACATACTTCAACTTATACTAAACCACAAAATAGAAACATTTGTAAAAATCTGAGAACCTCCAAAATGCTCTCTAAATCTATCTACTAAAAATGAGGATTTATCTACTCCACGTGGTGCCCGTGTCTGGGGTCCCTGTGACCCCATTGTGAGTACTCTTCACATCAACAGCAGTGCTGCTACTATCATTTACCCTGCTTTTAGCCTCTCAACATGAAAAATGTACTGTTTTAAGTAATCCTTGTTTGTACTGACCGTAATTGATTGAGTAATCCTGGTTTAACATGCACTAAAGCCAGTGCTTAAGAAACTATTAGAAGGACCAGCAGCTTAAAGAGGCAGGCTCTATCTGAATGTTGACCACTAGATCTGCATTTATCTGCTAAGATGTGGGAGGCATTCAGTTACCATTGTTTTGGGACCCACCGACTACATTTCTGCATTAGGTTAAATTGTTGTCTACCGAGATATAGCCAAGTTTTATACTCTAAACTTCATTAGTAAATCTTTTGGCCCTATTTCCTGGGGGACCCAACCTGGGGACTCAGTTTTGGAGGTGTGTGAGCCAGCTTCACCAAGAGCCACAAAGGGAGCCACTACCAAAGATGCAATGGCAAAAGTTCCCATCAGCTCGACATGACACACTACACGCTCATCACTGTGACAACTCTGTCACGATCAACACAAATCTCACAACGTCAGCATGGGGGGTAAAGATATGGGGCTGGAGAGAGCGAGAGAGAGAGGAGGGAGAAGGAACAGCACACTCTGAGTACAGGTCATAACACAATCACAGTGGCTCTGGGATCAAGCAGCAAGTGTGAATGTTAGACAAGGGGAAGGCTAATTCCTGCTCCTCCTCATGCCCTGGGCGCTGTGGTTTGTGCATGACGCATTAGGAGGTGGGGAGGTCTCTGTCTCTCTCTCAAACCCACACATACACCTACACAGACACACACACAAACACAAACACAAACACACACACATATATATAAAAACATCCAAACAAAAGCGGGGCCACTAATAAA
>JBBDHI010000001.1:17150794-17165389 GCA_037177115.1 Craterocephalus stercusmuscarum
TATTATATTATATTATGTTATATTATATTATATTATATTATATTATATTATATTATATTATATTATATTATATTATAAACGGGCTACTGTCCAAGAGAGGAGTCAGTGTAGGAAAGGAGGAGTTAGCGTTTTAGCCCCCCAACATTGGGGAGGAGCTGTTTGGTCCTGTCCTGTCCTTCCCCTCCACCCCTTTCATGTCCAACCTACTGCTGATAAATAGCCAACGGTGCAGCACTTGCTTTCACTTTGTGATATGATGTCAGTAACCTTCATTGATCTGCTGGTGGGTAGGCAGGCCTTATCGCTACCTCTCCCTTGTGATATACTGTGATCCAGGGCCCTGACTGCTTTTTAATACACTGCACTTTAGGTAACGGTGTCGCAGGCTAACCACCCCAGCCACTAACACCTTGGGTCGTATTTTACAGCACTGCTGTGATGGCCAGAGAGATTACAAAGAAACTAACTCTAGGAAAGCCTGCCAGCTAAATGATAACATAGACTAAATTGGAACAGTAGAGTTGTGATGTGTGAGGAATTCTGGATTCTGATCTGGTTTTCTGGCACACGCTCATGTGCTGGCAAGGTGTGTGGAGAACAGAGACAGTTTTGAAAATTTAAAAAACTGAGAACTATTTATTGTTAAAACATACATGCTATACCTCATCAACCCCTAGAGAATCCCACCCAAAACTGACAGTCCTCTTTTGCCTGCAGTTGAAACCTTTCAGTCCTGTCACTTATCAGAGGGACTACATGTGCTGCATTTTTAACTCTAATCAAATGCTTCTGTCAGAACATGAAGCTATTGTTGACAGAGCACAAAGCTCTTCGCAGGGTTGAATTAGAGCTGACAGCCACATCTTCCCACCACATTTATACAGTACATGCACTTACTCTTAAGACAACACCTGAACCGATCTGTGTGAGTTAGACCCATATCCTGTAAATCCTTACATCAATATAATAACAAAAAAACATGCTAAAGGTAGGACATTGGAAGCGTGTGTAGTGAACAGTGACAAAGAGAAAATCTAAAGTTGACAAGTTCCTAACTTTAAAACACAGAATTCCATTCCTGATTCACCACCACCGCCTTGTATATGGGTTAAAGGAGGCAGCAGATAAAGAAGACTGGACGACTAGCGGGAGAATTATCCCAACTATTGATTTTAGCTGTTGGGTATTACAGAAGGAAACAGCCAGTTTATCAGGCCAGGATCCCTCTGCACTTTCACTAACTAAACGAGTATTTTCCGGGCTTATCAGGCAAAAAGCCTATTACTGGTGTTCTCTGCCTCCCCCACAACTACACAAAGAAAGAAGTTGGCCACCATTATGAAGGAACTGGGTGGGTTAGGTTGCATTGCTCTTCGGGACCTCTAACATTCACCAAGTACTTTACAAACTCAAAATGATGTCCTTTATTCATCACCGATACGATACTCCTCAGGGGTATTGCACATTTTATTATATGCATGTATATTAACAGTTATCTATTAATGGACTTGTGACCTCCTGGATTATCTGCTCTCCATCTTCCTTTCTCCATCTGCCTCTGTTTCTCTGAGTCAATGTCATTTCTACGGCTTCTCTATATGAGGACTATAACCAGAAATAATGGGAAGTGCTATAATCCCTGAGAGGAGCTTAATTCGTGCCTTAATCACAAAGACAAAAGAATGTGTTTTAATTACATACTGAAAGATTCGCACAGATACCTGCCAAGGAACCTATCCCAGGATCCTCGATCAGGAGGTCCTCTTGTGTTCTCAGTGTGCAAGCTGCTCTGCACCTGGAGGCAGGAATTGAAACTGCTCTTGTTATTTTAAGATGAAATTATACCCAGACATTTTAAATGTACTATATACCCATTTCCCAATATTAATAATGAACAAGAACAGAGGCAGAGAAAATTTCCCCCAGCAATTACTGTGGAAATCCATAAACTGATCAATGTGCAATCCTGAGGATTGTCTTAATACATATAAAATATAGACAACACCACATGTGCATATGAATGTGTATGAATTTATTTGTGGTGTAAAATGGCTTCTACAAGATGAGAATATTATTGAACAAATAAAAGCTAGGTGTAATGATTTACATATTTCATCACAGGCAGCAATGAAAAGAAGTGATTAACCCCGAGCAAGGGAGAGAAAGACAAAGAATAGGGAGAGAAAGAATATTGACAAAGCAGAACAAGACAAACTGCTAACTAGAACAAAATGATGGAGGAATAAAACCACTTCCCACTTGGATTCAGCCACACAAAAAGTAGATAACGGATTAATAACACATTTTTGATAAGTATGTTCAGCAAATGCTTTAGAGGATGCTGATACAACAGTAAAAACCTTCATCCACTGTGTCAACACAAAATCTATCGTGTACTAATTGACAAGTTGGTGGTCCCTTTACTGAAGGACAACGCCAACCCAAGTGGTGAGGAGTGGAACAAGCAGTGACAGGAGTCATGGCCAAACTTGGCACCCATGAAGGGACAGTGTTCATCTGTCCACCATCCTGCCTTTATGTCTTTAAGTCAGCCCTGTAATTTGCTTGGAGCGGAGATAAATCTTATCTCTGAGACCTGATTAAGTTTTTAATTTACACTCCAATCAATAGCCCAGGTCTATTGGCAATGTGTCTAAAACTCTATTTACCAAAGGATTCCCTGCTATCAATTGATCAAGGACCCGGCAGCCATAAATTATGAGAACACGTGTGCGTTAGAGGAGGGGGCCACAGGGAACCAGTACGAGTAAGACATTGGCTGAGCTAGGACATGTTTGGATGATTTTTGTAAAAACAGAGATATAAGCAGTAACCTACATAGACAGTCACTAGAGGCCAGTGCAAATTCCCGGAGAACCACACAAACACATATGAAGCTTAGCTTTATATGCTTCAAAATCACTGGTGTCGACATATACTCCATCTACTCTGAACCCAATGAAGGAGAGACATTGAATGTGAATGAGCAGCAACACTGATAACCTAACCTCACTGACTCCCACATGACTTTCTAAAGACTTGTACCCAAAGTGACCATGCTAAATGTCTGGAAGAGGGAGACCCCCTCCCACTTCCGGCCCTTTCTGCATGAGTGCCATTATCTGTTTACAGTGCCTACTTTCCCAAAAGATTTGTTAAAAAGGAATCTGCTGGGGTTTGGGTCCCCAAACAGAGTGATTTAGCTCTTAAAACATAGCACCCAGCATGGGAGACTTAGAACGGGATTTTTCAAGGTCTAATGTACAACGGTTATGGCAGCCTATCCTATCCGGGAAAAAACTACTTTAACGTTAGTTACCTTCAGATGTTCAGGTGTTTATGATTTAAAAAGATGAAGGGAAGCAGTTTGACATATCTGTAAAGGTTTATTTTAGCTCAGAGCTAGAGGGCAAATATACAGTTCAGAATCTGCTCTGCTGTTCCCATGCAGAGGAAATGAAGGGGAGGGAAAGGAGGGCAGCGTTATCACCGTGGAGAAAGTGTCGTCATGGCGGTTCTGCTCTGACCCTGCTGACTCGCCGATTCCTTAACATGAGATCATTTTGGACAGCTGACCTCAATATCACTGTGCTCTAAGGATGAAACAGATCCAGTGGAGCTTCTTATTCCCCACACCCTGCCTCCAAAACATAAGCGGGACACACATTTAAACAGCCACAAAGTCTTCACTTTATCTTTACACCAGTGTTTAACAGGAATAAAAAGGAATCCAGAGAAATTTAAAGTGAACAAGTCAGCTTCCTCTCTCATAACTATTCCCAGCTAGATATAAATAAACAGGAAAGTGTACTATCCGTTCTTCCCAGAACTAGATCACATTCAGAATTTTGCCTTTTCTCTCACTCTTTCACCTCCTTGGTAGTTTGACAGAGCACATAACACACACAAAAGAAGAAACTATTTACTCACTTTGTCAACAGGTCAGTTAAACTAGCATTGTATGTTTCCCAGCTTATTCTCAAAATTACAACATACAATAATAAGGTAGAAAAATATTGTAACAAATGTTTGGGCGGATGTGATGCACTACTTTGTCATTAGTGGAGAAGCTGTCTGGTAAAATCAGGCATAAACATGTGTCAGAATTACATGTAATTATAGTTGGAAAAACTTCCGCATGAGAGTATGAATCACCTCTGCAGCTGGCTGGCGTGGCAGGAGAGAAAACAGTACCCTGCTATCCTCACCTTCATAACTACAGTGGGGGAGGGGCACAAACCATGGGAGACACGCAGTCTAAAGAAGACAGACAGGCTCATACTAAGTCGGAGAGCCCGACTTGCTGGTCCTCTTTTGGATTATCTAAAGAGCCACCGACGGATATGTGTAATCAGCCCCATCCCCATGTTTCTCTCTCACTCTCTGCCTCTCTGGCTAATGTCTCCGCCTGATTCGATTGAGGCAATTAGGCAGTAATCTATAGAGCTAGGGAGTGATGGAAACATTTCCCACTGTCCTCCTCATGTTTCTCAGAGCTGCTATAATTAGCTAACTTTGTTTCTCATTAAACATCAGAGGAGTATTTACATACCCAGATCCAATTTGGCTCAGTCAAGCCCATTCCTTTTAAACCATTGTGAAACCCTGAAACATGTCTGTAAACAGAGGAATGAGGAAGCTGTAATCTGCAATTATTTCTCTCAAACATTTATACGCTATAATAGAAGGACAAAATGGATCTTGACTGCACAGGTTACAAGAAAAATGTCAAAGTGGATGATCATTCTAGATCAGTGTGCTGTTGTCATGGATGGAAATTAAGCTTGGACTGATGCCAAGTTTGGTCTTCCAACATAAGATATAGGCTGATTTGTACAGATAGGATTTTAGAGTCAGTTACATCAGTAAGGCACATAACTTCACATACAGTTATAAAAACTGTGGGAAAAATCTATAATGACATTCAACACCAAGGCAATGCAAAAAAAATCATGAAAACCTTCATTCAAGCAGAATCACTCAATAATCTGTTTCAGTACCATACAAACACCCTGTTGAGCTGATCTATACAGTTCAGAGGAGGAGCCGGAGGATTTCAGAAGTGTCTCTCCACAGCTTCTTTAAGCAGCAACTGGGATGTTATATTGTAAACTTTGACTTTGTCAAAGTAGACAGGACCATTTTATGTTTCTACAATGAAAAGTATTTTATAAATCCCAGAGAAAATTTGATTAAAACAAGAAATATAAGTAAATATTTAAATAGCTTTGGCCATTCTCTGCATAAACAGTGGCCACAACTAATGCATATTTTGATATTAAATGGGGAAAATCATTGTTCAGCTTAAACTGGAAGTGCATGTGTGTGTTTGTATTCATTTTCCACAGCCAGGGGTGGAAATGTGGACATTGAATGTGGACCCCGAGAGTGTATCGCATTGCTGCCAAGTACAAAGTTGAGCTTGGGCAATTGTATTTATTTTACACTTAATGTGAAATCACAGCAGTTATTGCATATCTACATCTGACATCGCATAGCAACACTCAAAGACACTTTGAGTAAAATCTCATGTATTTTCGTGTTTAGTTGGACTTGCAGCTTTTATTCAGAGTAGCTGTGGGCCTATTTCAAAAAATGTCTTTTGCCATTCACAGAATTCATAAAACCTAAATTTCTTTGACTGAAAGTTAAATATTCAAAAGGTTCTGTCAATATAAGCAAAATTTTAAGATTTTTACAACTAAACTTTTTACTTATTTATTATGCATGAATATTTGAAAATGCAAACTGACCCCACTTACAGCTCTGCAGCTCACCGGGCTTCAGCTGCTTATCTGAAACCCTGCTCATCAGCATACCCTTCATATTTTGCTTGTCAGCAACTGCAAAAATTAATGACACATTTTTAGCAAATGTGCTGCTAATGTTAGAAAAAATAAACAGTGTTCCCTAAACATAACATTAACGAGGTCCACTACTCCCCCAGAACAAGTTGTTGTGACTGGTTTCTTAGGTTTGGGTTTATGAAGTCCTGGCTTTCTAAGTCATTGTTTTTGATAGTACTGCTGCATTTCCAAAAGGAAAATGCTCAACAAAAGCACTCACTGCTCATTTTACTCATCACATTTAGGCAAATATTTTCAACATATAAAAACTGTGGGTATCATTCATACTCATTTTAAGCTTTTGGCATGCAATTTCATAAAACTTTAAGTTGGAGTGTAATCTTTTCAGTGCATGGCTTGAAATGCTATGCAAACCCCCAAAAATGCATGTTGATAACAACATGACGTGGTGTGCAATAACTACACCTATTTCTGAGAACAAGCTGAATTACTACCACTAAACATTCACAATGTTTACATATCATCCTTGGCATTAACAAATTTGAAGACTTGAGCCATGAGATTTTCTCGTCTTTAAAGCTCATTATGATGCCCTGACATTACAGTGTGTTTAGTATACTTAAACATTCCAGCAAAAACAAATTACTCTGTCAAAATTCTGGCAGCTTTAAAAGTCGGAGCACTTTAATAGTTTAATATTTGGATGTGATTGAAGAACAGAGAAATCCTATTTTGCCTCTGCTAGGCTATAGTATGGGGACAGCTTGAATACATATACAGGATAGAAAATGAAACATCATAGAAAAGAAGCGTAATTCAATAAGCAGCATTCCAGCGTGACACAGATTTGCTTTGTCAGTTGTGCTTTACCAGTAATTCATCTTTCTGAAAACAGACACTATCTCAACAATAATTTCTTTCAACTCCGATACCTGGCAAAGAGGTTCATGAAAATTTAATAAAAGGTTTTTATTGGCTAACACCACAATCCCTTCTGATCTCACCCTAACAAGAGTGTGTTTCCTTTTTCTGGTGTCCTCAGAAAGCAAAAGTTACTCTTGTTATGCCTAGTGGGACACAAATGGTAATTCTTGCAATTATTACTCAATTCACAAGTGACTACACTTTTAAGCAGACTATATGAACACACACGTACATTGATTATTAGTGGAATGCATAAGTAAACAGTATGAAGGGTAGGGTCCTACGTAGAAGTCCAGATGGGCTGGCAGGGAGGCTTGTCTGGGAAAAGGCTGTCCCAGACCCATGCACCCCTCCTCCGTTCCCCTCTGGCCCTGTGTGCAGGACTGCAGTTAGCCTGGCCTGAGCAGCAGAGGGTTAACCGTACTGCCCAGTCTCAGGCGTGAAGTGAAACAATGAAATAATGGCAGTGAGTGAATGCTCAAAGGCAGGGGGCATGGTGGGTGTGGGAGGGCGGAGGCTCGCCATAGGCTCCTGCAGATGTTGCCGGGCTTCTGCGGGTCACACAATCACACGTATTAGCATTCCTGATAGAGGGAGCCTGGATTAGGGAGCTGAATGCCTTTCTCAACTCTGACAGAGTTTGAACACACCAGAGAAGCAAAGCAGAAGGAGAGATATCCAAGAAATGTGGCGAGGAGAAGGGGAAATAAGACTGTATTAGAAGAAAGAAACCCACAGATGTTTAGAAAGGCCCCAGCTCATAGATAGAGCAGGCACAATATTGATAATAGAAGAGAAGAGGAAAGAGTTGTAATGCAGAGTAAGACTGGCAGACAAATTGCACCAAAATGGCTAAAAAAGCTAATGAAAGAGTTTAACAAACAGACAATAACAGAAATGAAGCATGTGATATTTTAATGGTATTGTGAGGATGGCAGAAGGGAGTGCATATATGAAACGAAGATTTCTATTTGCTGCTGAATGAATGAATGAATGAGCAAAGACAAACGGCTTTCTTTCTTCTTTGAATGTCTGCATGAGTAAGGGAGAGTGAGAGAGAACAGAAACAAAAGCTTTTCAGAGTGTATGTGTGCTGTCCTGTCCTCTTTTTTTTCCCAGGACAGAGGTCTAGAGAGGCCTCATATTTCTAGCTGCTGTCAGGCCAGGGTGAGAGGCAGAGACAGCGAGGGGCAGCTGTTTTCTATGAGGTAGCCCGGCTGCCTCACACATGGCCTTTGATCCAGTTTAGCTTCGTTGGCCAACCAGTCTGCCCCAACCACCCCCACCCACCAACCTCTCTGCATGTGTATATATATGTATATCAGTATGTCTTTGGGTTAGTCTGAAAAAGGTAGGGTTGTGATTTTAGTAGCGTAATAAGGGCAAACGCGGAAGCACAACATGGAACCTACTCTGAAATTCACTGCTATTTAACAAACAGCGGTAAAATGAAGTGAGAAGCAACATGAAACCAGAGCCCTTGCTTTTTTCCTCTGCCTTTGTTTTAGCACAAGACAAATAATTTCACAGGAATGTAGCCGGTCTGGTCTGATACTGTTGTGTATTCAGCAAAGATTGTAAAATATAAAAGAACATACTGAAAAACTAAACATCTTAACACAAACCTTTTGCGAAACACTTGCTCTCCTTTACAAATGCAGCTGATTTTGGATGAAGAAGAAGTAGAAGCAGAATGATTAAATCAGCAGTGAGATGTATCAGTGTCATTGCTGAAGGTAATCAAGGTGCATGGAAATGGAAAATAAACAAAATCTTATCTGTCTTTCCATACTACTTAACCACAATAACAGCGTAAAAATTGGTTTTGCAACATTACAGTCACATTCCTCAAAATCTATCCAAATAGCTTTATTACAAGAACGTAGCCAAACACTTTCTAAACATGGACAGGGACTCAAACCCAAGTTTCCTGACTTGTCCAACTATCATCCATCCCTGCTAAAACCTGCAACTTTGTCAGTCCTTGGAAGTCTTCGCCTAGCAAGAAAAATTGTAATGTGCTACCCACCTGAGCATCAGCATCTGAGGAGTTAGGATTACGAGTGTTCGAATGCATTTCAAACTGTTCTTCATTAATAACGTTGCAGTGTTTGCAGTGTGTTTCATTTAAACACTCTTAATTTCAGAATACTTACCGGCTCAAGTTTAACATTAAGAAAATACGGCCTTGAAAGAGGGTTTTAACTGCACTAGGATATTGCATGTCGACATATCGAGCAAAGACTATACAGCTGGAAATTTCTCCGTGCTTCCACCTGTCATTGTCCTCAGATCCCCGACAACAAAGAAATAAAAAATAGGCAGCGACACAGAGAGCACACAAAACCTTTATATTTGACAGTTAAGGGAGGCGTACCTTTGTCCCCAACCAATGACTATCAGTCACTCTACAAGTTAATATTTGCTTCTGCAGGCTCATAAATTTGCATTGCATTAGAACCTGACCTAAATGCATTTTTATCACCCAAAGTAATTAGCTGAGCATTAGTTGTAAGAGAGACTGAGAGTACTATGAGACTGAAACCTTCCTGAATGGTCGGTGGCTGAACGAAAGCTACCGGCAGGATGGCTACAAAGTACAGTGGAGCTGGGCCACCAGATGAAAGAGGAAGTAAACATGGCCAGAGTGCTGCCTCTTTAATCTGCTACATTAACTCTAGCACCACAAGGGGAGGAGCAAGCAAGCAGGCAAACAGCAAAGCCACACAAAAGAGGAGTGTCAATGAGGGGGTAATAAGGAAAGACAATGAGTAAACAAGCAGGGGAAGTCCAGGCCGAGTGTGATAGAAACTCCCTGCTTCTCACTGCCTGGCACACACAAAGGCCCTGCTGTAATTAGCCACCCCAATAGGTTGTTTAGCATTTGCATATAAATGCCCTCACAGGCAAACACTAAACACGCTGACACAAGCCATGCCCAAAACAGACGTTTGCCACACCTCTACCCCTCCAGGAGGTCTCAGGGGTCCACTTATGTCAGAGTACCCCCTCCCTCTGCCTTGTGCATGTACCCACTACAGGCAAGCTGGCATCCATTACAAAAAAGGCGGACAGAGCACCATAGTGCGGGTGCTCAGTTCTTGTTTCGAGAGGAATTGTGAAACACTGTAGCCAGGCTTCCTGTTGAAGGCCCACATACCCTATCTGTCATGTGAAAATGCATTGTGCCATGACCGCAGGAGTCAACGAGACAGCAACTGCAGGGGGACGCCTTTTGATATAAAAACTTTACATGGAAGTCAAAAGAGAACTCCCAGATATAGCCATGTGCTGGCAAACATCCATGTGCCTGTGCACATGTGCAGGGCTTTCGACATTGTGAGAGGGTTTGGTCAGGGTCAAACCATACAGGCCTGTTTGATGTGCCCTGTCAAACAAAAAAAGAGAAGCGTTTTATAGCTGTGTGCACGAAGAGAACAAACAAAACAACTCCATTCACCCAAAGTTTATTGAAATGTGTACATTTTCCGCAGTTCTGAGTTTCATCTATTGTTCTCACACTGTTTTAATATTTGTGCTTAGGTCTTATAATACATTGTATGCCTATTGTTGTTTTCACAATGGCAATACATGAAAAAAAAATGAAACTACAAAAAGGAAGGAAGTGATGAGACTGGTGTCTGCCCTCCCCCTGCCCCGACCACCTCCTCTCTCTTTTCTCTCCTTCCTCCAAAAGCTATACTCTTTCCAGTGTAAACAAAGGCTATGTCATCCACACACTTGTCTTACTCCTGGTACTGCAAGGAGAGTGTGTGTTCAGAGCTCCACACAAGGGCTAGTTCCTGTGTTAATGCACAGTACAGAGCGCAGGTTTACTAGTCTACTCTGCATCCTGGCTACAGGTTTGTAAGCGTAGTTTGAGCCACAGGAAGACCACAGAACGAAAAGCTACCCGCTGAACACTTGGTTCTCACCTGCCATGTGGCCTGTTGTTCCCCATTAGGGCATGATCCGACATGAGCAAACACCTGGCTGTAACAAAAAGCAGACTGTAAAAGGAGCCTGTTTTGCAGCGCTCCTCTTTCTGATACCTTGTCAGAGTTGCAGGAACAGTTGGATTTAAAGAGGAGATGCTGTCCAAATTACACCGATGAGGATTATTTTGCCCATTTCCGTTGAAAATGCATGATCTAGAAAGCTTCTGGGCGACAGTGCAGTTTAGAGTCACGGGAGAGTTAAAAAACAGCAGGGTAGAGGGGAAAAGCAGAGCTCATCTTGTCAAAGGATTGGCCCTTAACATGTGAAGAGGAGAAAAACTGTTGTAACAGTCAGTATCCGTTTTGGGCCCCAGCTCTTACCTCAGGCTGACTTCCTATATATGTGGTCAGGGTGTTTCTTGCTTTACTGCTTCAAACAACAATGCATACACACTATTTGTTACCGCCTGGGTACAACAGAAATGTCAACGCTCAGCCCTGCTAGCAGAAAATGTCACTTTTAATTTTGCTTAAACTGATGTGTAACACACTTGCAGACACTTAACATATGATGGAGATGTTTAGGAGAAGTTTTAAAGCCAAGTTATGTTTATCAATGTACATAACTCTTTCTTAGCGTTGTGTGTGCCTCCATACTCGGCTTAACTACAAATACCACAAAAGCTAGCCGCACGTCCCAATCTTCATTCATTAAACAGGAGGGAAAATGAACTCCATGGTGACCAGACTGGGCAGATGACGTCACAAAGCCGAGGTCACCAGTCTGTTACGGCCGTCTAGCCCTGTGTCAGCCCCATGGGACCTCCCCCACCCCCTCCAGCCGGAGCTCTGTGATACTAAACATTAGAATATAAACAGTCAAGGAGGGTTCTGTGTCTAATGTTTAAATACCAAGGTGCCG
The DNA here is from genome assembly GCA_037177115.1 of Craterocephalus stercusmuscarum. Taxonomy (NCBI): domain Eukaryota; kingdom Metazoa; phylum Chordata; class Actinopteri; order Atheriniformes; family Atherinidae; genus Craterocephalus; species Craterocephalus stercusmuscarum. The sequence continues at coordinate 17,162,386 of JBBDHI010000001.1, forward strand.
TCATTGTCACGAGACATCAAATATTGTCTGAAGTACAGCATAGTCTGTAAGAGAGGGAAGCATGAGGACTAAAAGACAATAACTGCCAGGACAAATATGTATAGGTTTTTATTTCCGTAATTGTACGGGAATGGTAGGGAGAGTATGTGTCTTCCTCCTCAGGCTACATATATGCACACACACACACACACACACACACACACACACACACACACACACACATCTCCAGTTTTTGGTGTTGCTGTGTGGGAGTCTGCTTCTCTCTAATCAATTTATTATGAGGCACTGAAGTCCTTGTGTTTGTTCATTTAACACAGGGAAAATGAGAAACAGCGTTTGTTTTTGGTATGGTGAGACCCAGAGTAAAAACCACACGTGTCGCGAGGGAGGCGAGCCAGAGAGAAGGGGAGAGGCAAAAAGCACACAGGACAGAGACACCCCCCAGAATAATATGAAGGTGTAATAATGCGGCTTTGAGGAATAATGGCTTTAATTGCCGTTTGTGGAAACATTTAATGTGGTCTGTATGACACCTGGCATAAATGGTTTACACCCAGAACAGTGCCAATTGTTATTCAGCCAATCAGAAATCTTTCTTAAATCCATCGACGTGCTCATGGCAAAAGCTAGATGCCTATTTGACGAGATGGGATAGGATGGGATGGCAACAGACACACATGCTGTATATCTTCTTTTTAATTACAACGTCTGCAGAGGAGGAACTGTGCTGTAAACAATCATCTTTGCAATCAAACAATAACACCAACAAACTGCATTTATAACAATGCATTTTCAATTTGAAAAACTACATTATCATGCAGACTAGTTGTATCATACATGTAGTTCTTTGTACTACACCTGAAAAAAAAAAGGTGAAAAGCTTAAAAGTTAAAATATTCAAATCTGCTGGCGATCCTTCATTCAGCAGCTCTGACAGCAGGGCTTCCTCATTCGATTTTAAAATGCAGCTCAGGTGCAGGTGTTTGTTAGATCAGCATAGATACAACTGGCACTCACAGACCCAGACAAACATCACTGAACATTAAAATAGATTAAATAAAACAGAATTCTATTACCACTCTGCTAAATTAAAGCTCCAACACTTGGCCATTTTTATAGATCGTAAAAATATAAAATATGTGCATTTTTTGCTTGAGTGTTAAAAGAAGTTAGCACTTTCTCAGTGATTTTTAACACTGCAGGTGCTAAGAGCACCTTCACGTCTATCTTGGATAATGTATTCTGATCATGTGTATTTTGTGCTTTTGCAAGGTACAAACACAGGTAACTAAAATCCCCTTGTGGAGCCGACACTTTCTAACAAAAACGAAATGATGCAGTATGTGAGCTCCTTCTTACAAATATGAACCAAGCAGGAACACACACACACACAAAAAAAGGAGACGCTGCAATAAATATAACAATGCAGAGTGTATGTGGGCACACTCGGCATGTTGCACGCAGACACGGAGGGAAAGAAGAAAATGTAGTGGAGAGCTCACATCAGAAGACTACGGAGGCTACAGCACCAAGAGGCCATTTTACTGCTTTGCTGTGGTCAAATGAGGTGCACAGAGCTCAATTCCACCACAACAATGGCAAAGAGGGCCACAGAGACAAAAGAGGGCTATCCGTTCTTATTAACCCCTTCACTGCTGGCAGATCAGTCGCCTGGGGCACCGAGTGAACAGCAGGCCACCTGAGAAGAAGCCCGGAGAACGACTGGCCCAACTTACAGTGTACCAAAAGTATGACGAGAGGTCAAATTCTACAAAACACACACATATTACTAGTTATTTACACGGCTAAAAAAAAACACACCTAGTTCAAACAAACCCCAAAAGAACCTATGTAATCTACATGGAGTCAGAAGAGTCAGTAGCTTGACCTCAGCCTAGCCTCACACTGGAACACATTGCAATCTTCTCTCTGTCTCTCCATCTCCGCCTCCCCCTTTCCTCAACAAGAAACATGGATGGACTCCTGCACATTTGCAAGTGAATTACTCTTTTTGTTAAGATTTGCGAGTGTGTGTGTGTGTGTGTGTGTAAAAATGTGGAAGAGGGTGTGAGAGGGAAAAGGGTGCTCCTGCCATCGCTCTTTTCTTTTCTTCTCTCTATAATCCTGAGGAAGATAAGCTGTGAGGTACACAGAGAGGAAGTGCCACAGACCTGCTGGGGTCCAGCACATCCCAGCAGCGCATTCCTGCAGGCTGCCCATCAGACATATAGACAGGGATAGAGTAAACCAGTCGCAGGCATATATGACTAATGTTTGTCGCAGCTCCAGAGAGGAGTGGACCAAGTCCTTACAAAGAATCTAAATCACCATGACCACAATGTGGAACCAGAAGATTTGAAATGACAAATAAAATGTATAGTAGTATGGAAAATGTGATTCCATAAAGCTCCTTTCCACCTTCCACGAAACTATTTTTCTACACATTATTTACATGATATATGATATCATATAATAGAAATAAAAAAAATCATGTAAATATATTCCCCTTTCTAGGCGATAGCTAACATAACATCTATCACATTCAGAGATTTTCTTTCTGCACTTTTAAACAAGCATCATACAACCGACTGAAACTGATAGACTGTGCATACAAACGTACACACAGGAGATGGTACTAACACAAGCCATGACGTTGCATCACTGGTGACCCGGCCGTAAATTAGAGACAAAAATGTCATACTAATGCCTTCAAACACAAATCATATGACTCCATTAACACACATCTTTTTTTGAACAAAATCAAATTTCTTCATATGAGCAAAATCATTAAATCTGTTTATTTTTAGTCTTTGTGTCGCTGACTGAGAACACGGCAGCTTTCTTGAAAACTGCAAATAAACAGACTACATTTTCTAAATTCATGCCACAATAGACAATATGGAATATGAAAGCAGAAGCAGGGCAGCTGATGCACTGTCAATGTGTTAAACCTGTCACTCTCGCTCCCTCAGACACCCACACGTGCACACACACACACACACAC
>JBBDHI010000001.1:17184559-17195093 GCA_037177115.1 Craterocephalus stercusmuscarum
GCACATATAATTGCCTGCTCTGCAGTGGATCTCCAGTATATGACAACAACATCTCATAGACAATACTTATTTATTCAACTGTCAATTTCAGCTATGAAAAAATGAACATGTTAAAAAGAGACTTTAAATTCCACGTGGATCTGGTTTGTGTAGCTGGGTAAATATGCTTGCTGCATGTTCCAGTAGCTCTGCAGTGACAGATATTGAGTTTGGGAATACAGGCAGATGAGGCAGGCAGTTTGTGATAACAGAATAGCTCTTTTGAAACCACATGCATTTGGAAATATTGCACTTTTTTTCTCTTTTTTTTTACCTCTGTGGTTAGACTGGAGTTAAAGCCTGTGTTTAATTGTTCCCGAGAGTTCTTAGTGTGGTGCTGATAAGGTGCTCTGGGAGCAACATTTAAAACTGCAACAAAAATAACTCTTGCACATTGTCCACAGGTCTGGGTAACAACAGAGGATCAGAGAAACAAAGAGAAAGAAAGAATGGTAAAAGGAGCATGAGAGGGAGATAAGTGCTGATGGTCTATGTGGTTGTGAAGGACTTGAAATATTTCATCAGTTTCTCCTGACTTCTGTGCGCATTCAGCCTTTTACAATCTGATCACTACCCTTTGAAATATCAGTTTGAATAATGATCCTTTTAAGCTATGTTGAATGAAGAGAGCCCAGTGCATCACTTGCTAATCAATAACTAAATTATTTTTATGACAGGGTTTTGTCAGCAGTTACAGTGGACAGAAAGCAGCGCTGTTAATTTGTCATCTTGCGCTTTCCCTCTCTTACACTCCGTCCAAGGCCACGACTTCCCGGTTTGTCAGGGCGACCTGTGGGAGTGTGTATGTTGGATCAATAGCCCACCCACAGCAGAGCCGCAGGCGATCCCTGACCTGGGCTATTGATTAGGCCTGGCTCAGCTGCCAATAGCAATGTGCTAGATGTGACACCAGGCAGAAATAGGAACTGAGGAAGGGGGATTCTGAATTGCCAGTGGCAGCCCCACAGCACACCGTAGATAAAAGTCAATTCCACTTAACCAAATCACTGACAACTAAATAGTTAGCAGATACAAGAATGCACCAAGTGTGTGATGGCAGCTGTTGGATTGCTTTAGGGATTTCCTAGCCTATGACCTGTATCGCACAAAGGCCAGAGGAAGCACATGGCTACATGTGTTTGTTTTTCTTCACCCTCCAAGTTACACCTGTCTCATTGTTGCATTAAGGACGGTAATGCTCCACTAACATTCATCAACTCTTTTACAGTAATTGAAGTTCACTGACATACGCAATATATACTGATCTAAAAATAGAAAATGAAATCATTTTTAAGATATTTATATATCATTTTAAGTACAATAAAAACATGCCTGTAATAAAGGAGGCGAAGAATATTTATTTTGCATAACAGTCCTGCTCATAACTTCCTCCTGCAGCAAATCACCAGACGTTTAAGAGCAGCTATTATGCACTAGCTTTACAGTACTGTTTCCTGTGCTTGCACACTGATGTAATGCAGTTCTACTGCAACTGTCAGACTACTTTCGATCCATATTGCTCCCAGTCATTACCAGCCAATATTAGAGTAGTTTACATGTCACTTTACTGGTACTTTGCCTCATGAATGCAATTCTGTGGCTACTGCCTGTGTGTGTGTTCAGCACCTATCTATGACTCCATATCTCTCCTGGTAATTGCTGAGTGACAGAAAGGCAATACTGACCACTTCATTATAGGACAGCCCGACTAACTGGACAGTGGCCTCATGGCTCTAAGTCAGTCTGGCCAGACTGACCTTATCTGCCCTGATCGTCAGGGGTCAGTCACCCAGAATCTATGAGGACTTTACTACAGTTGCCGTGGGTGCCATACAAAAAGGTCGCCTGACCCAGGCAGACTATTCCTATCAGGTATTGATTGCAGGTTGTCCACTTCAGCTGAGGCTGGACTAATCTCCCAACACTAGGGTCTCAGGGGCAGAGGATTCAGTGTAAAGTTAAGTGTCGGAAGTAACAGGAGTGATGGTGCAGATAGCGGAGACAAGTGGCCATAAGTGCTTCCACAATAAGTTGTGGGGATTTGGGGTTTTCAAAAAAAAGTGTGTAATAACAATGAGACATAGCAGCAGGATTGAAAATGTGACTTCTGTTAAACCTGATGAAAAAAAAAAACGTTTATTTTCTCAGGGTGCACACAGGCGATGGAGCTCTGTCCAGGTGATTTTATTGCATAATGAAACTGAACAACAGTAGTCGTGTGCAGCAGAGTGCATCAACTTGAAAATCTGTTGCTCTACCCTCAAGTCAGTGATTAAAACAAATCTCAAAAGCAATGAATTTAGCATTTCCTGTTGTTCATTTTGCTTTCAAGTGTTCAGGTTGCTCTCGTTGTTTTGTTGGCTGCAGTTATTTAAAACAAACCGCTGCTTTTGATCCATCTTTGTTCTAATCGGACTCCCAGAAAATGAATGCATCCTGCAAAAGTTGGTAAGTATTTTAGTCAGTCATCTCTTTAGCTCTGGCATTTGTATAAATATATATAAGATTGTTTTTCAGTACCTATATGTGTAATTGTGTGTGTCTGTACCATCTGGTGTCTGTGTGAGACCCTTTATGTACATACTAAAGCATCCCAGATGCTCGTTAGATCTCGTCTCTCGGCAGCTGCTTGCCACTGTTCATATTAAATCACAATAATGGCAGATGAGCTCTTGCACTAGAGAGACAGGCGTGTATTTGAAACTGCATTTTATTACACTTTGTTCCATTTAATCAAAAAAAAAAGAAAAAAAAATCTATGTGAAGAGATAACCCGGTTTTAAAAAATCCCAGATAAACAGCAGCGATTGCATCTTTAAATAATAAATGATCCTCTGCCTCTTACAGACGGGGAATATGACTGAAAATAATTGAAGACAACAATGTCCTATAGGAGCACAGCTCAAGCAGTGCTGATTCAGACTCCCCTCATAACTTCAAACATTCAGTCATAAAGTATAGATAATCTGTAAAAGACAGGCATGCTCGTCTGTTTACAATTTCTTTCTAATTAAAGCTACAGGACGGGGTCTACTTTGTTAAAGTTGATGTGTTTGTTAGACTTCCACAAAAAAAAAAAAAAACGGTACCATGGCAAATTAGGGGTGGAATACAAAACGAAACAAACAATAACACTCTAATATGATCTGCAGTCAAGGAATAAATATTTCACCATCTGTCTACATTTGACACACTTTCAGTCGAGAACAAAGAATTTTTGAACAACAAATTGCTCAAACTTGGTTTTAAGATAACCGTTTTGACCAGCATTAATTCACGGTGTGACTGTATGTGTAATCTCTCTTCAATTGGAAATTTAAGGACATGTTGTTACTTCTCTTTAAAGTCTTTTTTTTTCTCTTGGCTGGTAAGGAAGGGACAGACACAGATCAAGAAGCCTGCAAACAAACCTCCGGAGTAAGTTAAATCAGGATGAGGAACCTCGTTTAAAGATGCCCACAGAAACGATGAACCAGGAAAAACATAATGCTGTGCCACTTCACTACTATTGCTTTGGAACACTCATTAGACTCTACACAGAGCCTCAGAGAGAAATGGTTCTTAAAACCATAATCATATCCCTGAGATGATACAGAGTTTTTACTGCACAAGGCGGATAGAGAAGAGTCTGGAAAATCAAGTAAGCACTGTGCTGATGAAAGTGATGTTTTCCCATTTTCCCTCTGTGAACAGACCAGCAGTATGCTGTGTGTCTAAGAGGGATAAGGTACTGCTTGATGATTAATCACTGGACCTAATAAAGCTTCTCACCATGAGCGCACAGTCCAGCTGATTCTATGATATGATTGGGGCCGATTAGAAAAGAGAAATAATCATTCCTTACAGTGCATTCATAGTACACTCTAATGACATCTTCTGATTGGACCTTGTGGAGAAGATAATAAGGGCCGTCTTCAGAGTGCTCTCTAAGATTATTTCTTTAACTTCGTGAAATGGGGGCCACAGGCCTGGATGCTGGTGATTTGAGGATTAAGATAGGCTGACCTTTCACATTATGTTGCAATGTATAAAAGATGAAGTTTACAGTCCTTCATTACATTAGACCTTATCAATGGTTAGAGTCTCTGTGAAGCCCCTTTGAACATCACAATGGTTTTTGTTGGCTGGTATACAACTGGCCTTTACCCCCTGGTGTGGGATTACTGTGCCTGTGTGGATGTGTGTGTGTGTGTGTGGTGAAACGGGTGTGGTGTTGACACGTAAGGTTGCTTTTTCAGACGACTGTACTAATCCGATGTAAAATCTTCATTCAGTCTATTCATTATGGTCATTTTTGTTAAAAAAAGAAAACATTTTAGACATAATCTGACAACTACGTTCAATAAGTACAGTTTTACTATCATACAGTTATCATTTGTGAAACAAATTTTATTTTATTAACATGTCAGGCACACCCCTCAAATCTGCTAAAGCTCACAAGAGACTAAAGATGAGGGAGCAGATCTTATTTTCACACTTCTTCACAATATTATTCTTACAAAGCTGGAATTGAATCTCAGTATCTAAATGTTCAATGAAGAACTAAACGCTGGAACTGGGAGGTAAAATGTCACTCGTTTCAAATGCAAACCAGCATATTTAAAACATCTTTTTGGATCAAGTGATTCTATGTTGAAACCAGAGGAGTGACCCACCTGTCACGTACAAATGCTGTCACTTGCTGCAGTACAGAAGAACAACTATGTTTGAAATGAGTCAAATGATCTCACCCCGAGGGAAGGTTTGTTTTCTCTTAGTGTTTTGAGGCAGCCAAAACCAAACTGCACTAAACAACTTGAATTGTAATAAGTGTTGCACACTTGCGAGATCCCTGATAGTGAGTGGCGCTTTTGTTCGTCTCCCGCGGAACCACTCTCACTGCTGAGTTTGGACGGAGAGCTATGGGCTTTAATAGACACCAAACTATACTGGCCAACATCTCCCAGCTTCTTTGATGTGGGAGGCATTGCTTACCCCTATAACTTACAGCCCAGCTCTGCAGGGACTTATTTTTATAACCTCCATTATTTTCTATCATAAATATTCAAATCCAGATCTTAAATCCAGAGCTTAGTGAGGAGAATAGCCAAAAACAACATGCAGCTCTTTAGCTTCCCCCAGCTCTCACTCTTCTATAGAAAATCATTATGAAGATTAATACAGAAATCAAACAGAATGCTGAGACAAGACTGTAGGACCCGGTAAAAATAATGCACTCGTATGAAAGACTCAGGATGGGATTTTTGGTCAAGCCTCTCTGGCTTTTTTGTTCTTTATTTGTTTGAACATTTTGACAGATTCTGCATTTCCTCCTTTTGGCTGTGAATTAATATTTGCAGCTTGAATATTAATCCTGATTCAGTAGTGGATTAGTTTGCTATTGTCCCCTCTGTGCTGAGCCCCAAATAAAGGCGCTGACATGGAGAGGATATCTATACCTCTCTGCCCTGCAAACAAAGACCTCTGCACCCAGAGATAACACATGTCCCTGCAACACAGACCCCCCTGCATAACCCACACGCTCCATCTCCCTCTCACTTCTCTTTCTCCCTCAACCCTCAGTTCCACATTTCTTCTTCACACCACCCTCTTCCTCCGTGACTCCATCTCTCCCTCAGAAAAACTTTGCCATGGTAAATTTGCAAGGCAATTGTGCCCTTAAACAGCGCCTCTTCCTCAGCTTATACCATGCATTTTCCAGAGTTTATCAAAGAATACAATGGGGTTATGCTTTCACCATTATTCTCCAGGCAAGAACAGTAATTTAAATGCACCAGTACTACTGAGGCAGGGCGCAGCCTGCTGTCTCACTACGGAACAGAGAGAGATGAAAATGCGTTACAAAAAAACGCACTGCATTACTTTGTTGACCTTTCCTGTTCTCATAGTTTACAAACAGCTGTGAAGCTCCTTCCTCTGGGCTCTTTGTACATCAGAGACTAGGACTGATGGAGGCACGCCATGCTTAAATGAAGGGCTTTTTCTAACTTGCCTCCATTGTGGCTCACAAGAACACAACCCAAGAAACACATTTAGTTTGCCACCAAAGCATTTGCCATAGAGAAAGAATCAGTTATGACATCTATACTAGTAATTATATACTTTACTATATACTTTAACACAGTCTGTGCGACAAAAGAAAGCATATTCAAACGTCCATACTCTCAGGCAGAAATTAACTTCCCTCCTAACTAAAAGAGTGAATATTTTCTAAACATTATTCTTCCAATAACAAAATCTAAAGTCAGAGTATGACTTTGTTGCAAGCATCAATGTAAATCGCACTTTATCTCAGGTGTCATCAAAACAAACTAAATGTCACTAATCAGCACAAAACTGCCAGCTTACAGTGAAATATCTGAACACATACAACTCACACATTCAGGTCTTATCACAGTATCGTGAAAATAAATAAGAATACTGCATACTGTATCTTGAATAGGGGTTCATCATACATCCACTAAGGGTAAATGCCAGGTATTAACAGTAAACTGAGAGGAGGATGGTACAGAAGACTGTGGGCGATGAGCATAGGAAGTTAGAGAAGGGAAGGAAAGAGAATGCAGAAGCAGGAAAAGGGAAAGGGAGATGGAAAAGATGGAATGAAAGAAAGAAACCATAGGAAAGAACGGAAACTGAAAATATACTGCAGGAAAAGAGGAAAGAAAACATGTAGGAGCGCAGCAGACAGCTGGACATGGACAGGATCGGCCTGCAGACCTGGTCAGACTGATGAGAATGGGCAGCCATAGTGATGCCATTATGTTGTTAATCAATCCACTGATGTCTGCGTGTCTGGGTGGGCAGATACTCACAGTCTGGAAGGGGTTAATGGGAAATCAATGAGAGGGATGTGCTTATGAGCAGGACATGGGGAAAGAGGGGAAAGAGGGACATGGAGGGGGGGGCTGTAGAGGGGCGGAGAGGGGCAGATAGGAACATTGTTTCCTGTGATAGCAGCAGTCTTCCCAGATGTTATCTGTCATTCAGTGGAAGACTCTGGTGACCAGATGTTTAGGCTCAGCGTGGCGGAGTGGGTATACATGTTAGAGGGGGATCAATATAGGTCAAGTGCATGATAATATTTATCACTGTGCTGCGAACACACTGATGTCTTCACAAAACAGGGACTTGTGCTGAGCAAGATGGAAATTATGCATACGTGTGAAAAAACATGTGTTTTTGAGGTGTTCATTTGTTTCAGCAAGGTATACATGATAGTGTTGTCTCATTAATATGGATGTTATGTTTGACCTGCATCAGCAAGATCTCCATACGTCCATTACAAGAAAACAAAAGGAAGGGCTGATTTGGAAGGAAAGGTAAAATAAATACAGCAGAAATCAGCCAGAGTAGTTTTTTTTTTCCTTTTTCTTTTTTTAAAGCCTGAGGGCATTTGGAGAGGTGGGTGTGGGGTTCGAAGAGGGGGAACCAAGAGCAGGTCCCAGTGGAGTAAGGCTCTTTGTAGTTTGAGCATTCTGAACTAGCCAGAGGCTTACTGCTCTAACCCCTACCACTCAGACAGCCTGTTTGGGGAAATTACACCACAGCGTAATAATTAATCAAGTAAACACTGAACTGCTTTGATTTGGATTACATTAACATATTATCAATAATGTATTAATCAAATACAAATAAACACCTCTGCATAATGGCACACTCAACTAACTACATGTTCACAATAAACTAAAAAAGTTTGTCTTCTTTAGGAATGAGGAAAACCATCGCAGACAACAGTGGAAGAAGCAGAGTTTTGTGGATTTGAAAGCGGCATCTCCTGGCACTTAAACTGCCTGTGTTCATCAGCTTCCTTTTTCATCACTGCATCAGCCATTTCAAGCTTTCACCAGGAGGCAAAAAAATTATGAAGTCATTTATTTGTGCTTAACAATGGCAGAATGCATCATGCAGAATAAATAAACACTGATGAGGCACTGAAAATACAATGCAAGTAATTTGTGCAAAGCTACTCTAGGGTTGATTCCAAAAGTAGCAAAGTGGATTGAGGAAAGGAGTTAGTCACTTTTATCATTTGCAGAGGAGTCGAATCAGCTCTGCTTTTGTATTTTCACTTAAATGCATGTTCTGTTTTTCTCAGATAAGTTGTGTTGTTTAAAAGCATCCGTTCTCGCCTAACGCTTTGTTCATTGGGGAAACTTCATGCCCAGGGATTTTCTAAACACAATTCATCAAAGTGGAACGGCGGTCTTTTCCTTTTTTTTCTTCTTCTGCATTCCTAATCCTTTTTGCTGCAGATGAGAGATTTGCTGTTCAGACTCATTAAGATTAAAGCATTTTGCCAGAGTTATTTAAGAATGCAAAGTTCCATGTGAGACCTCTCAGAGTTCAGAACAGAAGAAAATCCTATTGACACGCTCGGTGCACTGGGGGCTGATCTTAGCCTATATTTCTATATTTGGTGTCAGTGATTGAGTGATAGCATGTGAAATGGTTTTTCCTCCTGCCTTATGGTTTAGAGTTACAATCACTTTTTCATCCTATACTGTCTGAAGGTAATTGCACTTTTGTGCCCTCACTTGTAAAATCAATTTGTTTACTTCTAAACATAAAAGTTGTGAAAAATCTGGTTTTATTCAAAATATATTGTTTTATAGGGTTTGATAACTAAGTACAAACTAGCAGGCAAATTAGCTGATGTATCTAAAGGGAAATAATACATTATGGCCATAAACTGTAAATGTGTAGTTAAATAGGCGCTCTTTTGCTTTCTAGTATATTTTTGGCAACGAGTTTGGCAACAAATGTATATCAGTCAACTGGCTCGACAGACATCAGTTAATGTGTAGCTGGAGGAAATGGCAGGCTTTTAGCAGAGAAAGAAATTATCATTGGATCGGATGGAGTGTTAGTTTTGTGCCTAAGGATTTTTAATATTAGCGTTTTTGGCCGGAGACTCAGTAGTCTCTTGGCTGTGGTCTAAAGCTCCTTTTCCAAACTTTCCAACTCCAAGTGTCGCAATCTGGTTCCATTTTACAGCTGGCCTTGAGATTGTAACAGAGCTCCTTTCTCTCCCTCCTCAACCGCATATTTAATCCCTGTGCTTATGTCAAACTTAATTACAGGACCTTGTACAAAAAAATAACAAGTGAGCCTTGTAGGAGTGAGAGGGAGAAAAGAGGTGTATTAAGAGAAGGAGAGAAAAAGAGACATAGGGAGAATGCTAAGAGGTGTGTTTGTGTGTGTAAGGGGTGAGTGTGTGAGTGTGTATGTGTGTGTGTGTGTGTGTGTGGGGGGGGGGGGGTGCAACAATCTGTGGACTTGGTGTGTTAAATGACAAAATAAAAAGCATGATCAGCTGGAGTATGCACAACATATCTAAGAAATTGTAGGAAACAGATTTTTAGCACTTGGAAATATAAGATTTGAGTTGCCTGAAAAATTGCTGTGGCATAAACTACATAACTTACATTTACCTGACCAAAAAATAAAAAAAGCAAGAAACATGGGCAATATTTTGGAATGAGAAAAGGCAGTCAAGACAAGAAAATGACCAAAGAGGCCCCGCATCCATGTCTTTTATTGTATAACCTTAAAAGAAAAAAAAAAACCTGAAATAATCAGTAAGTCACCCAGTTTGTGTGTTCATGTGTGTGTTTGAGCACACAAAACTATTTACTCTGTAGAAGAGGAGCAGCCAGGGAGAGAGATGTTTAGTCTGTCAGTTTAAAACTATTACCTCAAACTCTGAAAATATGAGCTGAGCCTGTCGTGCATCGACACAGGAAGACAGCGCTGTGAAGAACAAACCTTTGAAAAGTCTAAATCAATTTTTGGGGGAGTAACATAACAAACACTTCACTGCAGCGAAGAAAAGGGGATCTCTTTTTTTAACACTTTGAAAAGCACATATTCATACAATCTTCATAAGGCAAAACAGAATAAATGCAGTATACATGAAGTCTTTTGAAAAGGGAGATGACAGGAAGGGAGAAAGGCAGAAGACACAGGGATGCTCCCTTAGAGGAGCAGACAAAACAAACCGGAGGACCATCAACGCACAGCGCTCTTGTACTTCTTTGCCTACATTGTGCGCATTGCACACACCTACTCGCACACCCACCCTTTAGGCCAGCCTGCTGGCTAAAACCTTCCCAGACTAGACTTGCGTGGTCAAGCAGTGGACCAAAGGAGGGGGAGAGGTTCCCATGCCACTGGTGCTGGAACTGGCGCGCCACCCGGAGGTATTTATAGCAGCCCAGCACTAAAAGGGCTGAGAGAGAGGGCATGCTTGTTTTCCTTTCCATTCCCCAGGCACTTCTACCAGGCCTCACATGTGGGTGTTAAATATATATCCAAATACTGGGAGCAACATTGTGGGGGTAGAGAATAGGAAGGAGTGGGCTCCACTGGAAAAGAAGTATGTTGGGGGGGGGGGGGGGGGGGGGGGGGGCGGGAGGTTTTCCCCCTTTCGTCCGAAAAACCCCACTTCTACCCTCCACTCCCAATTTTGGCCTTGGGGGTGTCTTTTTTTTTT
>JBBDHI010000001.1:17304390-17318687 GCA_037177115.1 Craterocephalus stercusmuscarum
TCTCCTAACTTGTGACTGTCATCCCTTCTTTCTCTCTCCCTCTCCATGTGGAGGCTAACACATAGACCCTCCTGTTTTTGTTTAGAATATAGTGGAGGACGACGCAGGCTTTTCTTTTGGTTTGAGTTGGGTTAATGTGATTTCCGTTCCGCCTGTCGGTTCCAGAGACCCGGCTTTGTGAGCAGTGGTCAGGTGAAGCCTGGACTCACCCCCCTATGGCCATTAGTGTGGAAAGAAGACAACCCAATAAACAGAGAAAAGCCTGATGTGTACAGGTCACTGCACAACCAGCAGTCAAAAAGCATCTTACCCTGGAGACTATTAAAGCGATAACATGTAGAGGGAACCTGAAGCTCTTAATTACTGGTCACTCTCTGACTGACTAGATGCTACACAGATTCTAAATGAGGTGATGTTGGCAAGGCAGTTTGGTATTTCCTCAGAGGAAAAACTTCTTGATGTGAACATATTTTGCCTAATCCCAGTAAAGGCTGTAGATGCTATGGGACATGGGACATGGTCTGACTTTTTTGGTCTAAAACATTATCCAATAGCTCTCTTTTAGTGTATCCAATTCTGTTTACCTAACCCTCCCCAGGCTTCCTCGCCATTTCCTTTGCATGCGCTCTTGCTCTTTAAAAAGCACTGAGAGCAGAGCCAGCAGTAAATCTTTAAGGATTTGACTTGCAAAAAGCCCCTCATATATTGTTTATGAAAAAAAAGCAAAGGTTCCCTTCACCTGCCTCCAAGCATCTTAGTTTTATTTACTTATTTTTAGACTCGCGCTAGTTAGGCAGAAGCACACTTGTCTGACTACATCTTTACAAATAACGATAGACTGTGTCCTCATCTGTCATATCTCATGAGGAGAGTCAAAACTATTCTATTCACGTTAAAGATTCTCGGGAGACATCTTCAATTGAGTCAAAGAGGCAGTATTTTGTACTTTACCTCTACAGAAAGAACAGAAAAAGGGGGGTAGGGTTTATAAGAATGCAGAAAGTGTCATTATAACACTGAAATATTATTGGGGGGAAAAAGATTTAAAAAAGAATCTGTCACCATGTGTCAACTTGATCCACCCAGCAGAAATGTCCTTTTGTTAGAAACATATGGAAGAAAATGGAAGAGTAGGAAAATTACCCTCCATAATTGGCATCCTGATCAAGGACAACCATGGCAGCCGAACAATACAACCTTTAATTTCTCAGAACTCATTATGAGCTGCTCCTGTAATGCCTGAAGATATTAGAATAAATAGTGACAGAGAGTAGGGGAATCAAACAGTCGGTAGTTTAATGCTTTTGTTGACTGCGTGAAGAACTAGTGACAGAGGGAGCTTGTGTGTGTGTGTGTGTGTGTGTCAGGGTTGGAGGTGCTTAGCTTAAGATGGATGGGAGGGAGCGTTGCATGCCTGTGAGTGTGTGTAAGCATACCTGATCATAGTTCATGCTAATCACAACCTTGACAGATAAACATGACATTGAGCAAGGGGGGTATTAATATGCCTGCTGCATGTGCTTTGCTTTGACTGTGACTGTAAAGGGCACAGGTAAGAGTGAGTTGTCAGAGGTGCTGAGGGATGCCATTCACTGCTTTAACATTAGTGGCCTCCCGGGTTGAGCTTGTTCTTCCTGTGTCCACCGCGGATAATGGACACCTTACAGCTGAGTCGTCAAGTTCGGTGTTTGGAATTGATGCCGTGAAGTGACAGCAGAGAACCTCTTTCACTGTATTATTTATCTGGGTGGGGTTGGTTTTTAAGAGTCAGCAACACACAACTGACCATAGGAGGACCCATCAATAGTCTACACAATGTGTGTGTGCATTTGTGGGAAAAAGGGAACAGGTGTAGGTAAGTTATCTATTACGATTTGAACATCTCAAGCAAGGGTCACAACATACTGGACAGAAGGGCATTTCTAAAAAAAAAAAAAAAAAAGCAAACTAACTGGGATGTATGACTGCATTCGATGGAAAACTCCTGAACTCATAGCTCTTTTTATTTAAACAGGTATTTTCTTTCATGTATTATTTTGATTGATTTTCATTTGGGTTATCAGAAGAACTTATTAGTAATCAGTGTCTAATGTACAGCAGGGAGCATCAGAGAGGAGTTCTAAAAGTAAAGTGTGCTATCAAATAAAATTTATTATTATTATTATTATTAATAATCAGAATGGGTATGTTTTTACCAACAAAAATAAATCAAACCTCAAAAATTGACTTATGGTTTCAAAGAAAGTTATTTTTAGCATATTTTATGTTGCACCATTTTTGCATCAGATAGATATTTACTTTGTCTTTGTTTTCTCAACCAAAGAATGTCCTCATTGTTCTGCATCGCTGGATACAAGGCGGCTGCTGAATGCGTCTTTCCATTATTCAGCTGAGCTTATTCGAGGGAGTTACTTTTGTAAAGATATCAGGGACTGAAATTTCTGGTACTTTTCAAGGCTATTTCCCCTGTCTCATGGTGGGTATTCTGGGTTTAGACCAAACACAATATGTTGACCTGTCACTGTGCATGCAATGCCATAAACCAACATTCTCATTGTTCATTTGAGAAAATAGTAAACATCTGTTTGATCCAAAAATAACAGTTCAAAACTATATATAGCATTCTCTCAATCTGCTACTACATTTCCAAGGTTAGCACCGCTTTCAGTGACAAGAATTTGCTCTTATGGCTCATGTTCAGAGTAGCTGGGTGTTTTGCTACAAAATTTCTCCGTAACTTCTCTGTGGTTAAAATTTGACCTGGAAATGTTATGGACTATTGTCATTGTCCCAAAATATATGCACTATACACTATATGACTGTGTGGTCCCTTTCAGCTTGCTTGTATTGAGCTTCTTCCAGTTGACCTATTACATCATAGACCAAAGTAACCATCAAACAATTTAGCTGGCGGCAAATTGTTACCATGTTGACCACTGAATTGAGCAGTTTTACTGCTCATTTTGTAAGTGCTGTACACTTTCAATAAAACAAAAATACAAACTAATCATTCGTCCCTTATTCTACAGTGTTACAGAAACTGTGAAGTCAATTTGAGTCTAGATGAGTGTGAATATGCAGGAATAATCTGACCCTTAACTACAATGTCTAAATGTGTTATTCTAGATTTGATAGCTTAAATTTCATATTATTTCACTCTGGCTATGCTAAAAATATATATGTTTTCAATAGCCTTTTGTTCTAGCTTGCTTTCTCTTGGCTTTGTTCTAGCTTTTTAGCATCATGTGAACATATCCACCTACTTTAGACAAATAACCATTGAGAAATACTCCACACAACCCCCTTTCACAAAGAAAGACATAAAGAGTAAAACTAAATATAATTTCAAGGTCTTTGTAGATATCGAGCAACACATGAACTTGAAACATTCAGTCACCTAAGTTGCAAATGCTAACAAGTAAAGATGAGCTGGCGGCCAGTCTTCTTTTTATAGACAAACTATGAAACTATCCAACATCCAAACTCTGCATTCCTGACTCATTTACTATATGCTTTTCACAGACTGAAATTTGCAAATAAATAATAATAATAATCATATATCATTTTTAGCTTACTGATTTTGATGATAATATAATGAATAAATACAGCAGAACTACTCATTTTTATGTCTCTATGAGAATAAACACAGACTACATGTGACAACTCTACTAACTCTGCTCTGTGTGTAGTCATGACCATGACCCTTATACTTTCAGCTTTTACATCCTCTGCTCTTATTTGCCACTGCAGGCTGGAGAAACCTCTGAAAGACAGGCAAAGTCTCTTTTCTCTTAATCTCATGAAACACCATAGCAACACCAAAAGTCTTCCTCCGAGCTTCTATGAAATATCTGTGAAATTAGTGAGAAATGGTCAAGCCTCGGCACAGAACCTTTTCTCACCTACAAAATGAACTAATGCATTTACCATCTACCTTGATACAGGTAAGATGGCCACCACGTAGACATGGCAGCTGAAGTGGTGATATACTTCTTCTAAAGGATCAAATTGTCCTCAACACCCCTCCTCTATTTATTACCCAGACTACTCCTCTAGTGGCAGTGAGTGGTTTCATTGTGCAGCTGATAGTCCATCTCTCATTAGCTGCCGTATGTGTGGAGCAGAGTGGAGCCAAGACAGGATTTTTATGGCTAATCTGATATATGATGCTGAAGACAAAGCAGTTTGGCCCCAGACCAGGATACAGACAGAGGTCACTTAGGTCCAGGTCACAGAAATGACGCACTTGTACTCACGCACACACATGAATACACACAGTACAAGCAGCGATTGCGTTGAGTGATATTCTGTATCATAGTACAGATCATAATCCTTTTAATATTGACAAAAATGTCATGTTTTTAAATATCTACTACAGTAAGACCATCCATTTGATGTAATTTAACAATTTAACAAGAAAAATTATGCTCACCAGCTCATAAAATATGACAAGAGGCTACTTCTAGGTGCACAGGTCACTTAATCAACTATAGGTGTGCGATGCTCTCATTTGCACCTCCACACACGGCCTCTCCAATTATTCCACCAAAACTAACTCTGTACACGTATATACGTATATATCCTCACAAATTGCAAGGACGCAGCATAGTGGTGACTGACACTCAGCACTGAGGCTCATTATCACCTTCCGCTAGCTGTGAATGGTTTCCTGTCCTGGGCAACATGTAGGACCTTGGCTGTGGGCTACTGCTGCTACTGTAGTCTTAGAGCAAAGGGGAGGTGTAAGGCACTTCCTTTGGTTGATCTGGCTGTTGGCCCTGGGCCTCAGCACCAGCTTCCTCCACATCATTGTAGCTGCTTCGTTGCATGAAGACATGATCCGAGGCGAGGGCAAGTCTACCAGTCAAAACTGGCAGGTATAATTGCACTGAAAATCACTCCAAATATGCTCCTAAAGGATCCCAGGGCATGGGAGATGTCAGCCCCAGTCCCATGCAGTGAAATATGTTAAGAGTGTAGTCAAGCTTTCTTTTGGTGTGCCACTAATACACACTACTCAAACTCCCCCACATTCGATTACACACTCACTCACACATTCACAGTGAGTGTACATTGTGCTTAGATACAGCAGAGATTCACACATACACACACGCACACACACATTTACCAGAGAGAGGACAGATGAAGCTGTTGGGCTGATTCTGCAGGTTTTCCTCCTGGCATCAAGTCCACTCAACTGCAAAGACATTTCCTCATTAGCCAACCTCAGCTTTAGACAGCTGTGGGGCTGAGAGAGTGTTCATAACTGTATATATGAAGGTGTGCACGGCGAGTTTGTGTGTGTGAGACGGCAAGGATCACAGCATAGTGTAAATGTTTGTGCGTGTAAAAGAATGAAGCCTTGGAAAGACAGACGAGGCTCATTGTTTCTCAAAAAGTTAAAAACAAAAATAATGTAATCACAGCATAAGGGATTTGCAGCGGTGCATTTCAGGACTGCTGAGGGTTTGCCTGCTTGGCCTGCATCTCTGACACACCATCTGTGTGTTGCTAACCCCAACTGCCAGAGGTGCTGGGCTGTCTGTCCTAAACTTCTCAGGCCAGGGTAGGCTACATTCCTGAGCCAGAGTCGAAGCCAGGGCCAGAGCTCCGAGTGAGGTGCTTCATGTTTTAGCCTAACGCTGGACCCCCACAGAGCTCGAGAGATGAGGGGATGTGCGAGAGATAAATCACTGAGTGCCTCACCTTGGGTCACCGATCACACCAAAGGCCACCGGCAATCTCTATTTGAAGCACAGCATTTGCTGCTTCAGGGCTTCACTCTTTGGCCTCGATATAAATCAGCATGCACCATCTAACCCCATCTCTCCCTTTTTGCTATTCTTCCCCTACCTCCCACGCCTGACCCCTCCAAATATTCAGGGAGCAATATTACATTAAAATTGAAATGTTCAAGAAGCTATTAGAAATTTAGAAAATCTCAGAATCTTGTATTTAGAAAATAAATAGACTGCTAATATGGCTAAGAGTTTAACCTCCATTGACTCAAACAATAATTTATACGAATAAACTTAAGTCTATTATGAAATAAGGCCAAATCAGCAAAATCAAGGTTTAACATTTTATTCCGATCTGTTTCTACTTTAACTTTTCTAAACAGTGTATCACTCAAGCTTATATTGAGGTACAGTAAGAGAACAGAGCCAGTCGGCTTACATCTTTCAGCATGGTAATTTTTTCCTCAGGAACCCTACTCTGCTTCACATTTAGTCATCTACTTGGATGGAGTGGACATGAATCCAGCAGCCAGTGCATTCACGGACTCAGAGCTTCACAAATCAAACATGAAGATATATAAAACATTACCTGAACAGATGAACTGTCAAGATAATGGAACAAAGAACAACTCGGTGTGATATAACATGCATATTTTAGATAACGTCTTTAAGCCTTGTGTGTGTGTGTGCTTGACAGAAAGTGTTGATGCGTTCTAATAAATAACAGGTATCCATTGGTCTTGCATAGCCGACTACATTATTTTCTATGTATATGTGAGTGATGAATGTTTAAAAGGAATTTTATCATCATTAAAAACTGTAGCATGCAGTAGTAAATCCACGGTAAATTTAAGAGGTGAAACCTTTCAATAAGAAAAAAAAGTTTTGTAGTGATACTGCTGTTAGGTGTGATGAAAGCTGAACATGTTAAAGCTCACACTTGAATCATATTGTCACTTCATCACTCCTGACTCACTGTCAGTGTCTCAGTGAAGATTACAAAAAAAATGTCATTAAAATAATTTGTCTCAGAGAAGATTGAAAAAGTTCCAGTGGAAAAAAAAAACAACAAAACACACAATCACTCAGTCGTTACCTGGCTGTATAAAAGAGTGAAACCAAAGCATATGCATGCCTGGATCAGCTGCAAACCTATCTTTGTTGGTGAAAGGGTGTGTAAGTAATTGTTCCTTTTTTCTCTCCATTTCACTTTTGACAACCAGATTTAGGGGGAAAAACATGGTGCTAGCAATGTCGAAAAGAGTCCTTTTTTGCCTTATTTCTACTCCAGCCAAAAAATTCCTATTCTTAATACAACAGAGTCACTCTGATACTTCATTTAGAGACAGAAGCTGGGTTCAAGGCTGGGCTGCATGAATTCTTTTATTTTTTAAATGCATATCAGATTATGGTCATGCTGACCTTGACCAACTTCACAGCAAAACTACAAAACCACATTTTTACAATCCTACAGTATGTCAGTCTACGAGCTTTTATAATCTGGCATATTTCCAAAGGTCTGTTTATTACTATACTGATAGATAATGATCAGTCTCCAAAGCTATTATTCATTTTACATTTAATAACTTAGCATGGTATGGTTGTCATACATTACACCCACCAAAACTTAGAATATAATTTGCTTAAATCTCTCATCTTCTCGAATTAACTACAGAAATGTGATAAAATAAATCAACATCCTCTAGATTGCAGGTTTAAATGAATTTCTTATATTTGAAAAACATTTGATATAAAATAGGGGAAAACCCTCTTAGAGAGAAAGCTGTCCTGAAACTCTTTGTCCCCAGCCTGTCCAAAAGACAGTCTGTCAGGTTGTACTGCCCTAAGTGTGACTGTTCTCCTTCTTTTCCCTTCCCTCCCTCTCTCCTCAGGTGTCATAATGGGAACAGACCAGGTCTTGATGGAGGTGAGATGGGAGTAATAAAGAGTCCACCGGGAGCAATGCGGGGGTGTCACTTGTATGGCATTGCTGTATCACTATAGAACAGCAGGCCAAAGTGCTGCAGGAAAATGCTTTTACAATGAGGGAATGCTGCAGGTGATACATACAATTACATGACATGTAGAAGCCTGACAGGCTGACACCCACAGACTGCAGCCATGTTGCAATGCGTCTGCATGTGTGTTTTTTAGGTACGTGCGTATATAAGAGAGTAAGCTTGCAAGCAAAAAAAACTATGTTATATCTAAAATGAAGAATAGAAAGAATAGACTATTTCCCTAAAAATTAAAAAAAACATCCTAGTAGGAGTGGAAAATTAGTAGTCTCACTCTCAAAAGGGGATTGTATCAGCTATTTAGAATGAACCCTAATAATAATCAGAATACTCAAAGAAAAAGAAAAAAAAAGCTGGAAAAAAACACATTGAAACAGGTTGTTTTCAAATATGTTTATCATTGAGGGAAAAATAGTACAGCTGACACAGTGTCAAAGCCATGGAGAGGGAAGTACGTAAGAGCAATTCTATTTCTTCTATTAACCAGATGTGATTACAATGGCCTGATGGGCTGCCTTATTTCATGGAATATTAAATTCAAACATGGCTCAAAGGAAGGACAGCGCATAAAAGGGGGAAGGGACACAATGTTGTCTCAGTGAAGCCTCCACAAATTTTTACTGACTGGCAGTCCTTCACTGCAGGAGCAAACAAACCAATGTTCTTCACTCACATCTGTTTTTTATATGGCTGCACAGTTAAAGCATTCAGTCCAATTTCATAAATGTACTGTATAAATTATATCTAAAAGATTCACCACAAGGCGGTTGAAACTGGTTGTCAAATTATTTTTCCATGTCAGAGTCTTCATGGAAATCACCTTAATGAAAACGAATATGTCAAGATTTGCAACATTTTATTTTTTCTTTACTTTGTTGTTACATTTGACAAATTCTATTCCAAATTCATTTAATCTAATTAAAACGGGATTTTACAGTAAGATCTCTGATTTAATTAAAAATATATATTTATATATATAAATAGGCACGCTTCGGGATTTTTTCAGCCCCAGCAGGTCAGCAATGTTAACTGTATGATTTGAGTGAGGCAATTGATTTTTCCAGCATAAGGTCAGTGTTTATGTAGGGGTGGTTAGAAGATGCAGTGGAAACAGTTGTTCCACTTTAGCAACTACAGGAAAGCATGTGATCAGCACAGATTCATGGCTAGAGGCTTCACCTTGTTATCAGGATTTCATGTAACACATGAACCTTTTTCTTAATGTAGCTCTTTGGTTAAAACTGAAGCTTATTTTGTCTTTATATTAGTCTGTGCAACCTGCATGTTTTAAAATGTTATTTTGCTCCTAAAGCGTGTCTAGTGGTAAACATTCAAGTCAGCATACTAAAGCACAATTATATATCTTTTTGCGGGGGGAGGGTTTCTGATGTCATAACAAAGACTTTATGAATATGCTGTACTTACTACATTTTAGGATTGTGAATCACCACTTCAGGGTACAATATTATATTGATTTAATGGATAGCAATTCGAAGTTTGCCTATATTTCTTATCCAGTCAAAATCCGATTTCAATTCGATTCAATTTAAGATCCAACAATTGGCATGAAACAAGATCACATGAAATAGAACAAATTTATTTCCATTCATGCCAAAATGAAAAAAAAAGCAAATACAATGTCATTTAACATTTTTATTCTTTGGATCAGGTGTTTAAATTCCTCAACTTAAATAAAAACATAGTCCATTCCTAGAAAAAAGACAGACAGGTAAATAAGAACACAACATGCCAGGGGATCTCAAAATATAGTCATTTTCAAAATAAAACTGTGTTTGGATATTATTTCAATTTTGGGATGTTTTTGCATTTGGGATCAATATGGATTGATGTCGATCACCTGATTGAAATTTTGATCTACATTGATGTGTTGTTACAACCGTACACTATTTAAATTAACATTGCAAATTTTTAGATTAAACAATTTTATCTAATGAAAGTCACTGATAACAGAGCAATGATATGTGGTCTGTGCATGGATCCAAAAATGAAGCAAAACAAGCTAAAGCTTTTGGAACTCACTGACAACTCACTGTATCAAATATATTTAGACATTGTATCTAATATATTACGTGCCTTAGAGCATCTAGATCAAGTGTTTTATACAAACTTTAAATTCAATTCATCATCAGATCATAATGTGACAATTTGTTGACAAGTGGCATGTAACTGTGGTCCGCTAAAAAAAGGAGATGAATTCAGTATGACCAGTAAATTTTACATACTTATTTTGACATCTTTACACCCGATCAATGATCTACAAAATGCTTCAAAAAGTGTTTCCTCTTCACAAAAACATGCATGGAGCAGTACTTATATACAGTACACGGCTCCAAATCTACAGCACTCACAATCACACACTGATGAGCATATCAGGGGCAGTGTGGGGGATTCAGTGTCTTGGCCAAGGACATTTCAACATGATGAAGGGGATCACACTACTGATATTCCACCTGAGCAGATGACCGCTCTATCTGAGCATGAGGACGACCGCGGCTGCTGTTCTTCTATGCATGAGACAGAGTGTGTGGGAGCTTATTTAGATAACTGAGGATGTCTTACCAAACACGTCGGAGAATGCTGCTTCCACTTTTTTGTGTTTAATTCATAGCCGACCTGGCACACAGTTGGCCAAAAGGCCTGAATACAGGGCCTTCCTACAAATTAGAAAATTCTTTTTTTTTAAACAAGTGTCTTTAATTTCCTTTTCATGTATAGTGGAAAAATGTATGTATATATGAATGTATGACAATCAGAATTCTTGACTGATTGTCAGTGAAGCGCCTTGAGATGACTTTGTAATGAATTGGCACTATACAAATAAAGTTGAATTGAATTGAATTGAATTAAATTAATCCTTGAGTTTAAACCACATATCTCAGCTGAATGAAAGCTATTCCTGTTCAAGATCCCTGAATAAAGATGCCATCATTTGTATTTAACTGTCAGTGCACTGCAAGAAATTAAAGCCATTTCCTTTATATTTATAAAGTTTTAAGAATATGTTTTGAGTTATATATATCATTAATAGCCAGAGGTGTTGGATTACTAACTAAAATTAAACACAGTAGAGCCTACTGAGTTACTTGCAAAGTGAAACACATACAGTAAGTAACATAAATTTCAGGGTATGGGAAGAATAACACCCTTCTTTATGTCTCCAGTGCTTTTACTAAAGACTAAATTCATATTAACTACAGAAGAGTGATTTAATGACAGTATAACATCAGGGCTCAGGTTCATGCTATTACCGACAGCACCGTGTCTAAACCCAGCAAGTAGAGGAATGACAACAAGGATGGGGGGCTGGTTATTATATTCAGCAGCTTACTTTAAAGAATTCCTTCGATAGTAAGAAAGCTGGACGTGTGATGCCTCATTTCACCAATGTACCTCCGACACTTCGTCCACAGTTTTATAACACTTTATCTCCGTTGCGCTGTAATGCTGAGGGGAAATGAAGTTAGAAGGCAAACTTGTCATTAGTCTTAAGATGAAATCAGATAAGAGCGAGTGTTCAAGCATCGTTATCCAGACTGGGCTTTTATGAGCAAACACTGTGCCTTCATATGGGATGCATAATAAGCACCTCTACCCTCTGGGAGCGTGCAGCCATCAATGCAGCCGTGCTGTGTTGTGATAAACCTCCTCTATCAGCGTGTATCTACATTAGCTATCAGCTCCCTGGGTGTAATAACAGAACAGGACACCACTTCACCTGCGACAAAGGAAAACCCTCAAGAGCAATATTTGAAAAAATATGGCTGTGTTTCAGCTTGGCAATTACATGCATTCTATATTATGGCAATCTTTTTGAGAGGATGTCAGTGCAATCACTTTAAGACTGTGGTAAAGACATGGAGTATTACACCTCACCACAGACAGATGAAGACAAACCACAAACATCAGAAGAAATGCATATTGCATATTCACATGTATGCGTTCATGTGGATGTGGTGGAGTGAGGAGCAGTGAGTTAGGAGGCCACCTTGTAAGTCAGCTACAAGATTTAAACACAGCATCTGATGTCTGAAAGTGTATGAGGAACTTCTGGATGATTATTAGTGTTCTTCCATAACTGATCCCCATCTCTGACTCCTGTATCCTATAACCCCACAAAATAATATAGCAGTGAAAAAATGAGTTCAAATTTTCCAAAATTAAACTCAATTTCTAAACCTTTTGTATACATGTGGATGTCTAATGGAGTTATCTTCCTTTTACATGTTTTTCTGACAGAAGCCATCTCATAGAGTGCCATTTCTTTGATACCTTTACAGTCTACTAAAATCAAACATTTATTATGTAAGGTTTAATCAAAATCTTGCATTTCATTAATTATGTTGACACACTATGGTTGTGACATACAACTTTAAAAAGGAAGAAGACATAAAGGAATAACATAAGCTTATTAGAGCTAATGGGGTTTTAGCATGAAGAGGAACAAGGAAGTGGTCAAGGGGTCCAAAGAGTTTTGATGCCCCCAATAAGTGCAGATTTTGTCCTTGTTTATGTTTGATGTTGACAAAAACTCAGGACAGAATTGCAACTGACTGGAAAATAAAAAAGGATTTTTAATTTCAGTATTTGATACTTACGATACTTATATTACCTTTACTTAAATACATTTATAGTTATGACATTGCATTTTAGAATTTTTGTAACAGTTTTAAACTACAGTATTATAATGTATTGAGGTCTTCTCCAGGAGAAGGACTTTTGCAGACACTGTCCAGATCCATAATTTGAAATAAAAATGAAATCGTTGTTAAGCTGACATTGTCCTGGTTGGTATTGCAGTTATTTGGAAAAATATATATTTAGCATATATTTCATTCAAAATCTATACTTTATCCAACAGATAAAGCCCCTAACTTTATCGTTATGTTCTGTCCCTCATTTCAAGAAACACTAATAGTTAAATCATAAAGCGCTCAAGCACCAGCCTGTTTGATGACCCAAGGCCACAATTCACATGAGCAAACAGACTCAGTAATGTCCTTCTTATTTCCCACTAAAATGAGGATGATGAAGTTGTGCCTATAAGATTTACTCAAATACTCGCTCTCAATTTGATCACACATCTTGCTAGATTATTCAAGTTAAAACGGAGTGAAAATATACATATATATCCCAAGTTTTGAATTAAAACTATGATTGTCAGCTCTCCACTACGTCCTCAACACTATTCTGAACCTCAACTTCAGCTCTGTTGTGACTGGCTCCAGAGCCCTAGTGAGAAAGAAACACAGAGTCAGTGAGTGAGAAGAAAACCTGAACCCAAACAGCTTTCACCTTTTGTGGCCATTTCTTTCTTCTTTTTTTACCTCCTCTATATTGCCCTTCAAATGACTTATTCCTGGTCCACTAAAATTTACTTTTGGATTTCCACAACAACTCAGTTTGAACCAGATGTTAACAAGGAGCCTGTGACAAGTGTAACCATGTGTATGAAAGTATTGAATTGGCCATGGAAAACATGAGCAGATGGGAACTGTCACATATTGTACATATCAGATATTTTAGCCTCTGTCCTCATGATCCAAACAATGCCAATGCTATCCTTTTATTCTTTAAATATTTATTTCTAAAAATAAAAAAAGACAAAAAACAAAATCTGAAATTTCTGGCTTGAACATTTACATTTCTCTGTACTTCCCCAAATTTCTTCAGAATGAATAAAGTTTTTTATCCATCTTTCACAAGGAGAGTAGGGAGGAAATAGGCAGAGAAAAAGGGTGGAGGGAAACACCACATGGGGTGTTTACAGATTTTTCCAGGCTCACCACACACAATTAAAGAGTAATGTTTAACAGACCAATTAAGAGTTTTATGGAACATGGGACCTTTGATGGAGGAGAGTTGGTATAACCTTTCTGTGATATCTTATTGTTTGTGGATTTGGCACTTTACAGTCTTATTTTAAAGGAATGACAAGATTCTTGCAAAGGTGAAGAATGACTGAGGTATTGAGCAGAAGACATTCAACTAAAGACAGACACAGAGGACAAGGTCATGTAAGTGCAAGGGTAAAGGCACCCTTTATATTAAGTGACTGACAACCTTCTGGGGGATTTTTTGTGGCACTATAAAAGTGAGAATAAAAGCCAGAAGTACTTAGAAACTGCAAGAGATTTCCTTGTAAGGCATGGGTAGTTAAGACTAGTGTGGATTGATGCTTCAGAAGAGGAAAAGCCCACCCACAACAGTCACCAGCGGAGAGGATCACTCCTGTGTTAAGAACACAGGCCTCCAGTCTGCTTCTCTCCACTGGTAGGCCTAATCCCCTTGGTAGAGGCCTGAGACATGCCAGTTGTTACCACACAGAACCACAGGAGGAACAGCGCTGGCTCAGCCTGTGGTTCCAGCAGGAAACATGAAGGATGCCTCTGTAGACTTGACATCATGCTGTCAGCACAAAGAAAGCAGACACAGTTTGCTCAAGTCAATGTATAATTCCATTATTTATTCCAACACAATAAACACAATGGTCATGGCCATACAGAAATCATTTAAGGATGTG